>JAAALK010000289.1:49945069-49998108 GCA_019279435.1 Zizania palustris
CACTTCCATCAGGCACTTTAAGTGGCTGTAACAATCCTGCAGGCCTCTGATGTTCAGCCTTTACTCTTCTGCAGGTGTCACATTCGGCGACAAACTGGGCAATCTCTCTTTTCATGCTGACCCACCAATAACGCTCTTTCAGATCCTGGTACATCTTGGTACTGCCGGGATGAATTGAGTATAATGTCTCATGGGCTTCTCTTAGGATAAGGGTCTTTATCTCGGGTTTATCCGGCACACATATCCGGGTTCCAAACCATATGGTGCCATTCTCGTCCTCTGAAAATCCGGGGGCTTTTCCTTGTCTCATATTCTTCCTAATGGCAGCTATATCCGGGTCCTCCAACTGAGCTTCACGGATCTGCTCAAATAGAATAGGCTGGGTCTCCAAGGTGGCTAGATATGCTCCGGTGGTCAATCCAAGATTCAACTTTTCCATCTCCCTACATAACAAGGGTGCGTGTTCTTGAATCATCATGGTTGTGCAATATCCCTTGCGACTTAAGGCATCAGCTACCACATTTGCCTTTCCGAGGTGGTAGTGAATACCTAAGTCATAGTCCTTGATTAGTTCCAACCATCGTCTTTGCCTCAAGTTAAGGTCTGGCTGTGTGAAGATATACTTCAAGCTCTTGTGATCTGTAAAGATCTCACAGCGATTTCCAACCAAATAGTGCCTCCAAATCTTAAGGGCGTGCACTACGGCGGCTAATTCCAAATCATGGGTCGGATAATTCAACTCATGAGGTCTCAACTGACGGGAGGCATAAGAGATAACTTTCCCATCTTGCATAAGAACACATCCCAATACTTGGCGAGATGCGTCACAATAGACATGGAAGTCCTTACGGATATCCGGTAGGGTCAGTATGGGTGCAGATACCAACGGGTCTTGAGAGTGCGGAAACTTTCCTCGCATTCAGGAGTCCATTCAAACTTCTCTCCTTTCTGCAACAACTTGGTCATTGGCTTGGCTATCTTGGAAAAATTCTCAATGAACCTCCGATAATATCCGGCCAATCCCAGAAAACTTCGTATCTCAGATACGTTCGTGGGTGGTAGCCAATCCGTAACTGCTTCCACGGTGGCAGGGTCTACTGCGATTCCTTGCGCAGAGATGATGTGTCCAAGGAACTTTACTTCTGCCGTCCAAAACTTGCATTTGCTGTACTTGGCATACAATTGGTGTTCCCTTAGCTTTCCTAAGGTTAACCGGAGTAGAGCCTCGTGCTCTTTCTGGTCCTTGGAGTAAATGAGGATGTCGTCTATGAAGACCACGATGAACTTGTCCAAATACTCCATGAACACTTTATTCATCATATTCATGAAGAATGCAGGGGCGTTGGTCAATCCAAAGGACATAACCGTACACTCATATAATCCATAACGGGTAGTGAAGGCAGTCTTGGGTATATCCTCCTCTCGTATCCTTAACTGATGATAACCAGAACGCAAGTCGATCTTCGAGAATACTGTAGCTCCTTTTAGCTGATCGAAGAGATCATCGATCCGAGGCAACGGGTACTTATTCTTGATTGTTACTTCATTCAATGCGCGATAATCCACACACATACGCTTTGCCTTGTCTTCTTTCTTCTCGACGAAGATGACGGGAGCACCCCATGGCGACGTACTTGGTCTGATATAACCTTTCCTTTCAAGATCCTCCAATTGCTGCTTCATCTCAGCTAATTCGTTGGCGGCCATCCGGTATGGTCGTTTGTAGATAGGGGTGGTTCCGGGCACCAAGTCAATCCTGAACTCGATGTCCCTCTTGGGTGGCATCCCTGGTAGATCCTCTGGGAATACGTCCGGGTATTCACTGACTACTGGTATCTCTTCCAAGGTAATCTGATGTAGTCTTGTCCTTCCGGCCTTCATGCTGGGCATCTGGAATGTGACTATAGTCCCTTCTTCATTAGTCACAGTCACTTTTCTCTGGGCACATTCTATTACACCTTGATGTTTATTTAGCCAATCCATCCCTAGAATGAGATCCAAACCTTGGCATTCTATTAGAATGGGGTCGGCCCAAAATATTGTGCCTTGGATTTCTACCCATACCCTTGGACTAAAGGAACAGGCGAGGGTTTGCTTGCCCGGGGTAGCTATCAATACTGGCCTGGGTAGTTCACTTATGTCCAGGGCATTATTTTCCACAAAAGCAGTTGATATAAAGGAGTGGGTAGCTCCGGTGTCAAATAATACCACTGCAAGCGATGAATGAACCATAAACTTACCCATGACAATCTCCGGGGTGGCCTGGGCTTCCTCAGCGGTGACGTGGTTCACCTTGGCGCGGACGGCGGGGTTGGAGGCGACGCCTTGAGCACGCTTGGGATGAGGGCACTGATGGGAGTAGTGTCCCTCCTGGCGGCAGTTGAAGCATACTACAGGCTTGCCATGCCTGTCTCTCAAAACTTCCGGCTTCTTGGCCGGGGCAGCTGGGACGGTTGGTGCGGCGGGAGCGGGACGAGGTTGGCTGGCTCTGGCATTGGCGGCTGGTGGCGCCGGACGATACACTAGGCGGGGGTGGTACTGCTGTGCTGGTGGAGGTGGAGCAAAACGGGGTCTCTGGGCCATGCCCTGGTTTTGCCTGAAGGCAATCATTCGCTTCTTCTTCAGGTCGACCTTGTTCTGCTGGGTCTCCTGCATGATAGCCTTGTTCACCAACTTTTGGAAGTTGGCGAAATCTCCAGAAATAAGCTGTAGGGACAGCTCATCCTTTAGTCCCCGGAGGAACTTGGCCTATCTGGCCGCATCCGTACTGACCTCCTCAGGTGCGTACCTGGCCAGACGGTTGAACTCGTGCAGGTATTCTGTGACAGACCTGCTCCCCTGCTGCAGGTCTCTGAACTCTTGTTGCTTTTGGGCGATGATGCCGTCGGGGATGTGGGCGGCACGAAAGGCGGCCGAGAACTCTGCCCAAGTATGGGCGTGGCCCTCGGGCAGAGTCTCACGATGATTGTCCCACCATTCTGCGGCGGGACCATGAAGCTGGTGGGTGGCGAAGGCCACCCTCTCCTGCTCAGTGCAGGTCAGCAGATCGAGCTTCTTCTCGATAGCTCGCAACCAATCCCCAGCCTCCATGGGGTTGGTGGTGCTCGAGAAGGTCGGTGGGCGGACTCGGAGGAATTCCGAGAGCTGGGACGCTGGAGCGGGAGCTGGTGTGGCGGGTCAGGGCAGCTCGGGCTGGTGGTGGAGGCGGAAAAGATGAGCCTGCTGCTCTTGCATCTGTTGCTGCTGCTGCATCTGGTTTAATAAGGCAGCAACTAACTGGTTCTGTGTGGCCATCATCTCGGCCAAAGTGGGGTGATTGGCGACCGGGGCTGCCTTTGCCCGGTGGCTCCCCATTGTGGCAAGTTGCCACTCTCGCCTCCGTTCTGAGGAGCGTCTGAACCCTGAGTGTTGGTCATCCTGGGGTTTTCAAAGTAGACACATTTATTTTAGTGAACTTCTTTATATTTTATTTCAAAAGGGTACCGTTCTTGCGGTTACATTTATTGATTTCTTCATTCATGCCTTATGTTTTGACATGAATGCTAATACAAGCAAGCAAAAATGAAAATAACAATCAACCGTAAAACTACGTCTACGGTAGCTCGGGGGACGGCTCGATCTCGGGCTCGTGGGAGATGGTCGGGGTCGAGGAGCTGGATGGTCCGGCGGGTGGTGCGCTGCGGGAGATCCTCTTGGGCCTCACGGTGGGGATCCGAAGGGGTTTCTTCCTTCGAGGTGGAAGAGGCGCGATCTCCTCTATGTCCTTCTTCAATTCCTCGATCTGGTAGCGGAGCTGTGGGTTGGTGGCGACATGCTGCCGAAGGAGCTCATTTTGGCACCGTAGCTCCTCTACCTCGGCAGCCAAACGATGTCTCTGCTGGATGCGGCGACGAAGCTCTCCGTTCTCGCGGTTCAGATCCTCGGAAGAGTGTCGGTAGAAGCTGATGGTGTCGCGCTGTCCATTGGCGTCCTGCAGTGCCTCGTAATGGAGATCATCCATGGCCTCCAACAAGCGCATGGTATGACCAATCGCAGAATGGCGCTGGGAAAGTGTGCTGACGAAGACGCTGTGGGGACTCCCTGGAGTGCGAAGAGGCATGAAGTGAAAGTCCGTGTCGTAGAGCTCGCTGTCATAGATCATCCGGAGCTCTATGAGTGCCTGGAGGGCGGTGCGCTGGCTGGCAACCAAGAAGGTAGGTCCTCCTCCGCGGTAGGTGTGAGCGGTCTGAGGGGAGGGCTGGACGACGACGGTGACCTCGCAGAAGCTCTCTTCCTCATCGGGGAAGACTCCATGGTACATCGGCTCATGCTCAAATCCGAGTAAGCTGACGAGCATGCGCAGCTCACGAATGAATCTGGCCTCGTCACGAAGGTTCCCACTCATGGTATGAACCGGCATCTACAAAAGAGAGAAAATTTTTGTGAAAACCTCGGAAGACGAGAGGATAAGCAGTGTTTGTAAGAAAATATAGTAAGTATAAGTCCTAGGGTCAGGTCTGTTTGGCTTCCTACAGTCAAGTCGGCTCTGATACCATCTTGTCGCGCCCTGATTTAATAAATCAGGACTTTATTGAAATTCCATAGAAAATCAATAAAACAAGACGTTCATCATGCGACCACGTACAATACGAGCAAATCATTCACGGTTCGTAGACCGTATTAGTACAAAAGTGAATAAAGATGAAGAGAAACTAATAAAATAAGGGTCCTAGATGAACGCCTCCTTCCAGTCTCGCCTTGACTGGGTCGCTACTCCAGACCTTCATCCTCCTCGTAGTAGACGGGCTCTGATGTTGTAAGTCAACGGGGTGAGTACAGATGTACTCAACAAGCCACCGAATGCAAATATAATGCAAGGTAATAACAAGGGAGATAGTGGCTAATTTTGCGGAAGCAGCATAATGGTAAAGCTTTAGATGTGAGCAATTTATTAGTACGGAAAAGTAAACATGTGTGTGTGCATCATCATCTTCTAACTCGAGGGGTACAGTCAGCCCCACCTCGCTCAACAGTCCTTACGTGCCATGAATAACTTGACCATTCAAACAATTGTAAACTAACTGCGAGTAGTCACACAACCCGCCCTTGATCGTGGGCTCGACTTTTCAAAAAGATTAAATTACTCTGATCAGAGATGTACCACTGTACCCACAAGGCACGCACTCATCACTTACACCAAAGTGTAACGAGATGACCCATTTCACGGGAACTCATGCCAAAACCTTCCATATAGTCCTCCCCGACCCAATAGCACCCTCTTATGGGTTTCATATGGTGTCCCGACGCATCGGAGCCCCACCATACCCCCCCTTGAGCCTCGTCGGTACAAGTCGCCCGCAGGCTAGCCCCTTGCCCCCTCCTCTATGGTGCATCGAGCCGGAGTATTCCATACTTTCAGTTAGGACTTAACCATTAGACTTGTGGTTGGTACGGAAGTGCTTTGCAACAAATCCCGCAGACCGGTCCTTATAGTGCCCCGGGTGTGACAAACCAGTGCCCGAGCTTGCACCCGGAACCCACCATACTTATAACCTAGCCAACTCCAACAGAGTCCAGAGACGAGAATAACAGGGAAATTCATATACAGAATCCAGCTATCTACGACTCGTTCTTTTTAACCTATAGCAGTTGTGCCGGTACATTGGGCACTAGCTAATATATTTATAGTAGAGTGACAAGGAGTTAAGGCTCAATAAGCATGGCTTGGGTTTGCACACAAGGACGGGGATCTAATAAATATAAGTGTAAGGCTTGAGTATTTGACTAATGCAATATTAACCTATGGGTTATAGCGATAAGTTATTAAAACATGGGCTCAATTATGATCAACTGTTTCCACAGAGATGGTCGATGACTTGCCTTGATCAGCAAAGGGGGATGGAGGAACCTCGGGGTAGAACTCCTGCTCCTCGACGAACTCGTAGTCTTCTCGATACGGAAAAATAAATAATACATTCAATAAACAGATAAAAATCACCAAACAGAAGAACATACATAGTTGTGGGTGTTTTTATGTGAGGTCATATTTTATTATTCTGAGTTTTTGCATAAAACAGTGGAGTTTATCTTTTTAGGATTTTTCCTAATTTATTTTCTGTATTATTAATTTTAATCCTAAGGGGTTTTTATTCATTTATTTATTAATAATATTTTGGGTAACAGAAACATATTGTTTTTATGGCATTAATGTGTAGAGAATAATATTCTGGTTTTAACAAAATTTGAATGGTGAAATTTGGAGTTAAATTGAACAAGATATGAATTTTTAAAGTTTAAACGGCCCAGAGCGCCGGGTACCCTTTCGGCTTGGATCAACGGCCGGGATTAAATCCCTCAAGGGTTTTAATCTCCATCGCCTGATCACGATCGAACGGCCGGAAATCAATCCGACACGGCACGTGGCGTCGGGGGCATTTTACCCTTCTTCCCCAACTCCGGCAGTACTGCGGCGAGCCATTCCGGCGATGGTGAGGGTCTAGCGCCTAGGCTACCGGCTAAAATGGAACCAGGGGAGCAAGGGAGTCATGACCGTACCTTCGGCGGCGAGGATTGTCGACGGACGGCGACGACGGCGAGGGTAGACGGCGAGGAGGTTTCGGGTGCTTGACGGCGACGGCGATCCGGTGATCTTTACGACCGCTGGAGGCGTGGCCGAGGATGGGTGGGCGACGATGGATCCGACGGTGGTGGCAGCTAGGGCGAGGGGGGCCTGGATCAACGGCGAGCGGCGGCCGGAGTTGCAGCAGAGCCGAAGACCTAAACGAGGTCGGCAGCGCTCTGTTTACGCTAAAGCTGGCTACGGTGGTGTGGGCTGAACGCGGTGAGGGCGAGGGGTTCTTATAGGGGGGTCGCCGGCGTCCAATTGGAAGGGAACCGAGGGTTTCCCTTTTCTCAACGCCGGTGAACTTTCCTAAGGCTCGGGTTCTTTCCATGTGCGGCGAAAACGCGTGGCTATTGGTGGAATGAGATCCCCGGCGGTCGGAGAAGGCGATCCCTCGGTTAATTTGGCGAAAACGGATACGGGGCGGCGGATTTGGAAGGTGGGGGTCGCCGGCGGGAGAGAGGGGATCCCTTTCCATCGGGGAAGAAGATCCTGACAGGTGGGCTCCACCTGTCAGTGAGCGATCCAAAAAGGAAGGGGGCCGACAGATGGGCCAGTCTGGTCAGAGAGCGGAGGCGGGCGCGAGGTGGCTGACTGGTGGGGCCGAGGCGGGGCACGGGCGGGAGGAGAGAGGGGAGCGGCGCCGACAGGCGGGACCCACTCGCCAGAGAGAGAGCAGTGATGGGCTGGGCCAAAAAGGCCTTTGGAAGGAGTTTCAGGGTTTCGGCCCAATAAGATTAAAAATTGTTTTCTGATTAAATTTAATTCCAGAAAATCAAATATTTGATTAAGGGCTGAATCACTGTTGATAAAAAGTTGTAAAAATTCCTAAAATTATATTTTGGTCTCTAGTTCATCTCATAAAATTTTCAAGTCCAGATTTTGAGTATTTCTCCCTGTTTGGCTTTATTTGAGTTCTTTTGTGATTTTTCCTTTAATAATAAATCCAGAAATGATTTAAATAATATTTTTCTTTTATTTTAATCCTTTTTAATTTCTGGGGTGTTACACTAAGCCCCTAGCGAAGTCTGTTAGTGTGCGTTTAGACCTTCGGTGTACGAAGCCCAGCACCAGTTGCTGTCGCTAAGTACTTGGTCGAAGTCCTCAGAGGCCAGTCCACTCATGCGAAGGGTGAAGTGTGAAGCCTGCTCGAAGCACCTTGTGTGCGGAGCCTGCACTGACTTAGCAGAGTAGATTTTTCGGGGTTGCGTGTTGAGCGAAGTCTTCTAGGCTTCGGACTTTTACTCCTTGCGAAGCCTGTGTTCGGAGCTGTCAAATACGTCCGAACCAGAACTTCGAAGGGTGTGTTCGAAGCCTGTTCCGCAGTAGACTGAGTTAAAACAGAAGGCTATTTTTAGCCTGAAATTTTAAAAGCTCCCATTCACCCCCCCTCTGGTCACCGTTTCCGGTCCAACACAAATAATTGTTGTCAGAATAAGAAATGTATTACCGGTAGGGGTAAGAGAGGCAATAATGAGTCTGTGTGTTTTCTTCAATGCAATTGGATAGAAAGTACTCGACCCAACAATGCTAGAAGAACTAGAGAAAAACAATACTTAACTCTCTCTCTCTCTCTCTTCTTGAGATGTACTATCCTCCATCTTTCTTTTATATTATGGTACATCTGACCTCACATCTCGTCAAAGAAAAATTCTTTCTTGGACCTATTTTCTTGCATCAGATGTACCCGTACGAAAGATACATGGGTATTCTAAAGAAATATGTTAGGAATCATTCTTCACCCAGGAGTTGCATCGCATAAGGTTACTCTGGCGAGGAGGTATTAGAGTGGTGTGTCCAGTACACAAACCCGAATAACACAATTGGTATGCCTCACTCTCTCCATGAGGGTAGACTAGCAGGTCAAGAAATCTTGGGTAAGCAAACAATCACTCCAGATCGAAAGGCATATGACCAAGTTCATTTCCTCGTGTTGTAACAATCGAGCGAATTGTTGCCATACATCATTGAGCACAAATCACATGCTCTGTGCAGAGAACACATCTCATACCGAAGCTTAGATCGGAAAAACAACACATGAAAAGTTTCAATACCTGGTTTTGAAATCGGATCACACGATAGAAAACCCTAGGGAGTGAATCGATCAAGAAGCTAGCAATAGGCACTATATATACTGTTACAACATATCGAGGTTATCTTATAAATGGTTATATATTCTATACAGCTGATCAAGATAGCAAGAACACAAACCAGAACAGTGGTGTTTGTATTGATGCCTACGACAACAACAATGTAAAGAGCACATATTACGGTCAGATAGAGAATATTTGGGAACTTGACTACCTAGGGTTCAAGGTACCTCTATTTTGATGCCGCTGGGTCAATGGTACAAAAGGCATTACAGTCGATAAGTATGGATTCACAAGTGTAAATCTAACTCAGGCCGGCTATAAAGACTTTTGTGCTCGCTAAACAAGTTGCTCAAGTATTCTATGTGCTTGATACGACAAATAAGAAACTTCATATTGTCCTAGTTGGAAAGAGACGGATTGTGAGTGTTGAAAATGTGGTTGATGAAGATAAGTACAATCAGTTTGATGAGATACCACCTTTCGCCACATCAATTATGCCACAGGTTAAACCATACGAGCAAACTTCGTACCTGTGGTCCAACCATTCTAAAGGATTGTATGTTAATAAAGTGATAAAACAGAGACGTACATGTGTTGAAAAGTATAAAGTTTAAATTGTATATATACATGCAAGTGTTGTACATGTGTTAAAATACTGAGATACATGGGTGATTTGTACAATTTGTACCGATTTGGGTTATGTAATATATATGTGCAATATGTGTCATAACTTGAAATCTGAAAGTACTACTAATTTGGTTATGTAATATATATACATATATATATGTGTGTATACAATTTGTGCCTTAACTTGAAATATGGAACTACTACTCATTAGTGGCGGGCAACAACTACTGCTAGCTCATAACTAATGATCATTACTAACAGGGAACAAATATTGCCCGTCACTAAATATCATTTTGCAAAAATACTACTTTGATACCATTACTGCTGACAATTAAT
The DNA here is from genome assembly GCA_019279435.1 of Zizania palustris. Classification (NCBI taxonomy): domain Eukaryota; kingdom Viridiplantae; phylum Streptophyta; class Magnoliopsida; order Poales; family Poaceae; genus Zizania; species Zizania palustris. The sequence continues at coordinate 49,954,727 of JAAALK010000289.1, forward strand.
GGAGGTAAGTAGCTGGCACATTAATTGCTATTAGCATTCTTTAAATACACTGGTTGCTTGTTGGACTTCAGAACATCAGATTTTTGCTCTTACTCTTCTTGCTTCTTTCTTTGCCATGGGAATTTGTGGTGGATGTTGCCTAGCTCGATGCATCTATAAGCGTGTAGAAACCCGACTTTATTCCACACAAACTGTCATAGCTTCGTTTACCAAAAACGCAATATTCCGTCTATAGTGAACCTCTCGTGAAGAAACGAAAGAAATATTAATACTAAAAGCTACAAATAAATTTAGAAGTTGTGGACAAAATTATATATATACATTTATATATATATATATATGACAAATTTTACGACGTACCAAAAATATTATACTCCATCATCTAGTTTTATCTAATGACTAGAATTAAAGGGATGACATATTACTTCCTATGACGTAATTGGCCGGCCTTTATTTTTTTATAATTATTTTTTATCGGATAGAAATGTAGTACGTGTCACTTTTTTAGGAATTTTCGGATTTTTAGCGCTGATTTTTCTCAAATATTTTCACCGCACTCACATTTTTTAGTTGCTATTAACGCCTCTTTCCATGCACCGGATTTCCTAATATTGCTCAAAATTCCATTTTTTTCTTTTTTTTTCTTGCATGCAACACTAATTTCTATTGCCTATGGATGTTTATGTTTTATTTTAAAAAATCCGACAAAAATGATTAGTATAAACTGATCAATTTCATTCAAAATTGAAATATAAATTTAAGAAAAATGAAACAAATCTTAGAAATTCTTTTAAATACTAGGTGCTTTACGATAATTTATGGTTAAATTTATTTTCAAAAATATTAAAATTTTAGATGATTAGTATAAACCGATCGATTTCATTCAAAATTGAAATATAAATTTGAAACAAATTTTAAAATTATTTTAAATACTAGGTGATTTATGACAATTTATGGTGAAATTTGTTTTAAAGATATTAAAATTTCAGATGATTAGTATAAACTGATAAGTTTCATTCAAAATTGAAATATAAATTTAACAAAAAATGAAAAAAATCATAAATAATATTTTAAATACTAGGTGATTTACGATGATTTATGATGAAATTTATTTTCAAAAATATTAAAATTTTAGTAGATTAGTATAAACCGATCAATTTCATTCAAAATTAAAATATAAATTTGAAAAAAATGAAAAAACAATCTTAAAAACTATTTTAAATACTAGGTGATTTATGGTGAAATTTATTTTCAAAAATATTAAAATTTCAGATGATTAGTATAAGCTGATAAGTTTCATTCAAAATCGAAAGGAAAAGAGGCAAGGGCCGGGCGAACACAGAATAGGAGCAAATGAAGGGAAAATGATGAAAGTTGTGATCGAAAACGGCCGGTAACCTATTTTTTAATTTTAATTTATTTTTAATTTTAATAAAAATCAATAGTACAAATTAATTTGAAGCACCGTAACATAGCGATACATACATACATACGTACATACGTACATACGTACATACACACATACATACATACATACACATACATATACATACATACACATACATACACATACATATACATACATACATACACATACATACACATATACATACATACATACATACATACATACATATACATACATAGATATATATATGTGTGTGTGTTTCACCCCCAGCATGCAGCTTCTTAATTTTTAGCTAAGTATATATTAATTTTTTTTCTTCACAAGAGCAAAGCTATGTATGAATTAATAGTGCGTATCTCCATGGAAAGTCTTTTTTTACCGCATTGCTTCAAAATATCAAATAGTTATAAAAAATTATCAAAATATTGGATAATATTTATATAATATATGTATGCTACTCCACAAAATATTATGCTAAAACTTGACCCAAATATTGCGAAGGAAAAAAATAATATAAACTATGAACAGTACTTTCACTATTTACTCCTAATTTCTCTCTCTCCGTTTTCCCCTCGTTTTATAGGTTGATTTTAGACTTTAATTTTGTAAATAGTAGAGGCCAATGTACTATCCAACCATCTCCCGTTTACATTCAATGCAAGCATATATTGGAGAATTGTTTTTGAAATAATATTTAAAAAAATCAAATTTGTATGACAATATGAGAAAATTACAAAAATAGGTATCAATCAGCACTTGGTCGACCAACTGGTGCCACGTGACGTCTTGTAGGCACTTGGTTAGCCGACTAGTGCCACGTCAGCGCCAGTCCATCGACCAAGTGCCGACTAGGACACGCTAACAGCTCTTTCCACCGATCGATGCTACATCAGCGCCAGTAGGTCGTACAACGACCGACTCCTACTGACGTGGCGCCAATCGACCGTTGAAGTGCCACCACATCAACGGGAGTCGGCCGTTCAACGGCTAACTGGCGCTGACGTGACGCTAGTCGGCAGAAAGAGGTTGTTGCACGCCGAAGGGAGCCATTGTAGCCACCAGTCGGCATTTGGTCGGCCGACTGATGCTAACGTGGCACTAGCAGTCGACTGACCAAGTACCGACTAGGCGTCACGTGGCACGAGTCGACTGACCAAATACCGACTAGGCGTCACGTGGCACCAATCGGCTGACCAAATACCGACTGGTTTTTATTTTTACAATTTTCCCGAACTGCCGTACAAATTTGAATCTTTTTAAAAAAATATTATTTCAAAATAATTCCATATATGGATGATCGATCCACCAATGCATCAAGCTAGCTAGCTAGGTCTCATGTATCGTCCGTCGTCGGCGGCAAATTAATTAACTAGTAGGTCTTCCCAATTGAAGCCGGCGATCAATATTTGTCGTACGTTCTCATTTACATATCAGCTGCTAACCGTTCCTTCCCCGCCTGGGTATTAATGCTGCCAGCCTCATCATTCCATCATGCATGCGACGTACAGAAACCGCGCTAGCTAGCACTACGTAGACACAAGGGCTAACTAATCTGATATAGACTCGACTGGTCCATGCATGCATGTATATGTCCTTTCATGCATGTTCGTCGGCACAGCCTCGCCTGAATTCAAGCTAGCTAGAGAGGATGGAGAACCGAGGGATTGCGGTCGGCCGAGAGCACGGAGGTGGAACGGAGACGGCGAATTAATGAAATATGGCACCGCAGAGCAGTCCTGTACTCCTGTGAGTGAGCTAGGCAGCTAGCTTCCACCCATTTATTTCTCCTTTGTATTTCTAATTGCCCTGTGAGTGTTACTGATCACCCCTGTTTCTGCTTTCTAGCAGAGAATTTGTGTAGATCTGAAATTTTAGGTATTGAGCCTGACTCTGCAGTGGGTCAGTGATTTGTGACTGAAGATATATTTGTGGGATTTCAACGTCTCACATTTCAGAACTTTGTGCATGTCAAGAGTAGCATGCCTGCTTCGGAATTTTATGCAAATTTCATCTGTAGCAAACTTTTAGAACTTTGTGCGTTTCCAGTGTATAGCAAGCAGCTTCGATCAGGATGTTGTGCAAATTGTCAGTGTATCAAATTTCAGAATATTCAGAAGTGGTTCGAAATTTCCGTGTACCAAATCACAGATGCACCATGCTCCCCAAGGTGATTCAGAAGTAGAACCGACGATGTGTAATGTAGTCATTCTTGTGAGTTGTGACGATGTAATCAAAGTGAATTTTGCGAAGATCCATATCGAGTTGAGTCTTTGTGCAGAACCACACATATATGCGTTGTGTTCAGAGCCATACTGTAACGCCCCGCCCAGTACGGACTTTGTCGTACTGAGGCGAGGGGCTACGTTTCGAATTGAATCAATGTCAAACCTGTCATTTCATCAATTCAACGGTAGATCATCACAAATATGCTTACATAACAATATTTTACAAAAGCCGTATGAGGCATACCTCGCGGCACAAAAATAGATTAAACAAGAAGCTGAATTTCTTAAGTATTTACAAAATAATATTGAACTCCTAATTGGGAACTAGGATCGAAACCCTACTCTTCTATTATGCCTTGGTCTTCCAAAGCCTTCTTCTGGAATGGAATAGAAAGGCTCCTTTTTCTTGACCTTCAATATCTGGGGGAGCAAGGGGGTGAGTACATACGTACTCAGCAAGTCTTGAAAAAAGTTTTAGATGAGTTGAAACAAGGGCGGCTTAGGGTTAAAAAGATATGCATGTTTTAAATACTAAGTGAACCATACCCAATGGTAGAGGTCCCAACCTCTACCTTTACCCAAGTGATAATAATTGATATTCAAAAACTCGGGGCGAACCCCTGATTCATATTCTTTCAAACTTTTCACATCAACCCTTCAAATTTTCTCAATTCACAAATCATTTTCCTCATCACGAGATGGCTTTGCAACAAATCCCCAATAAAAACCATCAACTCACCACATCACCACTTTCACTCATGTTTACTTTATCCTGGTACTGGTCTACCCCTCTATCAGGTAGATTCTTCCCCTTTACCAAAACATATTTCATCTCTCAACCTAGGGTTGAACCTCACCCTCTCTCTATGAAGCCATATGACTTCCTGAGCTACACAAGCTCGTTCTTAGCCACTAAGGCTAGCCGTACACCACAAAGGTGTACTCTGGTAACGCTTCCTAACCCACAACTCATTTTATTGCTTAAAACCAAAGTCAAAGATTACGCATGGGCAACTATCATGGCACATGCCCATGATCGTGGGCACAGTTGTTCAAACAGTTTATACTTCTGTCGAAGGTGTACACTTTACCCTTACGACACGAACTTACTCCATGCTAGCTAGGCAAGGAGGTTCGTGACAAGGCATTTCCAAAGTCGATCTAGGATAACCTATTACCACATAGAAGGGCCCCTCTCGACCAAGGATCAAGCAGCCTCTGCTCCTTCTCCCCTAAAATCCCGCAGGTGCTCATACTCCTTACTCCTTCTCCCTTCCTCCTTCATCTCCAAAAATTCATCACAAGCCAAAAATCACATCCGAGTAGGACTTCACAAATCGTTCACAAAATCATGAGACACCCCAGCGATTTTTACATCCATTGGTAATCAAGTGATCCTAAACCAACTAAGTACTTAACCAGGGACAGCCCATAATGCCCGCAAGGTTGCACTTTGGTGTGCATGATGTTTTTCCCAAGGAATCGGTCCTTATGTGCCACTTGAAGTCGAGCCACGAAAGGCGACGACGACTCATGGCAATTTTTACCCAAAATACTCCTTTTTCATTTGCTTTCAACACGATCGGTACTTGGTACCATTTTCAAAACATTCATTCAAAACCCATTTTATCCCACACGATTCATTCATTTCAATGATTGCATTTGATATGAAATAAAATATAAAAAGTTGATTGAGTATAACCCACATCATAATACTAGGAAGGGGTTATACCAATCTTTGTGGTTACAAGGGTTTACAAGATTATCAACATTCAAAGGAAGGCTAGTGTGACAAGTTTAGGTTTTAGTTGGCGTAACCGCTTTTGGCGATCGTCGATAATGTGAGTGTATGTGTGCGTGTATCCTAAAAATGCATTTGTACATAAATAATTTAATAATCATAGGAGCAAGCATGATCAAAGGAAGACTTGCCTTAGTCCGAAAAGTACTCACAATCTTCAAGGTCGAAAATCTGCGGATCTTTAGAATTGACAACTACAGAAGAATTAACGCTACATAAATAAAAATATATAATAAATTTTATTAAAACATTTTTAATAGTACTAAATGAAAGTTTAGAATTTTATAAACTTATAGAAATTTGAACAGATCTAATCGGGGTTAGAATGATTTTTCTAAAATCATTTGGATATTTTCTAAAAATATTGTTTATCGCGGTACCGGGGACCAGCTGTTAGCATAAAAACTACTTTATTTTTATTTTTATTTATTTAATATTATTATTATTTAATTTTCCTACTATTATCATTACTATTAAATTAATTAACTTATTATTACAATTATTATTTTATTTAATAAATAATTAAATAAACCTCATTGAGTGTGTTGGTCCGGTTAGGAAAATTTTATTATTATTATTTATTTATATTATTTTTTAAAAATATATATATATTTATTTTTTCTAGAAAAGTAAAATAAATAAAAGAAATCTTACTATGCAACTTTGGGCCGGCCGAGGCAGCCCAAAATGCCGAGCGGCCAGGCGTAGCCAACCTGGCGTGCGGCAGCACCCAGCCGAGGCGGCGGCTGCCGATGCGGGCCAAGCGGCCAGGCGCCATGCACGCAGCCACGCACGCGCGCGCTCGGGAGAGGCGGTTACTGTCTGGCGCGGGCCCAACGGTCAAACGGAGCGGGCGGTCGGGCGCAGAAGGCGAGCAGCAGCTGGCGCGGTTGGGTGGAGGCAGATGGCACGGCTATAGGCTAGCGTGTGCACCTCGACTGGCACGCGGCAGCGCATGCACACAGGTATGTGGGCCCGGGTTGGCAGCGAGTCAGATAAAAACAGGGCGCTAACGGCTGGAGGTTGAAGATGACGCTGATGGTTGAAAGTTCTTTGGGTCGTATCTCTTTCGTTTTAACTTATATTGCTACTAAATTTTAACCGTAGATTCTACATACTATTATTAAAATTATCTACAGTTGGATTTCCAATTAGAGCTACGATTTGTCCATAATTAAAAAGAGGGTAAATTAACAGAGGGGTGGTGCTAGGGGCAATGGAGGTACTCCGACGACCATCGGCAGACATTTTAACGGGATTAGCACTAGAAGGAAACTATCCAAGGTATCGGATTGACCTATAATGGCTCATATGAAGCTACCCACGATGAAGCCTAAAGGTTTCTATGGTTCAATGTCGCCGGCGAGCTACATACCATATTACGATGATCTAGATATTGGAACATGTTATACTATGCATGAATTAGGTGCTGTAAAAATTAATTGCAGAAAGGTGATACTTTAGAGGAGATCAGAGTAGGGATGATGAACGACGATCCAAAAGGGGGTTTTGACGATGGTCTTGATTTGATGAAGTTAGCTGCGGAAATGGAGCCGGTGAGAATTGAACATGATTTTATCCTCGGTTCGGACAATGGATCAACACAGAGGATGTATTTTGCCTCATACCAAAGGGGGTGGCGTATGAACTCCGGCAACAAGCCAAGAATCCCAGACGCTGGGCTTTAGCTGAGGATGGAGGAGTGTTCGGAGGAGATAGCAACACACTTGTAGACTTTGGGTTCCTGGTTTTATATTCACAGCGATATGATGAAGCCTACCGTGTGGCTACGACGGTGAAAGGCACTGGGCGTGCATGCAAGGCGACGCGTAGGCTGAGGCTGTGCTGCATGGACACGTGGGCTTCACCAGCGATAATTTGGCATGGAGAGCTGGCCGTTTTTGCGGTGGGTGTAAAACTGCCTAGTGGCTAAGCGGTGAAAATAGGAGATGGCAAAACTGGGGCGTGACACATATCGACTTGAGTTTTTGTGCAGAAATGTGATGTTCATGTTCAATTTGGTAATACATGTGTTCAGATCGAGATGAGTTTTGTGCAGAAATGAGACGATGGCAGCTTTATTTTGAGCCTTTGACGATCACTCCTTTTTTGCAACGAGATGGCGTGTATCTTTCAAGATTCTTTTACAGGAATGATTCTACTTGGGTCATATATATTTGGAAATAGCTTTACAAAGTGAGAAGACAATGACTCTAATAGTTTCTACTTGATTCTAGCTATCCAATAGCTCACTTACATCTACCATTACCGATATTATATGGGTCAGTATTTATAAACATTTTATTGAAGCATAAGATGGATAAACAGTACTTATTTCAAAACGTCTTGATAAAGATTATATGTAAAATTGCATATAGGTTACAATATAAATAGTTGTATAAATATGAATATATGATTACATGTACTATATATTATTTTTTCTTAGTCAGTTACTTTATGAAAAGACTGACCTTATAGACAATTAATGTCGGTCTTGTCATTGATTGTAGATGACAATGAAAATAACCATCTAACAAGTTTTGGTGATCATCAGTTCAAAATCAACCTATCTTCCAAGGGGTTTAGGCCTTTGAATATAGAAATAGCTGTCAGAAGCATCTCTTGTTTTTTCAGGTCCCAATTCAGTGATGAAGTCCCTTAGTGTGGCCTTGGAGCGTACAAGGGTTCACCTTAGAAATCAAATCACTAAAGGTGACATTACTACTACGATAATATTTTCCTAATAGTAGCCCCTCACGTGTAGCTGTAATGCCCTATCTCGTACATGCTTCGTTGTACCTAGACGAGTCATTGCAAACTGAATCGAAATAAATATCAAACTTAATATTAATCTAATTTAACGGTAGTTCATCACATGCCTATTTAATACAACAAGTAGTAGTATTTTAAAATACTGCTACTAAAACATACCTCGCAGCAAGCCTACACTACAAAAATTCAACAAAAGCAATCAAGCACTTGTTACAACTAACCAACATCTAGATAGAATTGGGGACTAGGCCCAAAATCGTAATCTTCGACATACTCATTGTCATTGTTTTCTTCCTTTGTGGGGTTCTCAATGTACTCTTCTTCTCCTTTCGGTTGTTCTTTATAAGCTAGGGTGGAAGAGTTAGGGGTGACCCAGGTGAGTACAAAGATACTTAGCAAAGTCTTGGAGTAGAATATAGATGAAGTTTTTCAAGGATGGCTAGGTTTATTTTGACAACATACATTTGAAAATTTTCTAAGGGTGAGCTAGAGCTTCCTAGGTTGAGGTCACAACCTCTCTCTATCTTTGCCCCAAATAACATTCTTCTCCAAAGTTTGGACCCTAAACAATTGGTTTTACTCCTCTAGATTACTTTGCAACAATCCCTCGTGTCCTCTGGATAGCTTTTCAATAATCCGATGACTTTCTCAACAACATTTAACTATGAAGCCATACTCCTCAGGCAACACAAACTTATGTCCAACCACTAAGGCCGGTCGTATGCCACAAAGGTATACTCTAGTAACACTTTCTAATCCACAACTAGCTAGTTTCATCTTTGGAAAAATCAAATCCAACACTATGCATGAACAAGTATTATAGCATGTGCCCATACCTGTGAGTATGGTTGTTCAAACATGTTGTACTTTCTGCAGGAAGGTGCCTTTACAATGATAACTTACTATGCGGCTCGCGATAAGGCATTTTCAAAGAAAACCTAGGATCACTCATTGTCACCTAAATAGGTCTCGACAAAAGAACAAACATCATATGTTCCTTCCCCTGAAATCCCACGGGTGTCCAACCTCCCTTACTCTCCTCCGACAATCATCGCTCTTAGTGCATTTTAAAACTTTTGAAAACACGTAGCCACCCTAATGATTTCATATCCATAGGCAATTGAGGGATCCTAAGTCTACTAAGTACTTAACTAGGGGCAGAGCTATATTGCGCATAAGGTTGCATGATGGTGTGCATAATATTTTCTCAAGGAATCAATTTTTATGCTCCAAGACAAAGTCAGACCACACAAGCGACGATAACCCATGGCAAAGTTCACAAATATTTACATTTTTTATTTTTCTTTTCAACACAATGAGTTACTATTTTAAAAATATTGCACAAAAAATTTCTCTTACATGATTCATTAATTTTCGGATTATTGAATTTGGTATAAAATATGTTTATTCGCTTATATCATCCGTCAATATGTACAATAGGACAGACTTAGAGAAATCACAAGTTAGAAGGAATTAGTAGCAAACAATTACAATAACTCTCTCTTGTGAGTTCTCTTCCTTGATATTTGCCACATGGAGGCATATGACTGACAAGAGCAGCACGGTGAGAGCGGGCGGTGGCATGAAGCGATGGCGGCCCTCAGTGTCGATGGTAGGAGGCCACGGGGCGAGACAGGACAGGTGGCGTGAGGTCGAGACAAGGGCATGCGTCACAATGATCTAGAGCCACTACCACGCTATGGCCATCGCCACGTTGCTCCCGCCAGTCACGTCGTGCCACCATCACAATCTTCTTTAGATTTGCGATGAGTTCCTCTCCGCCTCGACTTTCGATGCCCCATGCAATGAGGTTCGTTATCTGCCCTATGTTGTCTCGCAAGCCATGTCCCCCACCCTGTCGGTGCTCCACCAGCCATGCTGTTCCACACCACCAGCTTCCTCATCTTAGCTTTTATATGTACTTCTCTATGTGACAAACATTAGAGAGGGTATTGTAACACCCCAAATTTTCAAACCAATAAAAATATTATTAAATTCAATTTTTGGGATTATTATTTCAGAAAATACCTTTAAATCCCTTTTATACCCTTTTGAACTACAACATAGAGTAGATGACCAAATCAGGAGGTAAAACTTTTTGTATATAATCCTGAGACCAAAATATAATTTTGAGAATTTTTATAAATTTTTACCAACCTTGGAAGCAGCCCCAATATTTTAATCTATTTTCTGGAATTATTTTTATTCAGAAAAGTAATAGAACAGTAATGGGCTCCTCCCCCCCCTTCTCTCTCTCCCGGCCGGCCCAGCCCGTTACCGCGCTCGCCTTAGGCTGACAACCCGGTCCCACCTGTCGGCGCCGAATCCCTCCCCTCGCGCGCGAACCCGACAACCCGGCCCCGCCTGTCAGTCCCCTCTCTCGCGCGCTCGCACCCGCTGACCACCTTGGCCCACCTGTCGGACCCGTCTTCCCCGCTGGATCCGTCCCCAAATCCCCCCCCCTCGCCGGCCGAAGCCCTAATCCCGCCTCGGATCCGCCCCCGCCGGCCCCCTCCCTTAAATTCGTCGCCGGCAATGAATCCCCCTCAACGCGCCGACCGTTTCCCCCTATTAATTTCGCCCGATTCGCGTCCAGGTGCGTTGAACCGCGTTCAACCCGAACCTCGCCGGCGTTTAAACGCGTTAACTCCCGGTCACCGTAGACTACGCCCTCTCTGCCCCCGCCGATGGCCCTATTTAAACCCCCTTGCCACCTCGCGTTTCACCCCCACGCCTACACGTCGCGAGAACGCACAGAACGCCCTCACTCTGAGCTTTAGCGCATTCCCCCTGGTTCGCCTCCGGCCACCGCTCGCCGTCGCCTCGGACCACCCCGACCCGCGCCTCCGCCACCGTCGTGACCGCAAAGACGTCCCCTACCTCGGCCACGCCTCCGCTGGTCAAGGAGATCGCCGGAACACCGTCGCCGTCGAGTACCCGAGGAGCCTTCCGCGTCTACCCTCGTCGCCGGCCACGTCCCGTCGTCCCCGGACCGCCGCCAAGGTACCATCGTGACCGCCGTAGTCCCCTCCTTCCATTTCTAGGCTTAGCTAGGACCGCCGTCGCTCGCCGTGGCCGCTGGCCCGCTCGCCGTCGTCGGAGAAGACGACCGGCACGGGTCGAGTACCCGTGCCGTGCCGGATCTGATCCTGGCCGCACGATGGCAATCGGACGACGCGCGTGAGCCCACGTACGCGATCTAATCCGCACCGTCGGATCTAGTCAAAGCGTTACGTTTTAATCTCACGCGTTGATTTTCATTTAACCCGGCGTGCGATCTCGTGCGTCCACGTGGTACCCCTTCGCGCGTTTTAATCCTGGCCGTCCGTTGTCACTTAACCCTCCCGCCTCGCGCCTGGCCACCGGATCTAGATCCGACGGTCCAGATCGAGCCGGCGCACGCGCACAGTGCGCGGGTTCACCGTGGGCCTGGCTCACCGTGGACCCGAGGGGTTTAAAATTTGAAAATAAATTCCAGAAATGCTTTTAAACTTGTAAAATTCATATCTATTGCATTTGGACTCTAAAAATTGCCATTCCAATTTTAGAAAATTCATAAAATTATTCTCTACATGTTTAGGCAATAAAAACAGTAGGTTTATTTGGACATTTTCATGTTTATTCAAATAATTATTCAAAAGCCTTTAGGATTAAAATATGGATTTAAATATTTAAACTTCAGAAAATTTATATAATTATTCCTTTCTGTTTAAACACTAGGACCACTGAGTTTTCTATGAACCATTTATATTAAATTGATTAGAAAACTTAATGTAGTATTATACACACTTAAAAACCCTTCATGAAAGGCAATAATTCATTTAGATTCATTTTAAATTAATGGAGAAATAAATTTCAGAACTTTAACCATTGAAGTTATTTTATTTATAATCAAACTAACTTTAACTCATGTGTTTATAATGTAATGTTATACTGTTTGATTAGATGTTATGTTCTTTTATTTTTCTTTATATTAAAAAGACTACGACGTCGCCGAGGAGCCGGAGTACTTCCCCGAAGTCCCTCCCTCTCCCTTTGCTGAACAAGGCAAGTCACCAAACAATTCTTTTGAGCATATTGAACCCATGTCTGAATTGACTATCGCTAAAACACATAGGTTATGTATATGCATTAGTCAAATGAACCCCTACATTATATTTATTTAGGATCCCCCGACCTTGATGTGCAACCCAAGCCATGCTATCTCGCCTAACCTCCTTGTCACCATATGATCAATGATATTAGCTAGTGTCCAATGTATTGGCACGGCCGCTATAGGATAAAAATGAGTCGTAGTGAAATGGTTCTGTTATATGATCCCGTTACTTCTTATCCTTGGAAATTCTGTTGGTGATGAGTCATGGTTGTGAGTGTATGCATGGTGGGTTCCGGGTGCAAGCTAGGGCATTGGTCAGTCGCACCCGGGGCACTATAAGGACCGGTCTGAGGGATCCGTTGCAATACACTTACGTACTAACCACAAGTCTAGTGGGTAAGTCCTAACTAAGGTATGTGTTGTTCCAAACCGAGGCCACCACTTGGAGATGGGTCAAGTTGCACCTGCGGGTGACTTGTACCAATGTGGCGCAAAAGGGGGTGCGACGTTAGCCGGGATGCGGCCCGGCGCGCCGGCGAAACCTAGAGCGGGTGGTTATCGCTTGGAACATCTCATATTGAGGTTTTGGCACGAGTTCCCGTGTAATGGGTCATCTCGTTGAGATGAGTGCGTGCCTTGTGGGTACAGTAGTACATCTCTGATCAGAGTCTTAAATCTTTTCGAAAAGCCGAGCCCACGGTCAAGGGCGGGTTGCGTGACATCCCCCAGTTAGTTTACTTGAATATGGATGTGCATGTTGTTTGTCATGTAAGGACCGTTGTGCGAGGAGGTAAAACGTACTCCTCGAGTTAGTTGATGAGGATGATGCTCATGTTTACTTTCCGCATGATTAAAATATGATTACACTAAATGCCATAACTGCAACCGCTTTATTCCGCATTGTTAGCCTTTATCCTTCCTTGTTTATTATCCTGCATTATTATTTGCATTTGCGGTGGCTTGTTGAGTACTCTTTGTACTCATACCCGTTGGACCCCACAGAGGATGCTTATCTCGAAGACGGTCTGGAGTAGCGACCCAGTCAAGAAGAAAAATCCTGAAGAAGAAGTTCGTCATGCCGTTTTCTAATTATTCTACTCTACTGTTTTATTAAAACAATGTTGTAATAAATATGGTCTGCGTACCATGAATTTTACCGTATGTACGTTGTCGCATGATGAACCTCTTGTATTATTGTTTTTCTATGGAAATTCAATAATGTCTCGATTTGATAAATCGGGGCGTGACAAGATGGTATCAGAGCCGACTTGACTGTAGGAAGCCAAACAGACCCGCCTAGCCATTAACCATAGGAAATTATTTCTTGAAAATCTACTTCGTAAACTTTGTTCCTCTCCTCACTTTTATTCAACTTGCTGTTTTGTAGATGCCAGTCTACCAAGTTCACAGTTACTGCCGCCACTATGAGGGCTTCGTCCGGGAGCTCCGCATGATGCTTACCTTCCTCGGGTTCCTCTTCGAACCCGAATTTCAAGGAGTCTACCCCGACGAGTTCGCCGGGCCTTGCGACGTCTCCCTCACCGTCCATGGCTCCGGAGAACATCTGCCGCCCTACACCACCGCACTTGGAGGCCCGACTTTCGACGTCGCGTGCCAACGAGTCGCCCTCCAGGCCCTCATGGAGCTGAGGATGATCTACGACGATCGTCTTCAGAACTCATCCTTCCGGCTTGTGCCGAAGCGTACTCCCGGAGCCCACCGTAGTATCTACCTCGGAGTTCACTCCGTGCGTGATCCGGTCATGGCTCGGCAGTCACGTCTTCTGCAGGCCATGGATGATCTCCATACCGAGGCGGTGCTCGACGCCGACGAGCACCATGAGGCGGTTGCGTTTCTTCGTGAAGAAACGAAGAACCTGATCCAGCAGAACGGCGAGCTGCAGCGCAAGATCATGGAGCTGCAGAAGGACATCGCGGAGATGGTTCCTCTTCTTCCAAGGAAGAAGAAGCCTATCCGTGAGCCCCTCCCTCGCCCCAAGAGGATCCCGCCACGACCCTCCCCCGCCAGGCCTTCCACCAGCGCCCCTACACCACGCCCCGGCCTCGTCTCCGACTCCATCATCGAGAATTTTCTCGAGCCCACCATCTCTCTGGAGCCGCGCGCTCGTGGTTCCGAGAGCACGGAGACCGCCTCCGGTGGCGAGTAGACGTTAGGAGACGCTAGCTAAATAAGAATCAAACTTTTGTATGTGGTGCTGCCCACGACGAGTGTGTCATGGGTAGAATAAAAACTTGATTGTAACAAACACTTTATGCCACTATATATAAATATGTGCTTGAATCTTATATGATTGTATTATCATCTCGTCATTCTTTGCTTTATCGCTTTGTATATTTAGAAGATGGCCGACCACCAGAACACCGGCTCCAACAACGGAGCAGGAGGAAGCCGAGATGCGCCTGAGGGCGTTGTGCCCAACTGGGGTGCGACAGGCCCGCGCCAATCCGGGTCGCCTTCCGCCAACCACCCACCTTGGCGGAAATGATGGCGAATCAGAATCATCTGATCACCTGCCCTCCTCACCCAAATGCAGCACCAACAGGCTCAGTTGGACCGTCTGCAGAACGGTGAGCCCGCCCCTCGCGCACCAGCACCCGCGGCTGCTCCGCAACTCTCCGAGTTCTTGCGCGTGCGCCCGCCCATCTTCTCGAGCACGAACCAACCCGATGGAGGCCGGAGATTGGCTCGCACCATCGAGAAGAAGCTCGACCTCCTCCCCTGCACAGACCGGGAGCGAGTGGCCTTCGCCACTCATCAGCTCCAGGGTCCCGCCGCTGAGTGGTGGGACAACTATCGCTGCGTCCCAGCCAGAGGGCCACATGGTGACTTGGGCAGAGTTCACCATCGCCTTTCGTGCCGCCCACGTCCCCGCCGGTGTCATCGCGGTCAAACAGCAGGAGTTCCGCGACCTGCAGCAGGGCAACAGGACTGTCATGGAGTACCTCCATGAGTTCAACCGCCTCGCACGCTACGCACCGGAGGAAGTGCGCACCGACGCCCTCCGCCAAGCCAAGTTCCTCAGGGGACTTAAGGATGAGCTGTCCATCCAGCTCGTCGCCGCCGACTTCGCCGACTTCCAGCGGCTTGTCAACAAAGCGCTCATCCAAGAGACTGAGCAGAACAGGCTGGACCTCAAGAAGAGGAAGATGATCGCCTTCAAGCACCAGCAGGCGAACACTCAGAGGCCCCGCTTCGTCCCTCCGCCACCAGCGCCCGCCTACCATCCTCGGCCCGCCTACAGGCCACCTCATGCAGCCGGTGGATCCAACGCCGGGCATCCTCGCCCCGCTCCACCAGCTCCGGCCGCTCAGCCGGCACCAGCCGCCAAGGCCCCGATCTTGAGGGATCGCCAAGGAAGGCCGGTCGTCTGCTTCAACTGCCGCAAGGAAGGTCACTACTCGCACCAGTGTCCTCACCCCAAGCAGAACCAAGGCGCAGCACCCCACCAGGCCGTTCGCGCCCGCGTCAACCACATCAGCGCGGAGGAAGCTCAGGAGGCTCCTGAAGTCGTACTCGGTACGTTTACTATGAATTCCGTACCGGCCGTCATATTATTTGACTCTGGAGCAACCCACTCCTTTGTCTCTGAAGATTTTGCAAAAACAAACCATCTGGACGTGCTCCCTCTACCAATTCCCATGGTGATTGCCACCCCCGGTAATAGGACCTCAGCTCGCTTCTACAGCCCTAAGGTTCAACTTGACATCCAAGGAGTGCTGTTTCGGGCCGAGCCTGTCCTCATCCAATGCACCGGACTCGACCTTATACTAGGGATGGATTGGCTGATGAAGCACAAGGGAGTGATCGACTGTGCCAACAAGTCCGTCACGGTGACCAACCCTGAAGGCGTAACCGTCACCTTCCGGATGGTCAGTCGCAAACCACTCGGAGCGTCCCTTCGCTCAATAGCTCTTGAAGAGGTGCCAATAGTCAAGGAGTTTGCAGACGTTTTCCCTGAAGATCTGCCCGGAATGCCTCCCAAACGGGACATCGAATTCAGAATCGAGCTTGTCCCGGGGACCACTCCAATCTCCAAACGCCCATACCGAATGGCCGCCAATGAACTAGCCGAAGTCAAGAGCAACATCGAAGACCTCGAGCAGAAGGGTTACATCCGACCGAGTACCTCACCCTGGGGTGCACCGGTCATATTTGCTATGAAGAAGGACAAGACCAAGAGGATGTGCGTGGACTATAGAGCCTTGAACGACGTAACCATCAAGAACAAATACCCATTGCCTCGGATCGACGACCTGTTCGATCAGCTGAAAGGATCCTCGGTGTTTTCCAAGATTGACCTCAGGTCAGGTTATCACCAATTGAGGATCAGGGAGGAAGATATACCCAAGACTGCTTTCACCTCCCGCTATGGACTCTACGAGTACACTGTGATGTCGTTCGGACTCACGAATGCCCCGGCCTTCTTCATGAACATGATGAACAATGTATTCATGGAGTTCTTGGACAAGTTCATCGTGGTATTCATCGACGATATCCTCGTTTACTCCAAGACCAAGGAAGAACACGAGACGCACCTCCGTCTGACCCTCGGAAAGCTAAGGGAGCAGCAACTGTACGCCAAATACAGCAAATGCGAATTTTGGTCGTCTGAGGTGAAGTTCCTCGGCCATGTCATATCTGCCGGAGGAATAGCAGTGGACCCAACCACCGTTGAAGCGGTAACCAACTGGCTACAGCCAACGACCGTGACCGAGATCCGGAGTTTTCTCGGATTGGCCGGATACTACCGCCGGTTCATCGAGAATTTTTCCAAGATCGCCAAGCCTATGACCAGACTTCTGCAGAAAGAGGTGAAGTTTGATTGGACCCCCGACTGCGAAGAAAGCTTCCAGACTCTCAAGAAGAAGCTTGTGTCAGCTCCCATTCTGACTCTGCCAGACATCCGGAAAGACTTCCACGTCTACTGTGATGCCTCTCGTCAAGGATTGGGATGTGTCTTAATGCAAGAAGGGAAAGTGATATCCTACGCCTCCCGGCAATTGAGACCGCATGAGCTGAACTACCCAACCCACGACCTGGAACTAGCAGCCGTGGTTCATGCCTTGAAGATATGGAGACATTACCTTGTGGGAAATCGGTGTGAGGTCTTCACCGACCACAAGAGCCTCAAGTATATATTCACCCAACCAGATCTGAACCTCAGGCAAAGGAGATGGTTGGAACTGATCAAGGATTACGACTTGGGCATCCATTATCATCCGGGCAAAGCAAACGTGGTGGCAGACGCTCTTAGTCAAAAAGGGTACTGCAATGCCATCATGATTCAAGACCAGGCTCCTCTACTTTATAAAGAGATGAAAAGGCTAAACCTAGGGATCACCACTCAAGAGTACCTCGCTGCCTTGGAGTCTCGGCCTGTCTTAATAGACCAGATCCGAGAGAAGCAGAAGGAAGACCCAGACATCCTGGAGATCCAGCAAAACATGAGGAAGGGTAAAGCCCCCGGATTCTCCGAGGATGAACATGGTACTATCTGGATCGGAAACCGAGTATGCGTACCCAACATACCTGAGTTGAAGACTCTCATCCTTCAAGAAGCTCACGATACTCTTTACTCCATTCATCCCGGGAGTACGAAGATGTACCAAGACCTGAAGGAGAAATATTGGTGGGTCAGCATGAAGAGAGAAATAGCCGAGTATGTGGCCAAGTGCGACACATGCCGGCGAGTCAAGGCAGAGCATCAGAGACCTGCCGGACTTCTTCAACCCCTCAAAGTCCCTGAATGGAAGTGGGAAGAGATAGGAATGGACTTCATCACGGGACTGCCCAGGACCCAAGCTGGTCATGATTCTATCTGGGTGATCGTTGATCGACTCACCAAGGTAGCCCACTTCGTTCCGGTCAAGACAACTTACACCGTCGCCAAGTTGGCTGAGTTGTATATGACCCGGATCGTGTGCCTCCACGGAGTTCCCAAGAAGATTGTATCTGACCGCGGGAGTCAGTTTACCTCCAAGTTTTGGAAAAACCTTCAAGAGGAACTCGGCACCCGGCTGAACTTTAGCACTGCCTATCATCCACAGACCGACGGTCAAACCGAAAGGGTCAACCAGATATTGGAGGATATGCTTAGAGCTTGTGCTCTAGAATTTGGCGGAATGTGGGACAAGAACTTACCTTATGCAGAGTTCTCCTACAACAACAGCTATCAAGCCAGCCTGCAAATGTCCCCGTTCGAAGCACTCTATGGGCGTAAGTGCAGAACGCCGTTGCTCTGGGATCAAACCGGAGAATCACAACTGTTTGGGACAGATTTATTGAGAGAAGCCGAAGAGAAAGTTAAGATCATAAGAGACCGCTTGAAGGCCGCCCAATCCAGGCAAAAGAGCTATGCCGACAACCGTCGAAGAGATCTAGCCTTTGAGGAGGGCAATTATGTCTACCTCCGAGTCACTCCCCTCCGTGGCACTCAAAGGTTCAACATGAAAGGCAAACTAGCACCCCGCTACGTCGGACCTTTCCAGATCCTCCATCGACAAGGAGAAGTGGCATATCAACTTGAACTGCCTCTATCCTTGGCAGGCGTTCATGATGTGTTCCATGTCTCGCAGCTGAAGAAGTGTCTCCGTGTACCCACCGAGCAAGCCGACCTTCAGCAGCTCAACGTCCAAGAAGACTTGACCTACATAGAGAGACCCGTCAAGATCTTGGAAACCAAGGAAAGAGTAACCAGAAGTCACGTCGTCCGCTTCTGCAAAGTCCAATGGAACAACCATCCCGCAGAAGAAGCCACTTGGGAAAAAGAAGACGAGCTGAAAGCCCAATACCCCGAGCTATTCGAGTAGCGTTCCAATCTCGAGGACGAGATTCTTGTAAGGGGGATAGGTTTGTAACACCCCAAATTTTCAAACCAATAAAAATATTATTAAATTCAATTTTTGGGATTATTATTTCAGAAAATACCTTTAAATCCCTTTTATACCCTTTTGAACTACAACATAGAGTAGATGACCAAATCAGGAGGTAAAACTTTTTGTATATAATCCTGAGACCAAAATATAATTTTGAGAATTTTTATAAATTTTTACCAACCTTGGAAGCAGCCCCAATATTTTAATCTATTTTCTGGAATTATTTTTATTCAGAAAAGTAATAGAACAGTAATGGGCTCCTCCCCCCCCTTCTCTCTCTCCCGGCCGGCCCAGCCCGTTACCGCGCTCGCCTTAGGCTGACAACCCGGTCCCACCTGTCGGCGCCGAATCCCTCCCCTCGCGCGCGAACCCGACAACCCGGCCCCGCCTGTCAGTCCCCTCTCTCGCGCGCTCGCACCCGCTGACCACCTTGGCCCACCTGTCGGACCCGTCTTCCCCGCTGGATCCGCCCCCAAATCCCCCCCCCCTCGCCGGCCGAAGCCCTAATCCCGCCTCGGATCCGCCCCCGCCGGCCCCCTCCCTTAAATTCGTCGCCGGCAATGAATCCCCCTCAACGCGCCGACCGTTTCCCCCTATTAATTTCGCCCGATTCGCGTCCAGGTGCGTTGAACCGCGTTCAACCCGAACCTCGCCGGCGTTTAAACGCGTTAACTCCCGGTCACCGTAGACTACGCCCTCTCTGCCCCCGCCGATGGCCCTATTTAAACCCCCTTGCCACCTCGCGTTTCACCCCCACGCCTACACGTCGCGAGAACGCACAGAACGCCCTCACTCTGAGCTTTAGCGCATTCCCCCTGGTTCGCCTCCGGCCACCGCTCGCCGTCGCCTCGGACCACCCCGACCCGCGCCTCCGCCACCGTCGTGACCGCAAAGACGTCCCCTACCTCGGCCACGCCTCCGCTGGTCAAGGAGATCACCGGAACACCGTCGCCGTCGAGTACCCGAGGAGCCTTCCGCGTCTACCCTCGTCGCCGGCCACGTCCCGTCGTCCCCGGACCGCCGCCAAGGTACCATCGTGACCGCCGTAGTCCCCTCCTTCCATTTCTAGGCTTAGCTAGGACCGCCGTCGCTCGCCGTGGCCGCTGGCCCGCTCGCCGTCGTCGGAGAAGACGACCGGCACGGGTCGAGTACCCGTGCCGTGCCGGATCTGATCCTGGCCGCACGATGGCAATCGGACGACGCGCGTGAGCCCACGTACGCGATCTAATCCGCACCGTCGGATCTGGTCAAAGCGTTACGTTTTAATCTCACGCGTTGATTTTCATTTAACCCGGCGTGCGATCTCGTGCGTCCACGTGGTACCCCTTCGCGCGTTTTAATCCTGGCCGTCCGTTGTCACTTAACCCTCCCGCCTCGCGCCTGGCCACCGGATCTAGATCCGACGGTCCAGATCGAGCCGGCGCACGCGCACAGTGCGCGGGTTCACCGTGGGCCTGGCTCACCGTGGACCCGAGGGGTTTAAAATTTGAAAATAAATTCCAGAAATGCTTTTAAACTTGTAAAATTCATATCTATTGCATTTGGACTCTAAAAATTGCCATTCCAATTTTAGAAAATTCATAAAATTATTCTCTACATGTTTAGGCAATAAAAACAGTAGGTTTATTTGGACATTTTCATGTTTATTCAAATAATTATTCAAAAGCCTTTAGGATTAAAATATGGATTTAAATATTTAAACTTCAGAAAATTTATATAATTATTCCTTTCTGTTTAAACACTAGGACCACTGAGTTTTCTATGAACCATTTATATTAAATTGATTAGAAAACTTAATGTAGTATTATACACACTTAAAAACCCTTCATGAAAGGCAATAATTCATTTAGATTCATTTTAAATTAATGGAGAAATAAATTTCAGAACTTTAACCATTGAAGTTATTTTATTTATAATCAAACTAACTTTAACTCATGTGTTTATAATGTAATGTTATACTGTTTGATTAGATGTTATGTTCTTTTATTTTTCTTTATATTAAAAAGACTACGACGTCGCCGAGGAGCCGGAGTACTTCCCCGAAGTCCCTCCCTCTCCCTTTGCTGAACAAGGCAAGTCACCAAACAATTCTTTTGAGCATATTGAACCCATGTCTGAATTGACTATCGCTAAAACACATAGGTTATGTATATGCATTAGTCAAATGAACCCCTACATTATATTTATTTAGGATCCCCCGACCTTGATGTGCAACCCAAGCCATGCTATCTCGCCTAACCTCCTTGTCACCATATGATCAATGATATTAGCTAGTGTCCAATGTATTGGCACGGCCGCTATAGGATAAAAATGAGTCGTAGTGAAATGGTTCTGTTATATGATCCCGTTACTTCTTATCCTTGGAAATTCTGTTGGTGATGAGTCATGGTTGTGAGTGTATGCATGGTGGGTTCCGGGTGCAAGCTAGGGCATTGGTCAGTCGCACCCGGGGCACTATAAGGACCGGTCTGAGGGATCCGTTGCAATACACTTACGTACTAACCACAAGTCTAGTGGGTAAGTCCTAACTAAGGTATGTGTTGTTCCAAACCGAGGCCACCACTTGGAGATGGGTCAAGTTGCACCTGCGGGTGACTTGTACCAATGTGGCGCAAAAGGGGGTGCGACGTTAGCCGGGATGCGGCCCGGCGCGCCGGCGAAACCTAGAGCGGGTGGTTATCGCTTGGAACATCTCATATTGAGGTTTTGGCACGAGTTCCCGTGTAATGGGTCATCTCGTTGAGATGAGTGCGTGCCTTGTGGGTACAGTAGTACATCTCTGATCAGAGTCTTAAATCTTTTCGAAAAGCCGAGCCCACGGTCAAGGGCGGGTTGCGTGACATCCCCCAGTTAGTTTACTTGAATATGGATGTGCATGTTGTTTGTCATGTAAGGACCGTTGTGCGAGGAGGTAAAACGTACTCCTCGAGTTAGTTGATGAGGATGATGCTCATGTTTACTTTCCGCATGATTAAAATATGATTACACTAAATGCCATAACTGCAACCGCTTTATTCCGCATTGTTAGCCTTTATCCTTCCTTGTTTATTATCCTGCATTATTATTTGCATTTGCGGTGGCTTGTTGAGTACTCTTTGTACTCATACCCGTTGGACCCCACAGAGGATGCTTATCTCGAAGACGGTCTGGAGTAGCGACCCAGTCAAGAAGAAAAATCCTGAAGAAGAAGTTCGTCATGCCGTTTTCTAATTATTCTACTCTACTGTTTTATTAAAACAATGTTGTAATAAATATGGTCTGCGTACCATGAATTTTACCGTATGTACGTTGTCGCATGATGAACCTCTTGTATTATTGTTTTTCTATGGAAATTCAATAATGTCTCGATTTTGATAAATCGGGGCGTGACAGGTATCAGAGCCCCTTTGTCAGGAACTATCTAAAGGGGAGATTAGTAGGTAATTAGCAAGTGATTAGGGGAAACTTGAGAATAAAGTAGGGTATTAGTATGAAACTTGACAGCCAAGTTAGGCATGTCTATAAAAATGGAGGAACACACATTGTATCATCTAGACAAGAAATAAGAAGAAACGGATGGCGATTCTTGCTTGGGGGATTTTAGGCTTGATAATTCTATTCAATTTTGTTGTATTTTATCGATTTTTTAATTAAGTGTTCTTCTGCGATCTAGGTTGCTAACAATTTGGTATTAGAGCCTCGTTGTTCATGGAGATTGAGATGGAGATGGAAGCTGATATCAAAGCTAGAATCATCACAAAGCTTGATCTATTATTGAAGAAGATGGATGAACAACTCAAGAGGATGGATGAGGAGTCATAGCGGTGGAAGAAAAGCCCTCTTAAGATATTCGCAATGAAGAAAATGGATGAGACTAATGTTGAGAAGAAAGGAGGAGATGTACTAGTGTTGGTGCGTTTTTTAGTCACACTTTGACACACGCGTGACCTGGAAGATTTGCTTAACTCCAGTGTAGGTCCTACGTTCTTAGAAAAAAGGGGTTCAAGGCGTGCCAATCAGTTTGACCCTGCAACTGATAAGGAAAAAGGAAAATATGATCAACAGCATAGCCTATCGGTTATTGAGTCGATGACCATGATGAGGACGGGATATTCGTGGAATATCATGTCGATCGGCCATAGGGCCGATGACCAGGGGTAAAGCAATTGGGTGAGTATGCCATCGACTGATAAGATGGGTAGTTTTACCACATAGGCTGATGAGCACTTTTCCGATGGCGAATAAAATGTGGCGTTGAATTGAAGATAACCCATCGGCTTGTACTCCGACAAAAATAAATAAAATGTGTCGGATAACATGTCTATATCATGAAAATCATCACAATAACTAGATCGGACCTAACCAAGACAGTAGCTAATCACAATGATCTTAATAATATATCTAAGTATCAGGCATGCTTTATTTATATGAACGATATACAACATGAAAAAGATATAATAGCAAGAGATGCCGGACTTAACCGATGAAGCCTCAAACTACCATACCTAGATCACATCAATCTAAGAGATCAATCTGATACAGCCTTAGACCTAGTCGATACACCGAGAACCGAAGACCGTACTATTTCTACGTTCACCTCAAGAGATCAATCTGATGTAGTCGTGAGGATACTGACCTAGTCAATATGGTCGTCGAGGGTTGGCAGGACTCACCTCTTTGCCGAAGATCGAAACGATGCAATCCAGCTCCGAGAGTTGAATCCTAGCAGGATAAACCGGAACCAAAGGTGGTGATGCGTCGAGTAGTTGTTTGATAGAGATGTGTGTTTCTAAGCTAACTAGGGGTACAAATTTATAGTCTGGAGACTTGTTGTCCAAGCACTCTATCCTAACCGATTCTGGATTTATCTTCTTTTCATCTTTATCTCCATCGACTCCTCTACATCTGGTCATTTTGTAACAACATGGACGAGCTTCCTTGACCATGTTTGATCGGATTCTCTTTGACTTCTATTGACTACATGACATCTTTAGTGGGCCTGAGCTTTAGCAAATCTTGGCATCAATAACCAGCTATCGCTGCTGAGGCGCCAAGGCAGCACACAGTCGCACCAGTGTCCATCGAGTTAGAGGACACACCTCTCAAGGCCCTCAACGTCACAGACCCTGTCTCAGCGTCACTTGGTAGTGAGTTCCATACCACCACAGACTCCCACTCCAATGACGTCAACGCCGCAGCCAATGTGAAGGACAAGTTTCCTTCCCTTTCGGTCACTACGAGCTTGTCCCTCAGCAGATCCATGCTACTCGGTCGTGCTATGATGGCTAGCCACACCGAGTCGCCCACCTCTGCACCACCATCACTCTCATGGCTCTATCCATTCCATGCTTGGAGGGTCATTGTGCCATGCCTAGGAGCTTCCTTTTGCTGTGTTAGGAGAATCGACATCCTTCGCGTTCTCCACATCACATTGAGCGCCTACAACGCCCACCTCCTCCATGAGCCCCTTCACCAATGTGGGCTTCCCCTCCACACCTCTGCCCATTGTGCCTGTGCAGCTTGATGCATCTACAAAATATTTGACCTCAGTGCGCTGGCATCTACGTGTCATCCTCTAGGCCACATTGCGCCACTCATCCGTGCAGACATCGAGCCTCCTGTCCACCGTGGCATGTGTTTGCGATGATTGCTCCGACGCCGTCGACCGCCAAATCTGTTCCACTACCAGTGCACCATCGGCCTCTACTAGCCTCCGTGTCATCCTCTGCATCTTCACCCATACCACGTGTCGCATCGTGGCCCTCCACAAGCACCACCGCCGACACACACACAAAGCAACCGATCCACGCCAAGGCATCCACTTGTGCCATGTCGTGCCTCTTGGCCTTCAGCCGCTCTAGATCCATGACACCTGCTCCTGATCTATGGCGCTGCTGATGGACACATGCCTAGGGCACAAGATTTGCACCGCTGGTGCCACACCGATCATCTGTGGCATCGCCCGCATCACCACCATCCGCATGTGCCTCTACCTCGTCGTCTTTGTTGCTCATCGTGTCGTGTCATCCTCCGCACCACACCGACCGCTCGCACCATGCCTACCATGGCTGGTGCCTATACACTGAGCCATCATTGCTCGACACGTGACATGCCACCATCACCAAACGGTCGTCATTTCCACTTGGAGAGTCACCGACGACCACCATCGTGGCCACCCCTAAATCGGCTCTAGGCCAAGGGGTCACAGGCATACATGTAAGGCTATTTGCTAGAGAGGCTTGTTCAGGAAGGAAATGGAAAAGTACTAGTTAAAAAAGTGAGAAACCAAGGGTTGGTTTCGGAGTGTGATGAGTGATTGACAGGTTTTTAACCTCTGGTTCGAAGAGGTACCTCCGAAGGGGGTTCGGAGGTTGGAACTCCGAAGGTGTTCGGAGGTGGTTTCACCGAAGGGTTCGGTGGTTTGGTTGCTGCAGCTGTTGCAGCGGAGTGTGCCTGTCGGAGGGGTCCGACAGTACACGATGACTGGGTGTGTACCGAAGGTCTCGGTACTTTGGGCGGTACACCGGAGTGTGTGCCGAAGGCTGCTATCGTGGAGAGGTCTCTGGAGTACTGGATACACTTGTCTGTTTGTCTGTGGTGCGCAGGGGACTTCGGAGGCGACGGACAGGTTCGTAGCAGGTGAACCTGGGTCAAGCGGGAGGCTTGATGCCAGTGGAGCGGGGAGCTCCGTCACGAAGGCTGCGAAGGGGTTTGGGTCGGACCTCGGGTCGAGGTGCACCAGGAGAGGGCAGTAAGTGCGGAGCGTGGCTCCGAGTGAAGGTACTCCGAGACAAAGTCCTCGGAGGAGAGGCACTTCGAAGGTACTCCGGATGGAGTGACTTCGGAGTTTGGTGGATCAAGTCCTCTGCGGAGGCAAGGCGTTCGAAGTGTGCTCCGGAGGGAGACATTCGAAGGTACCCGACGAAGGTCTCAGAAGTCGAGGCGCATCGAAGGCATGGTCCGGGTGAGGCTCGTCGAGGAGTGTGCTCGGGGAGAGACACTGCGACGAAGTGCTCATGGAATGCTTCATGCGGAGGCCTTGGACGAAGGAGGGACTTCGAAGGGTGGTACTCCGAAGGTGGGGCTTCGGAGTGAGGAAGGCTTCGGAGCGAGGCTAGCTCCGGAGCAAGGTTGACTTGTGGTACTTCGGCCATACATGGCTTCGGTACACGGACTGACGGAGTTCGAGCTGGGAGTAGCTGCGAAGCCGTGGTGGTCCACTCCGGAGGTGGTGGTGCGAAGGCCCAAGGGCTTTGACGGCTTCGGCTCAAAATCGTCACTGTATCGGAGGCTGACTTCGGTGAAGCGAAGGCCGACAGGCTCAAGGCTTCTCACCGAAGCTACCGCACCCCTCGCGTGCGAAGGGGGGCTTCAGAAAGGTCGAAGACTGCAAAGGCTGACACTGTCTGCTCTGCAAAAAGCTGACGTTGTCCCCTCTGCAAAGCTGACAGAGAAGCCTCCAGAATAAAGTTGACTACCTTTTGTACCCCTCCATTCTGTAGAGACAAAACTGGTGTAAACCCTAGGGGTAAAGTAGTCATTTCACTTGGGTGAACTGTGGGCTATAAATATGGGAGCTGGGTAGGTAACATTTAACACTTTGAGCATTTACTGTTGAGCTCCTGTACTAGCCTCCTCACACTTTGAATACATCCAGTGAGTTCATTTTTGTGTTCCTTGTTCAAGCGGCGAAGCCCTGCCTCTGTGTGCTTTTTGCTTGAGCTTGTTTTACATACCTCGCTGCATACTTCGTCCATTTGTGTGTCACATTGAGTGACTTGTGAAAGTGCATCGAAGCCTGTGTTGACGAAGTGTGTTGTGTGCGAAGTGTGTTTTTCAGTGCGCGTTCGCTCTGTGTAACAGAAGGCTAGACCTCGCTGCTTACTAGCGAAGCCCTGATCGTAGCCTGTTTTGCTTCTTGTGTCGAAGCCCCTAGCGAAGTATGTTAGTGTGTGTTTAGACTTTCCGTGTACGAAGCCCAGCACTAGTTGTTGTTGCTAAGTACTTGGTCGAAGTCCTCAGAGGGTAGTTCACTCTTGCGAAGTGTGAAGTGCGAAGCCTGCTCGAAGCACCCTGTGTGCGGAGCCTGCACTGACTTAGCAGAGTTGATTTCGAGGTTGTGGGTGGAGCGAAGTCTGCTTGTCTTCGGACTTTTATTCCTTGTGAAGCCTGTGTTCGGAGCCGTCAAATACCTCCGAACCAGACCTTCGAAGGTTGGTGTCCAAAGCCTGTTCCGCAGTAGACAGGATTAAAACCGAAGGCTGTTTTTAGCCTGAAATTTTAAAAGCTCTCATTCACCCCCCCTCTGGTCGCCGTTTCCGGTCCAACAAAAAGAGAAAAGAAAAGAAAAGAAAAGAAAGAGATTTCTTCAGCAAAGGAAGGCCTGGTAAAAAAAGTAAAAAAGAGAAAGAAGAATCATCTTTTGCTTAAAGTAGTTTGTTGAATTGCCGAACAAAAAAGGAAAAGAATGAGAGAAGAAAAAGAGAGAATAGAGTGGTATATGTGAGGATCAAGGGTCGAGTTAATACAACAACTAAAGGATTTGGAGTAGCTACAATCGGATTTCCGTGAATCCTGGCTTAGGGGCAAGCTAGTTTTTAAGGAGGAAGAAATGTCAGGAATCATCTAGAGGGGATATTAGTAGGTATTTAGCAAGTGATTGGGAAACTTGAGAATCAAGTAGGGTATTAGTAGGAAATTTGAGAGCCAAGTTCGACATGTCTATAAAAATGAAGGAACACACATTGTATCATCTGGACAAGAAAGAAAAAGAAACACCTAGCGGATATTGCTTAGGGGAAGATGGAAGAAATTCAAGGAAAGGAGAGGAGTTTACCTTCGGCAACGCCATCCAAACCCACCATGGTAAACGACGTGCCTCCTATCCTGGCCCCCATCATCACCGACCATGTCTCCACGCCAATCGGCAGTACGTCTCCCAACGCCACCGACTCCGATGGCATTGAAGTCCTCGATGTCGCTTAGCCTGAGACTGCGAGCTTGCCCTGTAGGTGGATCCGAGATGCATGGTCATGCTGTGCTGCTGAGCCGCCTTAGTGTGAACACCTCTACGGGGAGCCCACCTTCATCGGCTTCATCGCACATGACCATCGACGCACCTCACCACTCCAGATTCACGATGCCACCACCGGAATCACGACTCTAGTGCTAGATCTGAGTAGCCAATGACTGCATCTGCCCACCACGCTACGCGACACCGACCATTACGCAGCACTGCGTGTTGCAGTCCACCGCACAGTGTCCCTAGTCTATCGCACGGGATGATGTCCAACCGTGGCTACCCAGCCATACCACGGTACCCGTCCGCTAGATCTGTCTTGTCATTGACTAGATCTACGCTGGAATTAGCCGCTGATGCTAGATCCGCACCATGCCCCTCGTCGCCGGCCTCCACGTTGTGGCCTGAGTCGACGTCCTCTGCGTCAACCGTTCTACATCCAGCTATTGGCACCAGATTTGTGCCGTCCTCGACCAAATATGTGCCACACCACTCGCGGCTAGCCACGTCGTGCTAGCTACCTGCCCGCGTCGTGTTGCAGCCCAGCCACATCACCTAGAAAGCCTTCGCTCTCCACACGCTGACCCTATGCACAGAAGCCTACAGGCGCCCACACCCATGCCCTAATTGCACACCCGTCGTGGAGCCCGCACGACGTGTGGTTGGCGTCCGTGTGTTGTGTCGTTGCTACTCAACGCGCACGATGCCACCGATGCTTACGCCCGTCGGCCCCTCCTGGTGCACCGCCTTTGGCCGCCGCCACTGCCACCCACTCACTGGCTTATGCAAAGGAAGGCAGTGAACTCACTGGCTTATGCAAAGGAAGGCAGTGAGACATATGATTAGGCAAGTAAGCTTCTTCTAGAAGGGAAAGGAAAAAGGCTGATAAAAAGTCTGTTGATGGAAAAAAGAGAGAGTGAGTGATAGAAGGAAAACAATAGATAAAAATTATGCGATTTTGTGGTATTTTAGAAATTTAAATTGAGTGATTGTATTAGGAATTCCTTGAAGCCTGGCTTGGGGGTAAGCTAATTTTTATGGGGGAAGAATGTCAGAACCTTCTAGAGGGTGGTTAGTAGAGGATTAGTAGATGATTAGTAGAAAACTTGAGAGTTAAGTTTAGTATTAATAGGTATTTGGAAGTCAAGTAAGCATAATTATATATTACGAGTAATACTTATATGAACAAGAACAACAAGAAGAAAGGGAGCTTCAGGCCCTATAATTATTTTTGGGTTAAATTTTTCTGTGTTATTACAGTTTTTATGGTTTGTTAATATACCATCAATGTAGGGGGTGACTGTGACACGTAAATAATTCTTAAAAATTATAGGATTAATTTTCCCATTATTTTTTTCCGGCAGGAGGCGATGGGTCTGGTAGAAATGTGGAAGGCATCGGCTGTCTCGGCTCGCGCTGTGGGTCGCAGTGGCCCAATAAAAAAGAAGCGGCCCATGAGAGGCACGACGGAAATCGTCGCGGCGTCGTCTCCCTCTCTTCGACCTTCGTCTTCCTCCCGCCGAGCCATCCATCGTACGCCGAGCCGAGCCGAGCACGAGCACGAGCACGCGCACCGCCCACCGCGCAAAATCATCGTCATCCTCTCTCTATCCACGGAGAAGAGACAAGGACGACTCGCGAGGAAGGGAAGGGGAAAAGTTGAGAAAAAATCGACATTTCCCCCTTCTCTTCGCATATTAAAATCTCGCAGCAGCCCCCCAGATCGACAACCAGGAGTGCTCGCCGGCGCTCGAACCCGCGCCCAAGCTCGACTCCGCGCCGCCGAACCCGGACCCCTCATCCATCTCGCCCGACGCAAGAGATCCATTCGAGATTGCCGCGGGAGCCGTCGTCGGCCGAATCCGGCCCAACGCCCTCTCCGAGAGCCGCCGCGCCGCCATCATAGCCTACGTCCACCAGGGCCTCATCAAGTGCACCGTTGGCTGCGAGGTTCATTTCTTACTTTGCTCCTTCCTTATTTTGCTTGCCTAGTGTTCCTTAACTTATTAAAAACTCCACCTTTCCTTTGTGCATCAAGGGCATGATCACAGCGCCTAGGTGCTTACTGCTTACACATGTATCTTCCCTTCCGATCATGTCTATGTAACCACCTGCTCGGGTGTGTTTAGGAACATTGGAATGCAGTCAGGACTCAGGAGAACCTGCGAGGCTGCTAGGTACATTGTGTCTGATTATTTGGGTAATTATCATACACGGAGAGTTGGCGATTCATCTACCTGTACAGTTATGTCTCAAATATGATTCTGCAAGCTCTAGTGAGAGCACCACACTGATATACAAGTTGACAATACCTACTGCATCTTCCAAGGCTCTAAGGGAAATTACACATAATGGTTTTATTCAGCCACAAGACAAGAAACTCGAGTTTGGGACCTTGGGGGCATTGCCTTTGGAAGTCACATTCCATGACCATGCTATTGCTAACAGATTGAATTCTGCTTCTAGCAGCAAACATTGTGTGCCTGCAAGCACACAGTCTCAGGCACATGATCCTGGAATGGGTTCTAATGGAATGAGGTAAGTATGATATTTTAGTTGTCAAAAGAAGAACGTCAATTGTTTCGTGGGAGGCATGCAGTGGTGTCATGTATATCTTCCAATAGTTGCCAAAAAAAGCATGCATGTGTTTCCCAAAATTAATATGATATGGCAACCATCCATATTTAAAATCTAAATGTTAGCATATTTACTCTTCATTTCTTCTTTTTCCCTTCATTTTATCTCATTCATCTTGTATATTATCTACTCAGTTCTAATGTTTTCATAGTTTATGATGCATAATCCCACATTAAACAATTTACAGGAATGCTCCGCCATTTCATCTCAGGGACAATTGTGACTTCCAGTTCCCACCACTATATAGTTAATGCCACATATAGTTCATTGCATATCAGACCAAGGTAGTCAGAGAAAGATATTGATAAATGGTGTGAGCGAATGATAGTAGAGGTTTACTCCACAAAACAAACATCATCCACCATGTGCATCCTATGATTATCTTCTCATTCTCCAGTAACCAATTGTATATATATACTTATGCTTTTTTACAGATTATAGTGACCATCTCGAAGCAGGTGTTCACTATGTCCTAAGGGAAAAATGCTAGAAAGAAAGAGAATGTGCCGTCTAACTCTGTTGTTTTGATCTCATGAGCATTCGAATTACTTGGGAGCTCCTAGTGTATTCTGTTTGGGTTTAGAGAAGCCTTGTGTTGAAAGGCCCCATGTTTCTGCTTGAAGCAATGTGTAAGTACAGGGATAGACATGTCTGAACTGCAAGATTTTGTCTCAATAGTGTATGTAGTATAGTTAGTCTGCTCAGATTAAAAATGGATCCTTTGGCTCTGCCATGATTTCACGTC
Organism: Zizania palustris; assembly: GCA_019279435.1. NCBI lineage: Eukaryota > Viridiplantae > Streptophyta > Magnoliopsida > Poales > Poaceae > Zizania > Zizania palustris. The sequence goes on from JAAALK010000289.1 coordinate 49,986,305, forward strand.
TTTGTTAATTAGTTGGATTTGTAGCATGGTTTTTCCCTGCTGTTGTTAGGCCATCTCCAGGTCAAGAGAAAGTGGGTATGATTTTGAGTAACACAAGCATGATTGCTTTTTGTAGATTGAGGAAGTTTTACCGAATTCAGTCAGATAATGTATGATTGCTCGTCATGATTTAATATGACAGGGAAAATGTGTCACAATTTCTGCCCTCGTATGAAAATTAGGATTCTGATTTTCATGGTTCTGCATAGTTGTGTCGTGTGCAGGATTTTGGGTTTCACTTGGCGTACTGAACTGTTGGATACTTGGATATGATCTTTAGTATTTTCAAGATGGGTTTCAGTGGATCAGGCTGATAATGGTCTAGCCTACATGACAGTCCAATATTAAGTAAAGAGTACGATGCTAATAAGAAAGCTTAACACCAATATGATAGTTGCACACCGACATAATATTAGAGATAAATATATAAAAATATTTGTATAAATAAACAAGGGTTTGGTTTTAATCCCTATATTTTAAAAAACCGACTTGAGTATATAAGGGGTGAGAGACTCTAGAGGAATATTGTCTTAGCATCCAAGCTTACATACAGCTTTAGGTTCCAAGCCTTAGATCATATTCTATCTTTTTACATCTAATTTGATCTACAACACCGGACATGGAGTTATTATCAAATCCTCGGGGCCGAGACCTCAACATCTATAATTTTTCGGTTCTATATTTACTTTGAATTGACCATTTAGTCTAGAAGCTAGTGATTATCCTATCACATAAATCACTACCAAGGTACTTATCAGTGGTGGATTGCAAGGTAAAACATTGACATGTATGGATCAACCTCAAGCTTTTATTGAAGCTTGTAATCTCTGAACTACAAAACTGAATGTTTTACAGCCAAACTTTGATGTGTTGATTTTTCCATGTTGGTGGATGGAGCCGTTTAGCAAGTTCTTCGCTAGCTCCATGTCAGCGAGGTCTCATAGTTGTGTAGGATATGATTAGGTCACATGAAAATTTGAGGTCATGAAATTGAAATGCACGGTTCTGTAGGTTTGGTAGTTTAAGATTGATTTCTGAACTTTTACAAAAGTTTAGGACATACAGCATAGCCGAGTTAAGTTGCAAATTTGAGCACTCCTAACTCGAAATCATGTCGCTTTCAAAGATGCTCTCGACAGACACGTCAAATTGCAATTGGACGAATCCGAACCACATCTTGATCCAGGCTAGGTCGTCAAGGCCATTACGTCGTAGCAATTATTTCTATAAAATATTGGTGATCATAGCTTGGAATTACATAAACCATTTGTTTGAAACTCCAATTATGCACTTTTATATGTTGCTTTGGTGGCTGGGACGACTTAAATAGATTTGGTAGATGAATTATTGTAGTCAACTTTAGAAATAAGACTGAATAAGTCAAAGCACAGCTCTCAAGAATACGATCAATTTCTCATACTTGCTTTAGGTCCCTTCATTTGATTTAGGAAAACAATATAAATTACTACCCTGAACTATTGCAAAAGTTTAAATAATCTTTTGAACTATAATACCGTTTAAACAGTTCCCGAAAAAATGAAAACTACTTTACTGGAACTATCACTGATGTGGCATGGTAACAGTGGTTTTCACTAACGCGGACGATATATCACATGTCGAGTTGGCTGATAGAACGGATCATGTCTGAAAATGTTACGCGTTAGTTGTCCGCCTGATCTATTTCATCGCCTACCATGGGGCCATCGAACAGGATGAGAGGCAGTAGCGGAGAGCGTGCGGGTGTGCCAAGATGCCCATGTAGTAGGGCCGAACAACAGTGGTAGGGTGCGACAATTGCGGCAAGGCGCGTGGCGGAGACGCAACAATGGTAGGTCGGATCATGTAGCCGGTGTGTGGTGTGGATGTGGCCGATGGCGGAGGGTCGGCAGGATGCTATAGGAGCCATGGCAGGATGAGTGGTAGGCTGGCGGAAGTCCAGCGGATGCCAACAACAAGATGTCGGTGGAGACTAGGCGGGACACTCTACTACTCTAGCATTTCATCGAACACCTTCTACGCATTGTCAATGGGAGCATGTTTTTACTTGGTTATCCACATCAGTGTTCCATGTGTATCCTAGTTAGCAAAAACTATCATTTCACCGTCTACATTAGCAAAACCGTGCAAAAAGTTGAACAGTGAACTGATTTTGAATTTTTCGGGGGCTGCTTAAATGGTATTATAATTGGGTTATTTAAACATTTACGATAGTTCATGGTAGTAATTTATACTTTGTTCTTTGCTTTATTCATAAGCCAGATTAACCTTAATGGTCTAAATAAATTGTCACCCAAAAAAAGCTCAATGTCATTTTCTATATTGTTTCTAAAATCTAAAATTATTGTTTGTGTAGTATGGTAAAAATATTTTATTATCTCTAACTTGTTTTGTTTAGTGTTAATTGATAATATGTCATGGGCATTATGTAGTGGAAGGTGGGGTAGCGAGGAGGGTGTAACCATGGATGATGGGAGGGTGAGGGTGTGCTGTCCCCCATCTCCCCGGTGCCATTACGGATGCACAATAGATAAAAACAGAGGGTCAATGCTAGGGGTTGTGCAGTAGAGACTAAGGTAAATGCTAAAATTGTTTATTTCTTGAAGGATCTGAATACAAACTCACTAGGTCCTTGCTTGAGCCGACGAATGGCAAAATCCTTGCACTTGTTGTTCTAATTCAACAGATCACCCATCCGATGATTGTTTTGGTTGATCAACACACGTATCTCTTGATTGCTACGGCTGAGCTCTTGCATCCATGGAAGGACCTCCCTAAGCACATCTTCCACCGGTGGCGATGTAGTGGCCGAGACATCGGTAGACATCAACATCGGGTAGTGAAAGTGTCTGGGGAAGGTGGTCTCTGATACCAAGTTATTACTGGTGTTGTGTAGTGGAACATTGGGTAGCGAGTGGAGGTCATAATCATGGCTAACGGGAGGCCGAGGGTGTGTTATCCCTCATCTCCCTAGTGTCATGACAGTTGTGCAGTAGATAGAGTGGGGGCCAGCAGTAGCAGATGGCGCAGGTAGGGGGGCGACAGCATGTGTGCTATGCGATAGAGACTAGGGTAAATGCCAAACTAATTTATTTCTTGACCGATCTAGATACAAATTATCAGCCTCCCTATATAGAGTAGAGACCCTTTTATTCTAGGAGCTAACTACAACTAACTAAAGATAAAAATTATATCTAAACAGCAAATAGATAACTAATCTAGCTTGGCATATTATCTAATCCTTGGCTTCCACGTGAATAGTACCGTATGGGTACTATAGCGTAAATAGTGCCCACGCGGTACTATTCATGTGGGGGGCCTGACAGTGGTGGACTAGCTCGCCACCACTTGACATAATATACCATCATTTAAGATATTTTTGGTCATTAGGTAACTTGAAGATGCAAATAAGCTCGAAAAGCCTCAAAATGGATGTTTTTTCTATTAACAAAAATATGAATAAGCTTATAACTTTTTAGGACAGTAAGTTTTGGCTTACAGCTTGTGGCTTTGCCTTAGGGTCCTAATTTACTTGCTCAACTCATTTGTTTTCTATGCCGAATAAATTTGTTGTAAATTGTGTTTGAAATCCCAAGAACTCACAAGAACTCAAGGAACAAAAACAAGAAGAAAGTACAAAAAAACACGAATATTTGTGGCGACAAACACCCCTCCAATGACATACACTAGAGCTTTACTTCCATGAACTTAAGCTCACAAACAGCTTCACCATCCGTACTCACCTAGCTCAACAAGCTTTATACTCATCTTTATTTCCTGCATGTCGTTGCCCACTTTCTCCTCCTGCTAATGCTCCCCACGTTTGTGCACTAAATGTTGCATGCTGCATGCAGGAGTAGCAGCTCCATGCATGCCCTAATGCTCCGTTACACACTAACGCACGCATTAACACAACAACAGTAAATTGCAGTAATTTTCTGCATGAAGGCTAACCATCACACCCATACATAATGGACACATGCACAAGCCACTAACGCAGTGCATGAACTCTAAAATGTGTGCATGTCAAGATTAGTGCTAACAATTTCCCCCTAATCTTGACATGATTTTTTTTGTTTCATACGCACACACGACCCACGCGCACACGCATGAACTCACAACCTTAACTCATGCAAGAGAGACAAACTCGCGTGCGCAACATACGTGCACGATCTGCATGAACTGGTCAGACTCCACCTAGACTTAACTCAAACACACATGCCATGCACGAATATGATGTGGTTTATTCTAATAATAAACCCCTAAACCACGACATCGTCACACGTCCCGCCCTATAGGAGCATCGTTTCCTCGTCATCGCTAGCGAGTAGGGCCTCATCTTTCTTCGGCTTGCAGCAGTCTCGAGAAAAATGTCCATGAATGTCGCAGTTGTAGCACTTCCCGACTGACGACTTAGATTTTTGTCGAGCCTTCCACTCGGCTTCCGTGAGCAGGAGATGGTCATTACGTTGTTCACCGCCGGCATGAGTGCGCCGTCGGGAACGCTCGTCGAATGCCTTCAATATGCTAAGCGCCTCCTCGAACGCCATCATCTCAACGTCGTAGAATTGTTCAATCCCGACCACCGCAGGATACAGCCTATCGGGGACAGTATCGAGGAGCTTCTTCACCATGGATGCATCGTCGAGCGTCGATTCGAAACTGGCATACCTTGCCACCATGCCATTGATCTTACTAGCGTAGTCATCCATCAGCTCCCCTTCCGTCATGCATAGCTTGTCGAACTCGCCCTTAAGAGTTGAAAGGTGGGCCACCTTGACGCGATCGGCACCAACAAACTTCGTCTTATGGTTGTCCCATACCTCCTTTTCTGTCGTCTTCGTTGAGACTTGTATGAGGATATCCTCAGACAACGCTTGGAGAAGTTGTGCCCTTGCCGTCTTGTTCTTCCGCTCGTCCACCTCCTCACCTTCCGCAGGAGACACCGCCTACCAAAGGTCCTAGACATCAAGGATTGCCTCTACCTTGATCACCCATGTCGTGTAGTTTGTCGGTGAGAGCACCGGGTATGACATTGACATCGTGCTTCCCCTGACACCGTGAGGGACCATTGCCACAACCACAAGCAGGATCTTGAGGCTCTGATATCAATTGTTAGAAATCCCAAGAACTCACAAGAACTCAAGGAACAAACACAAGAAGTAAGTACAAGAAAACACAGATATTTGTGGTGGCAAACACCCCTCAAATGATATACACTAGAGCTTTGCTTTGATGAACTTAAGTTGACAAACAGCTTCACCATCCGAACATACCTAGCTCAACAAGCTTTATACTCATCTTTCTTTCCTGCATGTCGTTGCCCACTTTCTCCTCCTGCTAATGCTCCCCACGTTTGTGCTCTAAATGTTGCATGCTGCATGCAGGAGTAGCAGCTCCATGCACGGACTAATGCTCCGTTACACAGTACTAACGCACGCATTAACATAGCAGTAGTAAAGTACAGTAATTTTCTGCATGAAGGCTAACCATCACACCCACACATAATAGACACATGCACAAGCCACAAACTGAGTGCATGAACTCTAAAAATGTGTGCATGTCAAGATTAATGCTAACAAAATAGAGTTCGAGACTAGATAAGAGAATGATTCACTGGCCATTTCTTTAAAACAAAATGCTACCGTCTAATTAACAGGTTCACAAACACGAATAATACTTCAATTCTTATATAGGCAACTGCCAACTGATGGTGATGCATCTTCATCTAGGAATATAATCCTTTTCATGAACAAAAGTTTATTGAATACTGCCGAATAAACTTATTGAAAATTGGAGTTCAAGACTAGATATGAGTTATCCATTGCCCTTCTCTTTAAATTAAAACAGGAGGTCCCATGAACAGAAGTTCACAACATCCAATATGAACAATACCTGACCCTTCAATTCTTATCTAGCTATGCAGCTGCATGCCAACTGAAGATGCATCTTTCTCTAAGAGTCCTTTTCATTTCCTCCGCCAAAATGCACTGGAAAAATTGTGTAGTTGAGCTGTTGACTTTGTGCTAAATCTGTCGCAGCATTCTGCTAGTGGATTATACCTTTTGATCTTTAGATCGGATCTTTCTGAATTATTGAGAGACAAGCTAACGCTAACAACTGGCCATGCATCATTGGGACCCAGATCCATTTTGCCTGTATTATATTCTAAGCCACTCATGATGACGTGGCTTAATAAATCTAGCCAATGTGTTGAGAGCTGGGATACTACTCTCTCAAGTTCCATCCAGATGTGTGCAGCAAACTAGCTCTGTCAGTTTTTATTAGCATGAATTTTACAATAAACGAAACCGGTTCCTCTAATGTCGGTCGCCGCGAAGCTTCCCCTCTAATAACCACTATGAAGTGGGCATCGACCACTTCAAAGCCCGGCCCACTCCACACCGTTCGATCTGGTTGAATGATTCGGATCTGACGACTGTCCTATAACGTTGTGAGGCTTCTTCAATGTTAGAGAATCTCAGATCATAATAAACTCACTTCTCCCAAATCATTGGCTTCATTTATGCATAAAAGTTCAGGCTTTCTGAAGGTTCATGATGTTTTCAGAGAGAAGGAGATGAGCCAACATTAACAAATGACCTTACACATGGTCTGAAGATGGTTACCGGTTAATACTTAATTAGTTAGCTAGGTCTCAATCGTTGTGAAAAGGATTCCGGCAGAATCCTGAAATTAATCCGAAAGAAATAACTCTACATTAACCTTTACATATTATTGACTACTTAACTTAACTTCCTGGCCTAATAAACTAGACCCTTAACCCTAATAAACTAGGTGTTTAATCCCCTAGCCATTTAAATATCGTTTACTTAATCCTTTAAGGTGGTTTTGTAAAATGATTTTGACATGCTGAAGTACCACCTTGGTCACACGCACATGCATAAAAACTAATAGCCGCACTGATAGAATTTACATTCACTTTATTAGTGCCTCGTTCGCTACAATATCTCTTCAACGTTGGACAAGATCAATTGTGTTGCATCCTATGTGTGCTACGTATAAATAGTTTATGTATCATAAATTTTGTTGTGAGGCTTCGAATGACAAATTAGATAATAGTCACGAAAGTCTACATAACTCTTTCTATGTATTGTTGTCTAATGTGACACGCTGGTAGGATAAAACCACTTTACAAAACCACCTTAGGATGTTAAGTAACATCATTTAAAAGGTTAGACGGTTAAACATCTATTTTATTAGGTTAGGGGGTTAACTGGTCAATCATAATTTGATATGAGGAGTTATGTAATTTTGTTCCAGTCCAAAATAAAGATCGAGAAATGAAGTGGTTATTTTTCTAGATAAGATACAATCTTCAGTCTCTCGTCAAAGAGAGGAAAACCTTACGAACGAATCATACTCTAAAATAGGTGAAAACTCAAGTATGTTAATTGAGTCAATGATATGGACTAAACCTTTTCCGTCTGCATAAGCATTATGCTATTATATCTCTTTCATATTATAATTCACTTGATTTTTTTAAAGAGTTAAACTTCTTCGACTATTACTATGTTTAAATAAAAAAGATATTAACATTTATAATAGCAAATAAACACACTATTTGACGATCGGTTTAACGAAACTAATTTAACTTGGTATTGTAATTGTTAATATGTTTTTTATAAAATTAGTTTAACTTAAAAAATAATCAAGTGACCTACAATATGTAAATTTTTTTAAATAATATTTTTAAAAGAAAATTTTAAATTTGTACGGCGATTTAAAAAAAATGTAGTAGGTATCGGTCAGCACTTGAAGTATCGACTGGATGTCACATCAGCTCTAATCGTCACTTCAAGTGCAAGTTCCGGCTAGAACTGATATGGCAGAATTTGATAGGGGTGCAGCATCTAGTCGACACTTGAAGTGACGACTGAAGCTGATCTGGCACCAGTCGGCACTTCAAGTACCAACTGGTATCTATTTTTGCAATTCTTCAAAATCGTCGTACAAATTTGAAATTTTCTAGTTAAAAATATTATTTTGGGAAAAAATTTGTCGGAACGCCGGTTATCGTAATTGTGCATAAGCTAAAACAAAGCACACAAAAATGAATATGGTAGAGACTCCTACATAAAAAAAGTCAACTAACAATCAAGCGGACGTGCGTATTCTGACTTGTGAGGGGAATAATAAAGAAACACGTATTGTTCATATAAGGCCTGCTGACCTTTCCTCCTCCCTCTGCTCTGCATACCTGAATTGTCATTTGTCAAGCAACCACGACTCGATCTCTCCTTCCTCTACAAAATCAACAAGGAAAGAAACCCACTCGAAATCCATCGATCCGGCCCTCTTCCCACAATCTTCTGATCCTTGCATGCCCGCCCACAGGCAGCTCAAGAATTGAAGCTAGCTGTTTCTCTACTTTCTCCACGCATACATAGCTCAAACTCTTGCATTTCTTTGAAGCAGAGATAGATAGATATCCCTCCACAGATGGAGCTTTCGAGTTGTAGATTCTTCAGGTTCAGATCAGTAGCTGCATCTCCATGTAACTAGCTGCGAGGTTGTCAAGACAAGCACAAGAAGAGCTAGCTAGGCTCACTCCTTCCACACATACATAGTCTATACTGCAGCTCTCATCAATCAATCAATCGATCGATCGATCTTTCCAGGTGACAAGCGAGATCTGAATTTCTGGTTTTCCTCACCAGTAGAAATCCAAGGTTTTTATTCCTCTGTACACCGAGGTGTACGTGTCTTATCAGCAGCTAGCATCAAAAGTGACATGCCTCCTTGCACATCCAAGGTCGATTGATGGAATCGAATTCCACTAAATTTGCAGAGTGGGGAGGATTCCCTGCCTGCTTGATTTGATTTGGATTAGTTGCAATTGCAGGCATCCAATTCCATCACTCAACCGGAGCTGTCTGCCTGTCTGTTGCTATCAGCCTGCAGCCTCTGATACCTTTAACTAGTTTCTTGGCAAAAATTCTCTGGCCTCGCGTTGCCTGCCTGCCTGCCTGCCTATGAGTGCAGCGCCGTGCTGCAGGGAGGCGTCCATGGCGTGGATGCTCCTGCGCATCGACTGCTCCCGCCTCGGCTGGCTCCTCTTCCGCGTCTTCTTCGCCTACCACCGCGCCCAGCACAGGCCAATCTTCTAGCAGAAAGTTGTACAAGTCGTTGCTCCACGGCGCCCGAGGAGCTGAGACCGAGCATGTCCGGTCCACGGCGGTGCGGCAGCCGGCGGTCGGAGAGAAGTACGGCGGTGGGCGACGGCGGCAATGGATACGTCGAGACCGATCCGACTGGGCGCTATGGCCGGGTAATCAATTGACTTGTTCCTTAAAAATTTGTTCTTGTTTTCCAAAGAGAAAAAAAACTAAACTTTGACATCTTTCATTTGAAAAATTCTTGTGGCTGGCGACGACCTATCATGCATGCATGCCTCTAATTGTCCTAGCTTGATCCATGTTCTTGAGCTGGTTGGTAATTAGATTCCAAATCACGCTTGCAGTCGCAGCAGCCATCAGTTTTGCTTCGTATTTTCAAGCTTATTATTTTTGAAGGATGGATTCCCCGATGATGTGTACATCGGAGCTAACTAAAATGCCGTGTCAGTTTAGCTTTTCGGTGCATATGCCAATTAACTGAATAATATTGCACAAAGACACAAGAACAGGGTTAGTACTGGTCTATACTGTGCATCGTAAACACGAGATGGTGAGAATTCGATTACGGTTTCTCTTCCAATCCAATCAGGGCATTTGAAGTTTCCTAGTATGTTGGATTTGATGAACAGGTGGCTCTGTAAGTCTGTTCAACATGCCAAATAATGAGATGTTGAAAGCTTCAAGTGGATGCGTGTCCTGCTCATGCTCCAAAGATATGATACGATCTCACCTTTTTCTCAGTGGAATGAACATTAGTATATGTGTTGATCTCATCATCTTTAATTTCAGTAGCTTCTTCAGGATTATATAGTTGTAGTGCTAACTCAACTTTACAAAAGTGTCCTACCTTTCCAGCATTAACCAACTACATGCATACCTAGTACTTGTTGAGCTAATTTTATACTTTTGTATTGGTTGTAACTTTTCAAAAGCTTGTACTGCTAGTTTCTTTTTTGCTTAGGGAATAATGAAACTAATTAGATGAGGTGATGAGTAATTCAGTGTGCATTATTCACTTGTGAACATTCTTAAAAAAACTTACGTGCATATTGCAGAACCTAAATTTCATCCACACATAAAAGATTGTGTAAAGTTTGTATTTTTTTGAAGAAAGGTAGTTCCTTGTAGCTTGAAATGAAAAGTAACATCGATCTGAATTCAGCTTGTGATCGAGTAGAGATAGGTGATATGAATTTAATTGGTTTAATGTGTTGGTATGGATGCATGGATATGTGACATGCAGATGGAGGAGGTGTTGGGGAAGGGGGCGATGAAGACGGTGTACCGGGGCTTCGACGAGATGCGCGGCGTCGAGGTGGCGTGGAACCAGGCCACGCTCTCCGACGTGCTCCGGACTCCCGACGCGCTCCACCGCATGTACGCCGAGGTCCACCTCCTCGCCGCCCTCCGCCACGACGCCATCATCGCCTTCCACGCCTCCTGGGTGGACGCCCCCCGCCGGACCTTCAACTTCGTCACCGAGCTCTTCTCCTCCGGCACGCTCCGCGCCTACCGCCTCCGCTACCCTCGCGTCAGCCGCCGCGCCGTCGCCGGCTGGGCGCGCCAGATCCTCCGCGGACTCGCGTACCTCCACTCCCACCACCCTCCCGTCATCCACCGCGACCTCAAGTGCGACAACATCTTCGTCAACGGCCACCTCGGCCAGGTCAAGATCGGCGACCTCGGCCTCGCCGCCGTCCTCCGCGGCTGCCGCACCGCCCACAGCGTCATCGGCACGCCTGAGTTCATGGCGCCGGAGATGTATGACGAGCACTACGACGAGCGCGTAGACGTCTACTCGTTCGGCATGTGCATGCTCGAGATGCTCACCAACGAGTACCCCTACAGTGAGTGCTCCAACCCCGCGCAGATCTACAAGAAGGTCACCGCCGGCAAGCTGCCCGACGCCTTCTACCGCATCAACGACGCCGACGCGCGCCGCTTCATCGGCAAGTGCCTCGTCGCCGCGTCCCACCGCCCCTCCGCCGAGGACCTCTTGCTGGACCCCTTCCTCTCCCAGCACAACCAGGACGATCACAATATTACAGCTCATGCCATCATGACGGCACCACCGCCATTGCCATTGCCAATGCCGTCCAATACTAACCCTAGTGATCAGGACGAGGAGGATGAGGCGCCGGCAGCAGAAAGGACGACGGACATGACGATCACCGGCAAGCTGAACACGGAGGACGACAGCATCTTCCTCAAGGTACAGATCGGCGATGAATCATCATCCGGTGGGCAGCGGAACATCTACTTCCCGTTCGACATCGTGAGCGACACGGCCATGGATGTGGCGACGGAGATGGTGAAGGAGCTGGACATCACCGACCGGCAGCCATCAGAGATCGCGGCCATGATCGAGCAGGAGATCGCCAGGTTGGTGCCCGGCTACGAGCAGATGGAGCAGCACGAGTACACGTACGACGAGGAGGAGGAGCAGCCTCCATTCTACTACCCCTCCTCTTCTCCGACCTCCTCCAATGGATCTCTCTGCGGGGTGGGGCCCACTTCCTCGCAGGGGCTCCCTAGCCCACGTGGCAAAGCTGACTGGTCAAGAGGTAATTAACAATTCATACTATTCTTAATTTCTACTTCCATATTTTATTCATCTTAAAAAATTTA
>JAAALK010000289.1:49999108-50032046 GCA_019279435.1 Zizania palustris
TCATCAAAAATTGCGGCTTCGTCAGGGTGATGTCGTCCAAATCTGGGCTTCTAAGGAGCACGAGTTCCGTAACTTCGGAGCGATCTTTACAAAAGAAAGTCATTTGTACATTGTTCTGGTTGGAGCTCCTCGTCCGCCAGTCCAATCCACAGTGCCGACGTCGGAGCCAGAGCCGACGGTGGCACAACCAGACGAGCAGTGATCTTATCGACATACTGGTTAAGGCCGTCGATTAGGCGGTGCCAGTGGTGGGCTCCCAAAAATTAGGGCCCCCAAATTAAAAAAAATCTCACAAAGGTGCTACTATCGCAATTGTTGGTGCGCTCTATAATGAAGCCAAGGTGCCGGGTTCGAGCGCTGCAAGCCACATTTAAAGCGTTCTTTTGTCAAAATTTTAAAATTCATTTTAGAACACTTCAAAAATGCATAGAAAATTTGAAAATTATTATAGTTTCTAAATTTCACATTTTAGATGCTTAGATTTTGAGGCCCCAATAACGTGTTTTGTTCCGGGGCCTCTAAATTATAGGTACGGCCCTGATACTAGTTAACCGTTAATGTACGTAGGAAGAATTTGTTTGACATTTTCTGTGTTTAAACCGAAGTCCACATCACTGTAAACCAAATACAGTTGACTTAAAGGTGTAGAGCGTGAGTTGGTTTCAAAAAACTTAGGGGTTATTTGAAAATACGTTAGAGGGTTATTCGAAATTTGTCCATAGTTAAGGGTATTAAAGTACGTAAACTATATATTTTCATTTATTTTAGCCAGGCCACGCTTAGATTACCATGACAACCATCTGTTATATTATTTGCTATTAAAATACTTTTTGAGTTAAAATTAATGCATATTTTCGATTTTTGTGCAATCGCTAATCGAACTGTTTAAAAAAGACGAAATTTTTATTTGGAACTGTTCAAATCGATATTTTGCTGAACGAAGAAGGAACATGAACATTGGCTTTAAGGTCACAGTCACCGTGGCGTCGGTAGTCCTCAAGTTTCAATTTGTAGGTAGACTTTTTTTGGCGGCTTAAAATAAGATTATTAGTTATATTACTGAATGATTAATATCTAAGTTGTTTATAATTTTTTATTTATTAGCACATAATTCACTTCTAATTTAATTATAAGCTTCCAATAAGCTTTTATAAAGGGGGCATAGCATGAATGAAAATATCTTGCTTGAGAAGATATAATTGTTTGTAAATTGTAAGCATATATATCTTACGAATTCAGGATTATTTGTGTACATTCAAAAATTATAATTGACTTCAGTACCGAAGTTGAATATCACGATTCGTTCAGGATTATTTGTGCACTCGGCAAACCCTCATACATCTAAATTAAAACCCGATGTTTCGTACATGGAAGTAAAATGTTTATTTGAAATAATATTCACTAAAGAGTTTGATAGACCTCAATTCCAACTAATAATGGACAGATTGATAAATGCTAAACATTCACTGAGCATCTACAACAACTTCTCTATATTTAATTCCCTATATCCTATATTTATATAGAGAATGGTATAAAAAAATTCATCCATATACAATCAATTGTCATCAATTATGCTACACAAGTAATTCTCCTTGATGACGAATAATCCTCTCTATCTACCGAACCTTTTCCCAAACCAAATTTCCCAAATTTTGGGAAATAATCCAAATTTCAAAACATTTTATATTTCTCCACTGGACATTTTTGCTCCCTTTTGTTTTAATGCCCTGTTTGCTAGAATCTAAAAAAACGTGAAATCGTAGGGTTGTAAAAATGTAGCTATATTTTGCTATATATTTTCTAGAGTAGATAAATTTATCTACTCTGGTTTCAAAAAAAAATGTTAGGGATCGAAAATTTTCAAGAGTGGACACATTTTCTCTTGAAAAAAAATAAATACCGGCCAGAGTCTCGCTGAAGTGGAATTTGGATCCACTTAATAGCTAATTTTTAGTCTTAGTTTATCCAAACAGTCTAACTAATTACTAAACTAAATGTTAGTTTATAGGTCAACTAATGATTAGCCATTAATCTACGAAAGTGAACTAATGAGAGCTAATAAAAGTCATTTACTCTTTTTTAGGTATTAGTCCAAAGTATTCAAACATATGTAAATCAATTATTAGTCAACTAATTATTAGTTCTAACTAATAATTAGTTTAAGTCTATCTAAAGGTCTTTAAGTAGCATTTGGTTAGAGGGGCAAGGGTTGATGGAACCGATTCTGTCTAGATTTTGGTTGAATGTATGCTGTAATTTTTTCGGTTGGTTTGATGGGATGAAATGATTTGGATTTTTATTCGATTAGAAGAAAGAGCATGGATAGAATGAGATAATACTACTAAGAGAGAGGATTGACAAGTTCATCTGAAAAAAAAATGGCATTAGACTGTCTAGCATGAAGAAATATTCGCTGATGTTGGATGGTCTTATCTTACTCAAGAACTAAACAGCAGACTACATTACAGAAAATGAAGAGCTGTGATTGCAATATACTTCGTAGTTAATCCTTAATTATTTAGAAAAGGGTAATAATCTGGTCATACACAATCAAGAATCAAGAGAGGGAACGTATGAAAGAATTGCTAGCTACAATCGAGAAGAAGAAGAAGAAGAGAGAGAGAGAGAGGTATAGAAGCTAGTTGGTGCCCTTGCTGGGGGAGGACGGCGGTGGCCTTCCTCTCGGCTTGATACTCTTGAACAGCAGCAGCTGGTTGTGCTGCTGCTGCTGCTGCTGATTCGCCGTCGACGGTAACAGGGGCATAAGCCGATGCTGCGTTGAAGGACGAGGCAGAAGCGGCCTGCTGCAACTACCGTTCTGCGTGAAGAAGACGGCCAGGAGGAGCAGCAAAAGCAGCTGCACCAACGACTGACGCCGGCTGCTCATCATCTTGTTCCCTGACAACGACGACGACGATGACAATGGATGAACCTGCGGAGGAATTGAAGAAGATCGAAGAGATTAGCATGCATATATGGAGCTTGAAGTCAATGGAATTGGACGCGTACGTGAAGACGTCCGAAACGAGTATATGCAAGCTGGGAGGATTAGGAAGCTTAGCTTGTGGGGAGACGCGTTTTCCAGTACTGCAGCTAGCTCATATTCTACTATCAATTCGTCAGTCACAGCTAGCTACCTCACCGACTTGACTACTGACTCTATCAACAGTAATCCAGAGCTTGTTTCTCACTTGGTGGTCAGATATTTGAACATCAATTCAAAAAATTAAACGTAAATTAATTATAAAAATAATTATATAATTAGAGTATTATTCGTGAGACGAATTTATTAAACCTAAATAATTCATGATTAACAAATATTTATTGTAGCATCACATTGTCAAATAATAGAATAATTAAGCTCATTAGATTTGTCTCATAAATAATCCGCTGATTATGAATAAGTTTCATAAATAGTCTACATTTAATACTCTAAAATAACATTCAAACATCTGATATAACGAGACTAAACTTTTGGAACGAAAAAACCAAAAGAATAGTTATTCCTAAAATTTTAGGGTTGTCCTATTTCTCTACAATGAAAAATAATTTTAGGGTATTTTTACGTATTTCTATTCATAATAGTAATAAAGATCTGTGACTCTTACTGCCTGGACAAATGGAAAGAAAGAGGAAAGAGAAAAAAGGGAAGAATGAAGAAGAAAGAGAAAGAAAAGAAAAAAGAGGAAAAATATTAAAACAAGAACGATATTTTAAAATGTAGAGATTTTTTAAGATTATTTGGTGTGTAGAATACAATCTATATTTTTCTTTAATATCATGGGTTTATTAATTAACTAAAAGTAGCCAACGGGCTTAGACAAAATGCTAGATTTTTTCATAGGATAAGATAAGTTGTATTTTGATCGTATAAAAAGTTTCAAATTCAAACGAGAATTTACTTGATGATTTTATTTTAAAACAAACACATTCTTTTTCTAAATCATATCCTAATTCGTCCTCACACAGTCTCTAACTTTCTTAAGATCCCATGTGACATTTTTATCGAAATATTTTTAAAATTTTATCACAATATCTACATATCATATTATAATATCACGATAGGTTTCATGTTTTTCAGATTTCAAACTTTCTTTCCATTTAGTGGGTACGGCCTATAAATAGAATAAAAAATGAATATGGTTTTTCTACAAAATTTGGTTCATTATTTCATGCACTCGCATTTCAAATTTGATATATTTCAATATAAAATCTAGAAAAACGTTTAATGAATTAAAAATAGAAAAATAAATCGAAAAAATACTAAATTTTTACATGAGATAATCTATATTTTATTTTAATTGTAGAAAAATAATCAAGTTCAAATGAAGATTTAACCATCGATTTGTTTTTAAACTCAACCAATCTTTCTTTATATCCTAATTCTTCATTGAAAAATCTCCACCTTTCTTAACATCCTACGTGATAAATTTTTGAAATATTTTCAAATTTTTATCATAGTATCTACATATCATATCACAATACTATGACATATCTCATATTTTTTAGACTTCATTTGATTTCTTTAGAATTAAAAACATTAAGCTACATGTTGCCAATCAAGTGTCGCAACTTAGATTTTTCAAAAATTCATTCTATTTTAGTGGGTATGGCCTACAAATAGACTAAAAAATATGAATATAATTTTTCTACAAATTTTTGTTCATTATGTCATGGACTTGCAATTCAAATTTTACATATTTCAATATAAATCATAGAAACATACTTAATGAATTAAAAATAGTAAACTAACCGAAAAATACAAAAAAATTACAAGAGATAAGCTATGTTACATTTTGATTGTAGAAAAAAGTTTCAAGCACCACCATAGAAACATACATTAGTGACAGGTCATAATGTATATTGATGACAAACATGTCTCTTGTTACTCTTATCACGTTAGTAATGTGTCATCATTAGTGACGGGTAAACACACATCTGTTGATGCCAAGATTTGGTAGAGCCCAGGCCCGCCAAAGATGTCACATGGTTAACATAAGTCAAAGAAGTTCGGTTAAAGATGGTCAAAGAATCTCATCCTTGTTGTTGCAATATGATCAGACATGAAGGAACCGATGAAGGAGGGAAGATGAGGATTATCCAGAATCGATTAGGATAGATTTCTTGGACGACAAATCTCCAGACTATAAATATGTATCTTATTAGTTTGGTCAAACAACAACACAACCCTACAAAAAATTACTCTTCGGCACATCGTCACCCTTGGCTTCCCAAGGTTAATCCCGGTGGGATTCAACACTCGGAGATGAGCTGCATCGTTTTGGGCTGCACTCGGAGCCGGGCTTCCTAAGGTTAGGTCCGATCTAGTTATTGTGATGATTTTTATGATATAGACATGTTATCTGGTGCGTTTTATTTATTTTTGTCGGAGCACAAGACGGTAGGTTATCTTCAATTCAGAGCTATATCTTATTTGCCATCGGAGAATGGCCATTGGCCCATACGTATGCACTGCCCATCTCATCGGCCGATGACACGTTCGCCTGATTGCTCCGACCATGGTCATTGGCCCTATGGCCGATCAACATAATGCTTCACGATTATTCGATTCTTACTGCGCCCATCGGCTCGATAACCGACATGCCATACTACTGATCATCTTTTATTGTTTAGCCTTTATCAGTTACAGGGTCAAACTAATTGGCACGCCTTGAACTCTTTTTCTGAGAATGTAGGACCTGCACTGAAGTTAAGCAGATCTCCTAGGTCACGCGTGTGTCAAAGTATGACAAAAAAACATACCAATAATACCTTAAGATACGTCGTCAAGTAATGTAAAATTTCTCAAAAAAATATCAATTAGTAGTAAACCAACTAAACAAAATCATATACTATGTGTTAACCTAGTAAAAAAGTTGATTTGACGATGAAAAAAAGACTAACTATAAAAAAAGTTCATGATCATGAATAATGCATCATAATAGTCCGAGAAGAAATAAGGAATATAAAATAAAGGTTCCGAGAACGCAATGTATACATAGTTTTAACAGGAGAATATTTTGAGAGTATTCATTGCAAATCGAATAAATTAAATATATATTTTAAGAAAACTAAAAAATTAGAGTTGGTTTGACATTATTGTTTTTATACGGTATATACATACGTATACATGATTTTATAAATCCTAGATGATGGCCGCTGTCGCCGTAGCCTACTAAGGGCCCACGAACGCTCCACGGCCCGGCCCAATTAGTCCCGATGTACACGCCCTGCAGCGCGGCCCAAAATACTTAATTGAAAAGCAAAAAAAATAATATAAGTAGATTCATCTTAAAAAGTAATTTCACAGTTATATATATATAGAGAGGGCTATTCTACACCACGTGTATAGAATAGCTATTCTACACCGACTACTTTCAGTAGTTAATTTTCTTCAGTAGAATAGCAATTGAGTGCTATTTTTTTCTCAATAGTAGATTTCTTGGTAGAATAGTTATTCTGCACCTGTGGTGTAGGATAGCATTTGTATATATATATATATATATATACACACACATGGGAGCGTTATTCTCCACTACGTGTGTAGAATAGTTATTTTTTCAGTAGAATAACAATTGAGTACTATTTTTTTCTCAATATTAGATTTCTTGGTAGAATAGCTATTTTACGCCCGTGATGTAGAATAACATTTATATATATATATATATATATATATATATATATATATATACCGACAAGAATAATACATGGTAATGAATGATATTGTCTAATTTATCTCGCGATCAAATTAAGTAATGAATCCCGATAAAAATACGTTCTTCCTAAAATACGGTACTTCTACCAATTAAATTTACCTGGAGAGATAAAAAAATGCTACGATACCCAAACGTAGAGAAAGTTGGCACCGATATATTATATGCATGATCGATTAAATCCAGAGAATCAACACAATTAAATTATTGATAGAAAGAAAAAAGAAAGAAAAAAGAAATCACGAGATCAAGATCATCATCGAGGTAGCGAGCAGCTGCTCTGGATGCGATGGTGTTGGAAGCGACGATAGTCGTGGCGGCGTTCTTTCTCGCGTTGGCGGCCGGAGCTGTCGCCGGCTTCATCATATACGCCTGCTTCGCCTCCCTCCTCTGGTGCGTCGATCGCCGACGCCGCCTGTCACACGGCGCCGGCGCGCCGCCGGCCGATGCGGACGCGGTGAAGGTCTGGCTGCCGGAACACGCGCACCGCAGCCGCCGCCGGCAAGGCAGCTCCGACGACGACGACGACGACGACGACGACGACGACGACGACGAGTGCAGCATATGCCTGGGTGTCCTGGAGGACGGCCAGAGGTCCTGCACGCTGCCGGCGTGCCGGCACGAGTTCCACAAGGAGTGCATCTACGGGTGGCTCGCCAACCACAACACCTGCCCGCTCTGCAGGTGCAAGGCCGTCCCTGCCGCCGCCGCTGCCGCCGTTGCACCACCTGCGCCTAACGTACCTGCAGATGATGACATGGTGTAGTTGATTTCTAGGTTTTGCCTGAACCGCAATATTAATTTGATCATACTTAATTAGCTATTATGCTGCAATCAACAGAAGTTATTCTGTAATGTCCACAATTGTTATGTTAACAAGGCAAGTTTTGTGCTAAGATTTTAACAAATTTTTATTTAAAAAGCAGTTTAAATTATCAAAAATATAATTTCATCAAGTTCAACCCGTACGTCGTCCCTCCTTCAAAATATTATTTGGGGTGTATATTATGTAGAATTTCGATCTGACTCTACCGCATTGTTTTCTTAATGTTGTAGTGAAAATAATGATTGGTAATGATTGGTAATTTCCCGTGGCATATAATTTGTTTAGATAAACCAGCAACAAATTTGGCTCGAGGAAATTCGATTTGATGCGCTAGCTGGTGGAGTCGAACATAATCACTTTCATAAAAAAATTAGAACATGATCATGCAGCTGCATGCAGGTCAGAAGTACTAATGATTCGAACTGTTTTAAAGACCCGGCCTCCGGTGCGAAGGATTAGGGTGGGCAATCGGTTTTTGGTTCGTTTTTTTTTGTTTAACCGAAATTCGGTTTTTGAAAAACAGGAACTGAGTATTACATTAAAATTATTCAAATCAAACAGAAAACCCAAATTATTTCGGTTCGGTTTTTTTAGTTTTCGGTTTTTACCGAATATGTGGTCGCGGCAGACCGGTGCAGTCAGAGCGGCCGGCACGCCATCGTAGCAAAAAGTGTTGAAGCAAGACGTGAGTTGTTGGGCTGAATTAAGCAGAAGCCTAACATGCAAAACTGTTTTAAAACGGGTTGCTGGGCTGAATTAAGCATAAGCCCATTGTGCAATACATGTGGAAAGTAGGGGTGGGCATTTGGTTTAGATCGACAATTCGGGTTGGTTTTTTCGGTCTTTTAAAATTTTGGTTTTCTAGAGTTAGGATCCGAATTACCCAAATAAATTTCAGTTTGGTTTTTTTGGTCTTTTCTAAATTTCGGTTCGGTTTCCAGTCTTATCGGAACAAACCGAATTCAGTGGGGCGTCGCTGCTCGCCTGTCGGTGCGCCACACCTGCGTGCCGCTGCCATGCCGATGCGCCGCCACCCGCCTGCCGCTGCCAGTGCACCGCAGCCCGCCTTCCGGTGCATCATCGGTCGGCCGTCTTCTGGTGCGCTCCCGACCGTTCGCTTTCCTTGCGTCGCCGCCTGCCTTCCGTACGATGTCGCCTGCCTTCCGTGCGTCACCGGCCGCCTTCCGGAGCGTCGCCGGCCACCCTCCTTCTGGTGCGTCCTCGGCCGACGCCCAAGCCACCAGGTCCAGAATGCCCTGAAAACCCTACTCGATTAGCACTTCAGCATAAGCCGAATGCAGCAGCTTGGGCCAGCACACAGATGCAGCGCATGTGTTGATAGGCCTCCAAAGGCTCCAAAACAAAAAGCATGCTTCAGGCTTCTACTGGGCCTATTCGGTCTTCGGGCCAAATCGGTTTCCTATAATTAATACCCGAAATACCCGAATACAATCCGGTTTTCTGAGCTCTATAACTGAAATTTGATCCAATTACTCGGTTTTGGTTTTTCACGTTCGGGCTCGGTTTTTTGGGCTCGATTTTCGGTTTCGGTTTTTTATGCCCACCCCTAGTGGAAAGCCTGCATGCAAGCGCTACATAGGTTTCGGTTTTTTTCGGTTGTTTCGGTTTTCCACTGATAAAAACCGAATCGAAAACCAAAAATCAAAATTTTTAAAAATAAAAACTGAATATTTTTAAAATAACCAAAATAATGTTTTTTTGGTTCGGTTCGATTTTCAGTTATTTTTTGCCCACCCCTACAAAGGATGCCCAAAACACGCATATGCATGTCACTCGTAACTTGTACTCAAGAGTCAACGCGCACGTGTAATATTAATTTGGCCCACGTGTACCTTCCATTCCAATGTGATCCCGATTGATTATATTATATATTAGGGCTAGCTGGGCCTAAAACCAGTTGAGCCGGTCCGAAATTTATGCACGTTTCTGAACTTACGTAGTACTATTATATCCAGCTTCACTTTTCAATTCAAAACGCAGTTTTAATTTTGATTGAGAAGTTAGCACTGTAGAAATCTGGACATTTGTCTTATAGAGAGAGGTTAGTATTAATTGATGCTTGTTTGAACATTATTGCTATATATGTATGTCACGGGATGTTCCTTTTACCTAAAACGATTTATAATTGATATGATTAGAAGTACCCTCTTCAGCATAAAAAAATGACTTATTTTGAACATGATTTCAGATATTAATAAGTTATTAATTAGTGTATATTTTACTTGTCTGCCTCTATTAAATACAATGCAGTAGTAAAGATAGCGTAGAAAACGAGAATAAAATAATATTACTTCATGTTCATGAGTATAAACATCCAAAATATATAATAAAATACAAAACAATTTGTTTTATGCAACTTTTGATATAAATCTAAAATGACTTGTTTTTCTATATCGCTAAGAGTAATTTCTTTTGGGAGGGTTATGAGAATAAGGAGACATATCATACGGTTAGTTGACAGTCTTTAGGCTCCTTTAGAACGCAAGAATTATACAGGATTTTTATAGAAATTATACTAAATCCTCTAAAATTCCTTTAAAAATAGTCCGTTCAAAGGAGCCCTTTATGTGCCCTCAAAAAGGATGTGGGTGGGATGCATGGGTCTAGGCTAATCTATCAAGTTCAACTCGTTATCCCTCTTTCAAAATATTATTGAGGGTTTATTTTAAGTAGAATTTCGATCTGGTTCTACCACGCACGTTGTTCTCTTAGTGATGCAGTGAAAATAATAATGGGTAATTTCCTAGTGGGATATAATTTGTTTAGAAACCAACGGCAAATTTGGCTCGAGGAAAATTGATTTGATGAACTGAAGTAGAACATGATCATGCAGCATGGCACACAAGAAGTACGATCTCTTCATTTCACCTCGATATAAATTATTTGAACTTTTTTAAAGTTAAACTTCTCTAACTTTTATTTTTTACGAAAAGATGTGATAACAATTACAATATCAAATTAGTTTTATTAAGTCAACCGTTCAATATATTTTAATAGTATATTTATTTGATATTATTAATGTTAGTATATTTTTATTTAAATTTGATCAAAATTAAAAAATAATTTTGAAAAAAATTAAACTTACATTATTTTAAAAAACGTACTCCTAAGTAGTACTGTACTATTATGCACAAAACAGCACTCATATATATGTGCATAGCGCTCGTAACCTGTTCTGGAGTCAACGCACACGTGCAATATTTGGCCACGTGTACCTTCCGATGTGATTCCGATTGATTATATTAGGGCTAGCTGGGCCTAAAACCAGTTGACCCCAAATTTATACACGTTTCCGTTTCTGGACTTGAGATGGTAGTTGTGCAGGTTGTGTCCCGTCCCGTTACTTCGAAAACAATTAATGGTCGTCATAATATATAAATCTTCACAACTGCTTTCTAGATCAAGATGCCCAAACTATTCTATCCTCAATTATCACCGTTCAAATTAAAAAATAACATGTATTTATATCCATTTTACGGTCACTACCGTATAAACCTACATCAATGACAGGTATGTACCCCTTCACTCTTATCGTATATGTAGAGCTTATCATTAGTAATGGGTCAACATCCGTTACTAAAAGGTCCTTTTAGATTCACGTCGCGTCCGAGTAGTACTGTAATCCGTCATTAATATGGTGTCCTATGTTTAGTGATGGGTCACTGTATGACCCGTCACTAATGGGGATGTCCGTTCTGTAGTGACAGGTCTATTATGACCCGTCACTAATAATATAATGTTATTGTCGCATGTAAAATAGTCCGTCACAAAAACGTTTTACTGACGTGTATATTTTATCCATCACTAAAGACCGTTTCTATGTAGTACATTTTGAAAGTCATTTGACTTTTTTAAGTTAAGCATCTCTAACTTTAATCAGTTTTTTTAAAAAAATATACCAATAATTATAATATCAAATTAGTTTCATTAAACAACTTACAAAACATATTGATACAATATTTATTAGATATTGAATATGCTAATATATTATTTAACTTGGTTAAATTTAAGGAAGTTTCAATTAAAAAATTGAAAAAACTTATAATACGAGATAGAGCTACTGGATAGCTACATATATCTTGCATTGGAAGGATATTTTTCACTGTGGTTTCCACTTGTGCGCATCGCCGCCAAGTCCGCTTTACTGCTGGCTTTCATGATCTTTCGTATATGAATTGAATGAAAGCAATTTTATTATTATTGTAACAATGACTTACGAAAAAAGTTTGGCTATCGATACTGCCTTTGCCCCACCCGGGAGTCGTGCGGCGGATGCTCCATCGGCGCGACTCGGGATCCTTGCTTCGGGGAGTTTAACCTCTAGGGCCTGCAACAAGGATGTTGCGGTATTCCTTTAGAGCTGTCATTTCTTCGAACAGGTGTACTCTTCAAAGTACGTTATTAGTTGGGCCACCGAGAAAATGGGCTTCATGTGGAGCTTGTTGAGGAGGCCAGGATTGGTGACGCATTCGCAAGCGGCGTCGACAACAGGAGACGTGGACATCCCCTTAATTTGGGACTTTGTATGAGCGAAGAGCTGGGAATACTGGCGCAACATTTCCCTAGACTGATGCTTGACTTGAAAAAGGTTTCCCATGGACATTGGGGTCACGAAGGTTCCCTAGAGGTTATTTATAAACTTCTTCTTTAGCTGCTTCATGACTTTATGGATCCTGGTTTTAATGACCAAAACCACCGTAGGGCTATCCCTTAGAGCGCGGGGGAAACATTTCTCCATCATGTCACGCACCTTTTTGCTGCCTTCTATCGCCAAGGCATAGGAGCAGGAGAACTCTCTAGGGTCTATGTCTCCGGAGTACTTGGGGAGCTTGGCCGCTCGAAATCTGGAGTCAAAACGCACCCTTTGTAAGTCGAGGTGCAATGGAGAGTCTTCGTCGAAGGAGGCATTCTGATCTCCCCTCCAGGTTTCTTGGTCTTCGAGGTCGCTTATTGCGATGACCTCATGGAGTGTTGCCGACAATTGAGTCCACCTTGGGTGCGAGGTTGATCTGCAGCTGCCTGTCGCCACCTTTGTAGCTCCACTTTGAGTTGGGTCATCTCGGTGGCCATGGCATCATGGGGGCTCCCACTTCCTCCAGAGTGAGCCTTCGGGTCTTGTGATTGTACAAAGTCGGTTCAGATAGCCGTCGAAGCCGGGAGGGGGTCTTCGGGCTAGCGGAGGCCAATAGCCTCTTGAAGCACAAGAGCCTGATGGCCTGCGGACAAGACAGTGGACCCTGAAAGGTCTCCGGTTTTGGGTAAAGTGTTTGGGGCTATAAAAGCAGCGACTTCGCCTGTAGCAGTGATATTTGGTTGGGAGACTATGGAGGGCTTCATAGATCCTGCGGTGGTGTCTAGAGGTTCCTATCGGGAGGTATGGGTGGACCTTCAGATGGGGACCGTGCTTATGCTTCTCTTTGGCGACATGGCCTCAGAGAGTTGAATGGTACAAACGTTAGTTTTTGTACTAAAGTCCCCACGGACGACGCCAACTGTTGGCGTAAAAAAAAATGCTAACAGGTTCAAATAGCCTCGAAGGGCTATCTGAAGAAAGAGGTTAACTGCAGACTGAGTTAGGCCTCCAAATAGGGTAATAACCTTAGCCCAGTTCAAAACATGCTCTTTTACATGAATGAATGTCCTTATTACAGTAGAAGGAAAGGGTATTTATAGACAAAGATCTAATAGAGAAATACTATCCTATCCTCTAATTACAACCGTCGTAATGGACTCTATTCATGAGGTCTAATAGGGGTATAATGGCAAGAGCATGTGTGAACGCTCTAATAAAACAAATGTCTTGTCCCGTTTTGCGGCGCCCCTTTGGAGTAGGGGCCTCCAGAGGGCAGCGAGGTGGTGGGCCCACCGGGGCGCTTGGAGGCTCCCGATCCCACCTCCTATGTAGTTGCCGGGGCTAGCGCCACGGGCTTCAGGCCTCCTCCTTCGGAGTACCGTAGGGACATCAGAAGGCTTCACACTTTGTATGCTCCGAAATCCTTTCAGAGCCGTCCGCCTATTGGCAGAACTGATGAGATTATTTCCTTCAAACACTAATATATTTTTTAACTTGGTTAAATTTAAGGAAGTTTCAATTAAAAAATTGAAAAAACTTATAATACAAGATAGAGCTACTGGATAGCTACATATATCTTGCATTGGAAGGATATTTTTCACTGTGGTTTCCACGGGTGCACATCACCACCAAGTCCGTTTTACTGCTGGCTTTCATGATCTTTCGTATATGAATGAAAGCTATTTTATTATTATTGTAAAAGCTTTACTTGGTCGAAATTATATTATAGCAAATTATTAGTAATCACAATTTCGACCACTCGATCAAGTGGCCAATCGATCAATTGTCGCTTTTCACTATAATTGATGATCATATATGCGGATTGGAATGATTTGTCGCTTTCCACTTTTTCCATACATCTACCCGCTTAGTTGTAGCTTCATAATATTATATATATATATATATATATTAAATTATATATATATATATAGCATTGAATGCAATCACAATCTTAAATATATTAGCATTTAGATCATAGACACCTCTTCCCTACTCATACTGTTTCAACAAATCGTAACCAATTGTCATCCGACGTATCGAACAACAACGGAGGCTTGAAGGGGGTGGATCTAACGACGAAGCTCTAGCAGGCGACGGGCCATATCTGCACCGACGACGAGGGTGGATTGGGCACCGACGACGAGGGCGAATCTGACGGCGAGGACGGTTGCTTCGATGAGCGGCTGCTCTGGTGGGCGGGGGCTCCATGTCGAACGGGAAGAGGTAGCCGCCATGAAGAGATCAAGTTTTATTGTTTCTCTAGATTTCTTTATTACCATGAATCAGCTCTATATTTTATAACCGATAATACTACTGTAGCATGATCCAATATATCTCGATGATTAAGATTCCTTAGAGATGCTATAAAAGAAAAAGAGTAAGTTGGGAATAGGGACGATAAGGCGAGGGAATCCATGGATATGTATGGAAGAGGCAGAGGTGCGTGCGTGCGTGGCAGTGAGAGGCGCATCGTTGTCGCTATCTCCGTCCATTATTGCTCGTCACGCGTCAGCATCCGTCCAATTCGATCGAGCGCTGCTTCGTTTTCCATCACAATCGATGCGTGTACTGCCTTGGCAATTATACAGCTATATTGTATACGAATACGACCGGTGTTCGTTCTTCACTTCTTCCCTTCTCCCTCCCGTTTCATCCGAGATGAGATTATTCAGGTGGCGCTGCTTGCTTCACTCTTTCACCTAGCTACTCCAAAAATCTAGCTCGCCACTCTAGCTGTATCGAATTCATTGCCACCGGTTTACTCAAAGCTTAGCATATCACCTCAAAGTTAATCGTATGATAAAAAAGATAGGGGATAATTAGGCTCCGGATTTATTCCTTCTACCTCCAATTATAGTTATTTTTAGACATTTTTAGACACAGACTATTCCTCAACTAGTATCATAATTGTGCTACACAACGGTAAATCAAAAAAACAATTATGAAATAGTATAATTATGAAACCAAGGTGGCCGGCGGCGAGAGGGAGCTACGAGGACGTTTTGGGATGAACACGGCAATGGCAATCTAGTGGCCAAGGATCCGATTAGAGCAGCGGCCGAGGATGGGGAGGGGACGACGGATCTGATGGATTTAACAGCGATGACGGATGCGACTGTCGATGCCCGACGACAAGGAAGGATGGCGGCAGAGCAAAAATGCACGGCGTGGGCTCAAGTTTGTGAGGCTAGGGCTGGAATTGATGACGGTGTTCAGCCACGGACTCCAGATTTTATAGGGAGGCACCAGAGAGGGAAAGGGGACGGGTATGGAAGAGGATTCCGAGACTTCCAAAAACAATATTGTGATATGAATAAGTTTTCCATTTTTTAATTTTTTATATAAAACTAATCAGATTTCCATAAATTTAGATTTCCATAAATTTCTATATATATGACCAGTATTTCATATATTAATGATTTCCATATAAAACAGATCAGCTTTCACATATTGATGATTTCCATATAAAACAGATCAACTTTCATATATTAATGATTTTCATATATTAATAATTGGCATATAAAACAGGCGGGCCTAGCGGTAAAGAGATGAGGGAAGACCATAATGGATTGGGTCGGCCCAAGAAGTGAAAAAGGAAAATTCGATGGCTATAATTTATTAGATGTGAATAAAGAGCTGTGATTTAACAAATGGATGATCAAGGGGACACCCATACTCACCAATTATATAATAGAATATAAGAGTAGACTAGTACTCCAAGCAACTAGTATTATAAATAGGGATGAAATATGACGATTTATGAAAAAGTTATATAAGTTGTAATATTTAGAACAAAATTCGAATGAGAGAAACTCGATTGTATTTTAGAACGGAGGGGGTACAATTTAAAGAAAAAGATCGACACTCTTCTTAGTCGTTAGATACACCGCGCATAAATCAATTTAGTCCGATCAAATTTCAACCACCAACGCTGAAACATAACGGTGTGTTACTGATTGAATTATTGTGTATATATTATGTGAAACATTTATCAGATCTGATTGAGACATTATTATAAACGTTTGCTGGGCCACGAGTTTCGATGAAAACGCCGACTCTAGATGCCCGTTCTAAGCATTAGAGCAACTCCAGTAAGGCCCTCAAACTTATTTTTAGAACTTACGATATAAATAGAGGTCTAGTAAAATTCTTACTTAGCTCTAAAAAATAGAAGATCTCTGCTGTTGTTGCACGTGCACGCTTCCCACTTATTTAAATTTGAATATATATAAATTTGAATATTCATATATGATAGATGATTATGCTCCTATATTTAAATTTGAATATATGTATTTGTATTTAAAAATTTGACTATTTAAATACGATAGATGATTATGTTCCAATATTTAAATTTGAATATGTGTGTTTGCATTTAAAATTTTTAATATTTAAATTTGAATATTTGAATACGATAGATGATTATGTTCTTATATTAAAATTTGAATATTTGTATTTACATTTAAAATTTTGAATATTTGAATACAATAGATGATTATCTTCCTATATTTAAATTTTAATATTTGTATTTGCATTTAAAATTTTGAATATTTAAATATGATAGATGATTATGTTCGTATTGTTTAATACGACAGATGATTATGGTCCTATATTTAAATTCGAATATTTGTATTTACATTTAAAATTTTGAATATTTAAATATGATAGATGATTATGTTTCTATATTTAAATTTAAATATTTATATTTGCATTTAAAAATTTGAATATAGGACTCTGTTTTGAGAGCTACTGCTGAAGTGGAACCCAGAAAATAGACCTCTCAAAAATTAAAAGAACCCTTAAATCAAAAATAAGGGCCCTGATTTGAGTACTACCGCTCAGAGCTGCTCTTATCAAAAAATATTAACAAATTATTTATGCCTTATATTACTTACCGGCTCGAAAGTCCCAAATTTGGTGCGGCTAAAACATGAATTCTAAAAAAAATCATCTGTTTTTCATTCCGCGTGAATGATCACGTCGATCAGCGCTAAAGGGGACGACAATCTCTTTTGGACTAGAATTTTTTTAAAGAGGTTTCGAAAGTAGTGCGACTAGGATGTGATACGAAGATTTTCTAAGAACTGGAGTTCTAATAGAGTTCTAATGAGATATTGTATTATTATGCTCACATCCTTTCACTTTGAAGGTATACATGTGTATCTAGATGACACTATGACACAAGGTTGATAACATGTACTCCCTCAATCCAAAAATCTTGACCTATTACTTTTTATATCAAGACCACTAAGAAAAAAACAAATACATTAAATAGTACTACTATTATATTGAATTTCTCATATATTTATACTAATGCATTAAATAGTATTACTACTGTATGCATGAAACCACATGATTAACGCCATAAACAAAGCTCATTTAATACTTGAGTCTCCGTAAACTACAAATATGTTTTAAAGATTTTTTGAAAAAATTAAAAATGTAATACATCTAAGATTTTTAGACGAGGGATTATTATATTTCTCTTTTTTATAAACATACAATTAGAAAAGTAATATATAAATATGCATGTGTGCACTGGATGTTATATCAAGGTTTAAAATATTATGTATCAGAAATGCACTGTCATCTTGTGAATGAATGAAGACGGAATCGGTGCATAACTGAATCACTTTGAAACTGCAATGCAGCTATATCCAAGGATGAACAAAGCCACAAATTTGGGACACGTACGTCTGGTGATTCAAACTGTACGTGTTCTTCAAAACGAGACGTACACTGCCACGCACACTGAATGAATCAAGCCAGAGTTCTAGACAAGATTCAATGTGGGGCTGAAAACAAGCTAAGTTCAGCACACAAAAATTTAATCAGAAGGAACACACAGAGAGCTATAGAGAGAGAGAGAGATAGAGAGATCAGATCGCAACCATCAATAATAATATAGAGTTAAGTGTAGTCGACAGTGTAGTGGGCACTAGAGTTCAAATTACACCGGAATATTACGCATACGGAAGTGTGTTTTTAATTTAATAAAAGCTTAGTGAGACGAGCGTCGTAACTCGTACGTTGCCCTGCGTCTCTTTGAGTTACGTACGTATCCTTGTACATAAAATCTTTCCTACACAAATATATAAGTCTCATTATAGCCTCACATTTAAAATCCAACGACACTGATTTGAAGGAGTTTTTTTACAAACCGGCACAGAGAAGTGGAGGTATACTGTAGAGAATTTTTTTTGCAAAAACGGAGAATCGTTGGATTTTAAACGTGAAACTAAGCATATGGAGCTTATTTGTGGTTGTGGTGTGGTATATACAAGTCTCTGATTAAAGTTTATATATATATATATATATATATATATATATATATATATATAGCTCGTTTTGCTCCTGTTTAGATTAAAGTTTGGCACGGTCTCTGATTTTTTCAGGACGGCTGTTGCAGCTAGCTAGCTAATGATGTCTCTTCTTGGTAACTAATGATGCATGCGTAGTACGTACGTGTACATTATATTGGACTGATTCGATAGATGATGTGTTTGGTGTTTTTATTTGTTGATATTTTTTTTCGAAAAGAATATGACAGCTCGTGGTTGGTGTACGTTGCACGCGGCGCCACGACTCTGAAACATGATTAAGGTGTATATTTACCACCATGTATGTCACGTCACTCTCTCCGATCCGATCCGTCCGTTATGATCAAGTGTCGAGTTTCGAAGAATTTTATTCCTTTGTCACATGCAAGCAACAATAATACATGAACTCTACATATTGACGATAATTAATTAATTATATCAATCAATATTAAGACAAATACGTACGTCTCTTGGAAGTACGTTACGTACTTCCGTAGATTGGTTTTGGATGTGTACGTGTTCTCGTAGTTTCCACTGTCCCGAAGTGCAAGTACAACTTTGGAGTTTACTTTAGATTATCCATACAGTTGTTAAGTATTTAGTGGCCGTTTTTTGTTAATAAGGATGGTGGTTAATCCACATATATATATATATATATGCATTTATTCTAGTAACTC
Source organism: Zizania palustris (assembly GCA_019279435.1). Lineage (NCBI taxonomy): Eukaryota > Viridiplantae > Streptophyta > Magnoliopsida > Poales > Poaceae > Zizania > Zizania palustris. The sequence goes on from JAAALK010000289.1 coordinate 50,018,236, forward strand.
AGCTTTTAATTTGTTCCTTCTAGGTTAAGTTGTTAGTGGTAGGCAAAACCAATATAATTTCGTATGGATTTTATGTCTAAAATATCAATATCTCGCTAACGGTTCCTTGGTTTCTATTTTCTAAATATCCTTAAAATCTTCTTCTATCCTTCTACTCGCACGGAGTGACTCTTATTTCTTATCTATTCTGATCTTATGGATATTAGAGATAGAGGAAAAAAAGAAAGATGAGAGATTTAACAAGTAAGGTCTATCCATCGATTGATACAAGAGTATAATATTAAGAATATGATATTAAAAGTCTGTTAAAGAGTAATAAGATTTAGAGATTAATTTTTATTACGATGAAAATCAAAAACCAAAATAATTTGGTTTGTTTTTTATATTTCAATTTTAACAAAAATATGTTATAAATATTTTTAAAATATTATTTGATAATAAAATTTATACCACAATTTAATATATTAACTTATAAAGTCACGCACATGAGAAATTCTAAACTTCTTCGTTTCTTTCAGCAGTTCCATTTTTCATGTCTAGAAACCAAACCACACCAAAAACCGAATTTACTTAAAATAAAAATAAATTGAAAATAAAAATAGTTAAAACTAGATTCAATTGAGTGCGATTTTTGGTTTATTTCTGCCGATATCTATTTACACGGTGGTCATCCAACGCCGGTCACAAAAGATCGGGCTATCACACGGATGAATTTGTGGTCCAATTCCATGAAGAACACAGCTCAGCCAGCCTGCCATTTGACCTAAGTGACTCAGCATTGGATTAGATGAGATGAGCCATGCAATTCGAGCTAACCAAGATCACGCCATGAAAGTTTCCTAACAACCGCCCCAATTAACATTTGGTTTCGACACAAAAATAAAGCAACAATTAATGGAGGCAGGTTATGTGAGCCATCAGCTGAACAGCTTGTTTCCTAGGTTTCCTTAAAAATAATATAGCTTAAACTCTTATTTCTATTTTTTAGTTCAATGTGAAAATCACAATGTTTAATTTTCTAAGTTACATTTGATCAACTCTATTTTTTAATCCGTATTAGGCAGATTGATTGGTGACACAATTATGGGCTGCACTTGTTTCAAAAACACAATTATGGGCTGTACCAGCTATGATTTGTGAGTTAATAAATTATGGCCTAAACAAAAACCAAAATAATAATTGATGGGCTAGTCAGGAGTGACTCGGATGGATATGCTCCGTGTGATGCGGTGCCCAGGAAACGCAGCCAGGCAAATCAGGGACATTATGGTCAAATCCCCTGCTTATTTACGAGAATTCGAGTCCGCTGCGTCGACGACGGCTTCTTCAATCTTCGCCTTATATAACAGCTTCGTCTTCTCGCTGTCCTCCCGTCCCAGATACGGCGGAAAAGTTTATTCGCAAGCAGATTTCGAGGAACAAGGGAGGCAGCCGCCGAAAAAGTTGAGATTTTTACGCAAGATTGGAGGAGGCTGTCAGCTGAATCTCCTCTCCTGGCATCGGAAGGTATGCGGTTCCCCCTTTCCACATCATGTTCTATAGCGTGTGTGTTTTTTTTCTTTCGAAAAGATTGTTTCTTTGCTGTTTCCGCTGTTCTCTTTTGCGACGCAAATCTGTAGTTGGCCCCGCGTGGACGCGAAGATTTCTGTTTTTTTAGTCGAATTTGTGCCGTTTGGATACCAAGGATGTGCTCTTGCGACGTCATGTTCGCGAGGTGTTCGGGTGTGGGAAGCCCCGGTTTTCTTTGGATTCCTCCTTTCTATGGCCGCATCTCGCCAAATCTTTGAAAAAAAAATCTAGTTCATGAGGATTTGGAATCATTAGATGCAGAAAGGTGTCGCCTTTGAACGAAGGGATTGGCTTGTGCTCTTGCTTGATTCAAAGGAAATCCTTACCCTGCCCATGTGGCATGTGTTCGTCCTTTATCCTGATAATATGGCTCTCAATTCTTGATTAGTGATTTGCTTGTCCAAGGAATCCTAATCTGTTAGAAATCCAGATAGTTTTTTTAGGGGCAAAAGAACCAGCAATGTCATCGTAGCAAATAAATTATCAATTCATAAAGTATTTGTTTGTTTTGTTCTCTGAATCCATAGGTGACTACTTTTCCCCCCTTTCTGAACCTGATCCAAGATGCCGAACAGTTCACATCTGTTTCAGTTTTGCTAAAGCTATCCTCTTATTTCTATTATGTTATTGATCCATTTTTGAAGCTTAGTTTCCATTCTTCTGGTTCTGATTCAGCCTCCCAGATTTCTGAGGTGTAAAAATAAAAATAAAAGATAAATTGAACCAGCAGGCAAAGAAACTGAAAATTCCTTATAGCGACGACAGATGAAGTAACCCGGTGAGCTCATCCAAGTTCTGAGTGATTTCAATAGGGAACATTATCATATATTAGTATGTACAAGAACGTAGCTGAGTACTGCAACAAGCCTTTAAAATTCTGCGAGATGACTTTTATTTTTGTTTTAAGTTTTTACAGACTTGCAAAGTATTATACATAGATTTTTACCACCTGTGTGCATATCCTAGAATATTCCATTACTGAACCCCATGTGTGTTTTTGTTTGATCAGGAAGCTCCATAAAAACCAACCAGTTAAAACTTCAGGGAATGCAGAAAGATGTTCTTGCATAGAAAAGATTTCTCCTGTGAGATAAAGCAGATTGCTGGTTCACCAGCACTATTGATCTGCTCAACTCTTGCTGTGAGTGATCACCTTTCTTGCACAAGTTCTGCACTGTTCAGACTCCAACACGTTGAAGCTATAAGAATGTTGTTCTCCATCCAGGATCATCATGACCTTGTGGAGGATGGCTAAAGCATTGTAGTCAATCTAATTGGCTGCCAAAAGATATAGCACTGAGATTGTTATGGTGGTAGGCATGGATAGTAGAGCGAAGATTCTAATGGAGAGGTATGAGATGGGGAGATTGTTGGGGCAAGGGACATTTGGCAAAGTGCACTATGCAAGGAATCTGGAGTCAAACCGGAGTGTGGCCATAAAGATAATGGACAAACAGAAAGCGATGAACACTGGGTTCTCGGAGCAGATCAAACGTGAGATCACAACCATGCGGTTGGTGTCTCATAAAAACATTGTTCAGCTTCATGAGGTCATGGCAACAAGGAGCAAAATCTACTTTGTCATGGAGTATGTGAAAGGTGGTGAGCTCTTTGAAAAGATTGAAAAGAGTGCCAAGCTCACAGAGGGTGTTGCACATAAGTACTTCCAGCAGCTCATTAGTGCAGTGGATTACTGCCACAGCCATGGTGTATATCACCGGGATTTGAAGCCTGAGAACCTCCTGTTGGATGAGAATGAGAATCTGAAGGTCTCAGACTTTGGACTCAGTGCGCTTTCAGAATCGAAGGGGCAAGATGGCTTACTCCACACCACATGTGGAACACCTGGATATGTAGCTCCAGAGGTGATCAGTAGGATGGGCTATGATGGTGTAAAGTCAGATATTTGGTCTTGTGGTGTTATCCTATTTGTTCTTGTTGCTGGTAATCTCCCTTTCCAGTGTCCAAACTTGATGGAGATGTATTCGAAGATGCAACGAGGTGATTTCAAGTGTCCCAATTGGTTTTCACACAAACTCAAGAAGTTGCTGTACAAGATCATGGACCCTAACCCAAGCACAAGGATCTCAATCGAGAAGATAAAGGAGTCTGCATGGTTCCGAAAAGGCCCTGAAGAGATCCGTACTTTGAAGGAGACAACTCTAAATGAAAATGCCACCAGAAATGTTGCTCCAACACTTGGTGTGAGACGCAGGAAACATGTTCATGAAGACGTGAAGCCCATGCCAGTGACAAACTTAAATGCCTTTGAAATTATCTCCTTATCCACAGGGCTTGATCTTTCTGGCATGTTCATCGAAAAGGAAAAAAGAAATGAGGCAAGATTCACTTCAGATAAACCTGCCTCGACCATCATCTCAAAGCTGGAAGACGTCGCAAAGGCGCTGAATCTCAGGGTAAGGAAGAAGGATAATGGTGTAGTGAAGATGCAAGGGAGGAAGGAGGGAAGGAATGGAGTTCTTCAGTTTGACATTGAGATCTTTGAGATCTCCACTTCCTGTCATATCATTGAGATGAAGCAAACAAATGGTGATTCACTGGAGTACCGGCAGCTACTGGAGGAGAAAATCCAGCTAGAGCTGAAGGACATAGTCCTGGCCTGGCATTGAGATGATCAGAGGTAGTCACAAGAATATGTCTGGATGTCTCAAGTATTTAGTTTCCAGTCCTCATATTCGTTTGTTTAGCTCAAATATTTTTATTCGGCATGCATGTGTTAGCAACTATGTTTTTTTGGTATGTGAAGAGTTTCTGTTGAGAGGCAAAAAAGTTTGCAACATTCAGATGAAGCCGGTTGAGGCAGTAATTCATGAGGAAATAAGTAGAGCATTATGAAAGTTATGGAATGCTATGGCATATTTAACTTAAATAAGCTCTTGCTAAATCACCATAGAGTCATTGTTCAATTTTCTTTTCTTTTCCTTTTCTTTTCTGACATCTCTGCAAGAAAGCTATTATTGTTCATTTTCTTTTCTGATACATGGAGCTCAATTTCAGTAACTTGGCTGCAGTCTGAACTCTGAAGTATGGGTATCCTTGGTTGTTTATCAGGAGCTTAATATTTCTTAAGGAATATTTGTATTTATTTAACAAAAATGTAGAAGAAATTTTCATGTCAACAAAACATGTAGTACACAGGATGAAATAGGAGGGACAAGTGGTGAATGGTGATTACTCATTCTGCAGACTTGCAAGATAAAAACAAGTGTAAAATCCTGTAAGATAGCAACAGGAAAGCGAAGGTGTTGGTCAGCAAAAGAAAAGATGAAACACATGGTGATAAGTCTGAAGAGAATATTTAGACTCCACTTGTGAGCTGTGAGGAAATGAATTGTCCCTGTCACTGAGGATAGATCCAACATCCAGAAGCTCATTTTTCATGGTCCTTATCAAGCATCCACAACTTTCCAAGGTGTGATATCACTAACCAGCCCAAATACCGGCTGAATCTGGCTAATGTCAACAACCCAATAGCAGCTATGAAAAAGGCTACCCCCTTCTTTGTGATCACTGGTTAACATGGAGGTAACTAGAGTTCAAATTCTCTGTGAGAAGATGAGTAGCTAGAACACAGTCCATGAAATTGATCATGGCATGGCAAGCATCTAAGCACACTGTGTTTTTGTGTATGAAGATGCATAATAATCTGGGAATTAGTCCCAACACAACTTGGTAATTTGCCATAGCTACCCAACACTACTGGTTACGAAGTTCAGGGTCCCAAGATCTCAGACATAGTACTCTGAATTTGAAAGAGGGCAAAACCTGAGCCTGCAGCTTGATGCTATGCATAGTAGACGGACTTGATTACTAATGGAGTTGTGACTGTCAGCTCTAGGGTGTAGCGAGGATGACCCATTCATCATTGTTCACATACCAATATACCATGGGTGCAACTGCAACTGCAAGCTCTCCAAGAGGATGCACAATGGGCTTGTTTGTCAGAACGGAAATGATGGGACTGAAGAATGGAGAGTGCTGACATCCCGATTTGGCCTTTTCGGTGGAACAAGGTTTTGGCGGAGATGAGACCAACGGCGTTGCCATACCATGTGCGTTGGAGCAAGCATGCTGATTGCTACAGTGTCACCAGCATTACAAGAACAAGAAGCACCACAAATACATATACCAGGAGCCCAACAGGGCGATTCAGAAACCTATACTGCAGCATCATCTCAGAAAATTCAAGCAAAGTTGGAGTCCACCCATTTATATATGTCACCTTTGGATCAGGCCAAGATCGAAGAGCTGTACTGGTCGGTAGTACTGGCTATACGCTGCACTGCCTCTCTGCAACCACACAAAGTCACGAGTTTTCACTGTTTGATGGATAGATGTACAAAAATATATGTTACCATCACTCCGTCAGATCAAGCGTACAACTTGTTTTTTGTTGCCTCTTGCAATGCCTGAACACTTCATATTTAATACAACTCCCAGAAAGAAAACTAAAAGAAAACTAGCTCTTCCGGCTGCTATCCATGTGCGTTGAGGAGGCAAGCATGATTCATCTATTTTATCGATTATGCAGTACTGTTTGAACCAGCTCACTCATATATGGATTGATTTGGGAGCGATTGCCCAAGGTATATATGTGCGTGAGAGAATAAGTCAAATACGAAAAAGCTCCTTATATAATGGAAAATTACAGTGAAGAGGAATATACTTTAACATATATTTTAACACCCACACAAACTCAAGGTGGTTCTACGACATTGAGTTTAGAAAAAAATCTGTGTTAGGCCTGAGTTTGTGCATTTGTAAAGAAATCAGTAAGACGAAGCTCTAAAGTCATATATCGAAGCTTGATGACCTGATCATATATGTGCTCATGTATAAGAGGCATCAACATAACACCGATATATTTTGTAAGCTCATGCTTCATAGAATCACAGACAATACTAATATCATCTATACTATCAGACAAAAGAGGAGTAGACACAGTAATTGAAACACAAAAATCGTCAAATAACCACCACAACCATGTGACCTTGGCTATCAAAAATTCTATGGATCACAATTCAGCATCCGTATTCAAACATGAAATTGGTGTTTGCTTCTTAGTTTATAAAAGAAACCACCAATAAAGATACAATAAGTAAAAAGAGTGCGGCAATCTGAGAAATCACTAGCCTAGGTAGCATCAGAATATTGTTAGGATAAGATCTCGGGGAGAGAGATTCGGATCTCTCTCCCCACATGCGCACTCAGCCGTTCCCTCAACAACCCTCCCTAATCTCACTGCGCCCTGATCGGGGGCGCCCCAACCGAACCATGGTTGAGGGGCCCCTGCCGCTAGCGCTATATTAAGGGGGAAGGGCTCAGACGACAAGGTGACTGATACCTTGCACGCCCAAAACACCTTCCCCACACTCCTACAGACCCGATCTACTCTTGCGCTAAGCGGCGGGAAGCCTCCCTCGCCGCACTGACGCCATGGCGTCATCCTCGTCGACTCCGGCCCCCTCCGGTGAAGGTACACTAACTCTAACCCTCTCTGTTTTTACCTATTAAGAACCCATGCCATGTTTTAGACCTAAGAGAACCCTTTCTAGACCTAGGCTAGAGATCAACCTAGTCTATCAATGGTATCAGAGCCCCTAGTCTATGGCTAGCTAGGGTTTTTTAGGCGTCGGACCCCTAGATCCGACGCCATTGATGCGTTTCTAAGTACCATAAGCCCCTGTATGTACTGCATAAGACTCTAAGAAAGCCTACAAGAAACCCCACTGTTGGCCCTCTGTTAGTTTCGGCCAACCACTGTTAGCACTATATGAAACCCTAAGCACCCTTCAAGTAAGAACAGTAAGGACATTCAGAGATTAAGAAACAAAAAAAAAAAAACCATTCAGATCTGAGAGTTAGGGTTAGGGTTTAAACCCTAACCCTAACCCTAGCTAAGCAAAGGGAGGCAACCGGGCCGCCGCCGCGTGTGCCGAAGGCCTCCGGGCCGCCGCCGCGTGTGCCGAAGACCCCTAAAGGCCGCCGCCGCGAGCAGCGCCTCTGGCCGCCGCGCGCCGCGCTCGGGCCGACGGCGCGCCTCGGGCCGCCGTGCTCCGCTGCGCCGCGGGTCGGGCCGCTCCTCCGCCGCGCCCCTTTTTGCTGTCGCTGCGCCGCGGCTCGGGCCGCCGCCCTCCGCCATGAGCCGACGAACCCCGCCGCCGAGCGGCGCCGGGCCCCGCGCGCCGCGCCAAGCGCCGCCGGGCCGCCGCCGTCCGCCGCGCACCGGCGAGCGCCTCGCGCCGCCGCGCCGTTTTGGCCGGGTGGAGGGGAGGGGAAGGGGGGGTAAGAATTAGGTTTAGGGTTTGGCTGAGGAATGGGGCTGTCTTTATACTGCCGAAAATGATGCCTGGCCGTCGGATCTGATCCGACGGCCAGGATTAAGTGGATCAAATTGAGCCCAGGCGGGATTGAAAAATTCCGGCCCAGGCCCAGGACTTTGAAAGCCTGCAGTTTTCGCCAATTATGGGCCGAACCGTGCACTGTGTGGGCCAAATCCAGTTTTCCTTTTTTCAGAATTAAATAATTAATTTCCTGTTTTAATTATTATCTGGAAAATGAGAAAATTGCCCAAAAATAAGAAAAAAATAAGTTTGATGTAAGAATAATTTTGTAAATTTCATCACATTCAGTAGTATTATTCTGAATTTTTTGAATATTTTTAGAAGCATTTCTTTGATATTTTCTGATTTTTATAAGACCAACGTCTTATTTAAATTAGAGAATAAAATTATTATTAAGTTATTAAAAATTCAGAATAATTTTCTACTGTTTTCTTAAGCTGATTAGACATGTGCCATAATTGTATTAAGTCTTCCGCTGTGCTACCAAATGTTTAATCAAATATTATGTTCATCCACCTTATTAAGTTTGTAATTTTTTTGTCGATTGAATTTGAACCAACGGGATATTTTAATCGACGAAATAAAAGTTTATTTTAGTTGTTTTTGCATAGTAATTTTATCTCCTGACCAACGTTGGTGATAAAATCACTATGTTTTTGAGATGAAATTGATTCTATTTCTGCCCAACGGTGATTAGAATTAATTTTTCATTCGTATAGTTTTCACACGCTGATTTGACCAACGTTGAATTAGCATGTGTAATTTATGCCTATAATTAATCCTTTTGACTACTATTTATCAGGAAACTTACTTGCTCAAATGAGCCATATTGAGAAACTTAGAGGGGACAACTATGGATCTTGGCGAGAGGGTCTGCTGATCTCTCTCGCCATCCTAGATGTGGACTATTCTCTGCAAGAAGCATGTCCAGTTCAGCCTACTGAGCCAGTGATACGCGCTGGTGAGGCAGCTGACGCATTTGCTGCGCGTCAGCTGGATTTTGCCCCCATAAGAATGAAATATGACATTAAGTACGAAAAGTGGAAGCACTCCAACAGAAAGTGTTTGATGATTATTAAGAATTCTCTCTTAGAGCCAATCAGGAGCTCCATCCCTGATTGTGAGACAGCAACTCAGTATCTCAAGAAGATCGATGCTCAGTTTGCTGGATCATCAAAGGCAGCTTGCGCCTCAACAATTAAGAGGTTCATTAATGAGAAATACCGCGGTGGAGGCGTAAGAGACCATATTTTAAGAATGAGTAACTGGGCTGCTAGCCTAAAGACTATGGAGTGCGCACTGACAGAAACTTTTATAGTTCATGTCATAATGAGCTCACTTAGTAAGGATTTTGAGCATTTTGTCATCAACTACAATTCTCTGCCAGAAGTATGGACATTTGAAAAGTTAGTGTCCAACTGCGTTCAGGAGGAAGATCGCATTAAGGAGGCCAGAGGTGGTGATTCAGTTCACCAAATTCAAGATAAGGGCAAAAAGCAATTTACGCCTAAGAAAAATACTAAGACCTTTAAGAAGAAAGGAAAGGCGCCTAAGGACAGTGATGTCGCTCAAGGCGTCTGCAGGCATTGTAAGAAAGAAGGACACCACATGAAGGACTGTGTGGAATTCCTCAAGTGGATGCACAAACACGGTAACGATGAAATTACTTGTATAGATGAATCCTTGTATTTAGATTATTCTACCAACACTTGGTGGATTGACTCAGGTGCAACTGTTCATGTTGCCAATTCTTTACAGGGATTCGCTACGACGAGAATTTTGGAAAGAAACGAAAGAACAATTAGAGTTGCAAATGGCATCGAAGCAGAAGTTGAAGCCATTGGAGATCTCCCATTAGAATTTAAGAATGGCTTTGTAATTCTTTTGCGCGATGTTCTTTATGTTCCTTCGATGCGCAGAAACTTGATTTCTGTTTCATGTTTAGTTAATAATGGGTACGATTGTCATTTTGGCGACAGACAATGTTCTATTATTTATGATGATAAAGTTGTGGGTCTTGCCTTCGAGCATGACAAACTTTATCTTTTGTCCTTAAGTGATTCAGTAAATACTATTAGTGAGACAGTCTCGTCTAGCAAAACAAATAAGCGTAAGAGAATTAGCGACGTTTCTTCGAAATTATGGCACTGTCGTTTGGGCCATATTTCGAGGGGGAGGATTGAACGTCTAGTTAAGGAGTCAATTCTTCCGCCCTTAGAGTTCACAGACTTAGATCAATGCATAGATTGCATTAAAGGCAAATACGTCAAACAAATTAAGAAAGGCGCGAAGCGAAGCACAGGAGTTTTAGAAATTATTCATACGGACATTTGTGGTCCATTTCCTGTTGCATCTGTAGATGGTTATGATTCATTCATAACATTTACAGATGATTATTCGCGCTATGGTTATATTTATCCAATTAAAGAACGATCAGAAGCATTGGATAAATTTAAGATATTTAAGGCTGAAGTAGAAAATCAGCATGATCTAAAGATTAAGATAGTAAGATCTGACCGTGGAGGGGAGTACTACGGTCGTCATACCCCGTATGGCCAAGTTCCTGGACCCTTTGCGAGGTTTCTACAGGAAAATGGTATAGTCGCCCAGTATTCTACACCGGGCGAACCGCAACAAAATGGAGTGGCAGAAAGGCGCAATCGCACCTTAATGGACATGGTAAGAAGTATGTTGAGTTATTCCACTCTACCGGTTGGTTTATGGATGGAGGCATTAAAAACCGCCATTCATATTCTTAATCGGGTTCCAAGTAAGTCGGTGCCCAAGACACCGTATGAATTATGGACTGGACGAGAACCCTCTCTAAATTATTTTAGAGTATGGGGATGTCCAGCTGAAGCTAAAGTATTTAACCCAAATATTGGTAAGTTAGATCCTAAGACAGTGAGTTGTCATTTTATTGGCTACCCAGATAAGTCTAAGGGTTTCCGTTTCTATTGTCCTGGTAGACATACCAAGTTTGTAGAAACGAGACATGCAGTCTTTTTAGAAGACGCTATGATCAGGGGGAGCACGGTATTAAGAGAAATTAGCCTTGAAGAGAAGCGGGTCTGTGCACCGACTCCTATGATTCAAGAGCCAATTCTCCATATACCTGTGATAGCACCTATTAGTCCAGCTCCAGAAGTTGGACCTTCATTAGCGACACCTGTTGTTCATGAGGAACCTGTTATTCAGGAGCCTGTAGTTCCAATTGTTGCTAATGAAGAACAAGAAGAACAACCCCCTGTGTTAGAAAATAATGTGCCTGTTGAGGAGGACATCATAGAAAATGATGTACCAATTCAAGAAGACATTAGAAATGATGATATCCCAGTTCAAGAGAACGTTAGGAGATCACAAAGAGTAAGAAGATCAGCTATTCCTGATGACTATGAGGTTTATATGAGTGAAGAAATTCAAATGGAGGGCGATCCCGCCTCTTTTGAAGAAGCTATGAGAAGCCCTCACTCTTCTAAGTGGCTTGAGGCCATGGAGGATGAGATGAGATCTATGAGTACCAACAATGTCTGGAAATTAGAAGAAATTCCTAAAGGAGCCAAAACAGTAGGCTGCAAATGGGTCTACAAGGTCAAACGTGACTCCCAAGGGAATATTGAAAGATTTAAGGCCAGACTTGTTGCTAAAGGCTTCACTCAAAGAGAAGGAATAGATTATAATGAGACATTTTCTCCTGTCTCTTCTAAGGATTCATTTAGAATCATTATGGCTTTAGTGACACATTATGACTTAGAGTTACATCAGATGGATGTAAAGACGGCATTTCTCAACGGGGATCTAAATGAGAATGTCTATATGGCACAACCCAAGGGTTTTGTCATAAAAGGGAAAGAAAATTTGGGATGCCATTTAACTAAGTCTATTTATGGTCTTAAACAGGCCTCTAGGCAGTGGTATCTCAAATTTGATGAGACAATTAGAAAGCTTGGGTTTAAAGAGAATGAAGAGGACAATTGCATTTATGCTAAGTTCAAGAATGGGAAATTTATTTTCCTAGTCTTGTATGTGGATGACATCCTACTAGCAAGTAGCGATGTTAATCTACTATTAGAGACTAAGAAGTTTTTGTCTTCTCATTTTGATATGAAGGATCTTGGAGAAGCTTCATATGTATTAGGCATAGAGATTCTTCGAGATAGAACTAAGGGGGTATTAGGTTTATCACAGAAGGCATACTTAGAGAAAATACTAAGAAAATATAGTATGCACTACTGTAAGCCTTCGCCTGCTCCGATAGTCAAGGGTGATAAGTTTGGGAACTTTCAGTGTCCCAGGAACCAATATGAGATCGATCAAATGAAGTCGGTTCCATATGCTTCTGCTGTCGGAAGCCTAATGTATGCTCAAGTATGTACACGCCCTGACTTAGCTTTTGCCACCGGGATGCTTGGCAGATATCAGAAAAATCCAGGCATAGATCACTGGAAAGGAGTTAAGAAAGCTTTGCGATATGTGCAAGGCACAAAAGGCCTCATGTTAACATATGAGAGAACAAATAACCTTGAAATAGTAGGTTATTCAGACTCAGATTTTGCGGGATGTGTGGATACTGAGAAGTCCACATCAGGTTATATATTCACACTCGCAAAAGGAGCTGTGTCGTGGAAAAGCTCCAAACAAACTGTGACGGCATCCTCCACGATGTATGCCGAGTTTGTAGCATGTTATGAGGCCACCGGACAGGCACTATGGTTTAAAAAGTTTATTCCCGGTTTAAGAGTGGTCGACAGTATTGAAAAGCCACTTAAGCTATACTGCGACAATGAGCCAGCAGTATTGTACTCCCATAACAACAAGAAGAGTGGTGCTGCCAAACACATCAATATTAAGTACTATGTTGTTAAGGAGAAAATCCAAGATCACACTATAAGTCTAGAGCATATAAGTACCAAGCGTATGCTTGCGGATCCGCTAACAAAAGGCTTACCACCCAATGTGTTCAGAGAACACTTAACCGGTATGGGTTTAAAGGAAAGCCTATGATCATTGGATTTGTAAGGGCCCAAAATAAGTTTAGAAACTATTTCAAAGTAGTGAAATGTGTTGTAGCTGTTGAGTCACGTAGTACGTAACTGACTATTGTGATGCATCATGCTCTATGCATTGATCTATAATGAGATAGAGGTAACGTTAAGTAAGTTGAGAACTAAGTCGAGATCTAGGGGGAGAATGTTAGGATAAGATCTCGGGGAGAGAGATTCGGATCTCTCTCCCCACATGCGCACTCAGCCGTTCCCTCAACAACCCTCCCTAATCTCACTGCGCCCTGATCGGGGGCGCCCCAACCGAACCATGGTTGAGGGGCCCCTGCCGCTAGCGCTATATTAAGGGGGAAGGGCTCAGACGACAAGGTGACTGATACCTTGCACGCCCAAAACACCTTCCCCACACTCCTACAGACCCGATCTACTCTTGCGCTAAGCGGCGGGAAGCCTCCCTCGCCGCACTGACGCATGGCGTCATCCTCGTCGACTCCGGCCCCCTCCGGTGAAGGTACACTAACTCTAACCCTCTCTGTTTTTACCTATTAAGAACCCATGCCATGTTTTAGACCTAAGAGAACCCTTTCTAGACCTAGGCTAGAGATCAACCTAGGCTAACAAATATGTCTAAAGTTGTAAAGAGGTAGAGTGTGGAAAGAAAAGACACCGAGAGATGATACCACGAAGATATCACGGAACATGAAGAAGGTCACTATAGGAGAGCTGAGTGAGATTTAAAACAAATTGACTAAGAATATGAACATAATAAAAAATAAGGAAAATTACTCACATACCATTATAATTTTTAAGAATTGCCTACATGCCACTGTCAGTAACTGTGGCGGCCCCCATTTATCATGGACACAATGACATA
>JAAALK010000289.1:50774087-51010853 GCA_019279435.1 Zizania palustris
CGTTCTTAGGCTAGATTATTTTAGTACCTATGATCTATTTTGCTTCTACTGATTGTTTGTCGAGGTGCGTGGGTGTTGGGAGAAGGGCATTGATTCGAAAGAATTTTTTAGGCACCCATTCACCCCTCTAGTCGCTACTTTCGGTCCTACAAGTGGTATCAGAGCCTGGTTAGGGTTTTTCCATACCTTAACTGGTTCTAACCCAAGGTAGTGATTATGACTTCCTCTAGAAAGGTCCCGTCCGTTGAAGCTTTTGGCTATAATTACTAGAAGACTCGCATGCGGGCCTATCTCATGAGCCAGAGCTCGGACATTTGGGATGTTTATGTTCATGCTACTTTTACTGTGCTTCTTGTTGCTGGGTGCACTTATCCTGAGATAGTCGCCAACATCAGAAGGGAAGGACAAGGATGATCCGGTGGGCCTCTGCTTCATGGCCTTCGGGGACAAGACGAAGATCCCACGATAGCTTTCGCTCAATGGTTCTTGAGATTAGGAAGAGAAGGGCTCCCCCGATGAGGAGCCATGCTGAATAGCGTGGGCCTCATGGCTCCAGAAGTGATGAGTCATTGTCAACAATAGTCAAAGAGGACAGAAGAAGAAGAGATCTGCTGTTTCATGGGCCGCGTGTGACTCAGGTACACGGGCAGCGAGCGACTGTCGGGCAGAGGAGGCTGCGAAGTCGGGCTGGCCCAATCCGGGTACATGGGCCAGAAGCAGTAGAAGACCCACTGGGCTGTTGACCAGGGTTGACTCAGGTACACGGGCGGTGAGTGATTGCCGGGCTGAGAGAGCTGCGGAATCGGACCGGTCCAATCTGGGTACCTGGTGCAAAGTCGATGGAGGCTTTGTCAGTTTCGGCGCAAAACTGACAACCGTTGATCTTGTATCCGACTGTCCAGAAGAGAAGCCGTAGTCGCTACGAAAACTTAGCTTCCGGATAAGTCATCTGTATCTCTAGGCCCACAGTCAGTCAGTCGTGTCTGTAAAAATACTTAAGGGCAGTAGAGTCTTTTCCTTTATTCTTGAGTCTGTAAAAACCCTAAGGGGCTGGTAGAATATTCCTAGTGGTGGGCAGCCTATAAATAGGACCCCAATCCCTAGGGTTGGAGTACCCCTTCCAGAATTCACTTTTTAATCTATTGGGTCATTTTGTCTCTCACGTTCTCTCTCCTGTGTGCGCCGCCAGGCACTGGTTCGTTCCTTTTTGCCTTGCATTTACTTTGCCCCTGTGAGATTGAATCTGTTGTTCTTTGTTGAGGCATGTGCATTGATTCCTCTGATTCAAGAAGCTTCGGTTTGTTGTGCTGTGTTGATTTTATTCCTGAGGATGTGTCTCTGTTGCATGTGTTCTTCACGCAAGTAGTACTAGTTCTTGCTGTTGCAAGTAGTACTACTTTTCTGTGGCAACAGTACACAAGTACCAGCTCTACTTTTTCAGCGTAGCTTTTTGATCGAAGCAGACTGGATTGAATGCCTTTTGACTGTTTCTGCGAAGCCACTTTTTCTCTCTCTGTTCGAAGTCCCTCAGCTCCGTGAGGCAGGCTTCGATCTGACATTTTAAAGGCTTCGGTATTCGACTTCACTCCGTGCTGATAGCTCCGATGTATATTTCTGTGCTGTCTTCTAGCCTAATATACTTCGACAATCCTTGCGAAGTTTTTCCTCGGGTCTAAGCTGTTCGAAGGGTGTGCTTCGACTCAAAGGGTTCAGTAGAGTTTCTAACTTCGTTTTGTGTTCTGAGATGATAACTTCGAAGTACTTTTGGAACTGACAGCGTCTCATACTTCGAACGTCTGTGCGAAGGTTCTCCGACTCGAGCTCTTCGAAGTTCACACTTCGACGGGATTCGAAGTTGGCTTCGGAGCTTGTTCTTCTGTTAGACTTTGCTCAGTATTTTTGCTTCCGACTTCTTCGAAGTTTGTTCGTCTGTGTTGCGTTCGAAGTTTTCTGTTCGAAGGTTTGGCTTCGAAGTACCTGGTTCGAAGTTGTGTTCGAAGTCTTTCCTTCGGAGTACATACTTCGAAGCAGGCTCCGACTTTCTCATACTTCGCTTCGAATCATACTTCGATTCCTACCTTCGGAATTTTCACAACACCTTCGACAGACTTCGACTACCACCTCCAAACCAGACTTCGACCAGCGAAGTAGACCTCGACCTCCGAAGCAGGCTTCGGCCAGCGAAGCAGGCTTTGACTTGCGAAGCAGGCTTCGCCGAGTTCCTAACAAAAGACAAATCTGAACAGTAACTTCTCATCTCACTTTATATATACTTAGATCATTTCATTGAGAAGCCTAGTATGCTTTGTTCATCTGCCTAGTTGCACTGTTTGGTATTTCTCTGTTTAAACCTTAGTTGCTTCTAGGCTAGATACCTTTAGACTTAGGCTATCTGTTCATTTTCCATTGCTTAGTCTTTTGAGGTGCGTTGGGTGCTGGGAGCAGGCCATATATTCGAAAAGAATTTTTAAGGCGCCCATTCACCCCCCCCTCTGGTCGCTACTTTCGGTCCTACAAGTGGTATCAGAGCTTGGTTAGGGTTTTTCCATACCTTAACCGGTTCTAAACCCCCGTAGTGACCATGACGTCTCCTAGCAAGGTCCCGTCCTTGGAAGCCTATGGCTATAACTATTGGAAGACTCGCATGCGAGCCTATCTCATGAGCCAGGGTTCGGACATTTGGGACATTTGCGTTCACACCACGTTTGTCATATTGCCAGTCACTGAGCAGGGTACTGTTGGTATCATTGCTCAGCATCTGAGCAACAGTAAGGCTGTGAACATTCTGTTTTCTGGTTTAGGTCCCACTGAGTTTGAGCATGTGAGTCATCTCTCCACTGCGAGAGAGATCTGGGCTACCCTCAAGGCACACCATGAGGGAACAGCACAGGTCAAGGCTCGGCTCTATCAGACCTACCGGCGTGAATATGAGAATTTCACACAGAAGCCGGGTGAATCTGTTGAGGCTCTGTTTGGTCGTTTTCAGTCGATCATAAACAAGCTTCGAGACAACAAGGCTGAGGGAGCTCAGTTAGTCTCAGATCACGAGCAGGCGCTCAAGGTTCTCCATACCTTGGACCCAAAGATCTGGGAGATCAAGGTATCCTCTATCGTTGAGAGCACTTCTTACGATACCTTGACCATTTCTGAGTTGTTTAGCAAGCTGAAGGCCACTGAGGTAGATATCCAGCTGAGATCAAATCTCACTGGTTCTGGATCAAAATCCCTGGCCCTTGCTACACCTTCTGTTGATCCCTCTTCTGTGAGTTGTGTTGGGTTCTCTTTGATGTCTATCACTGAGGACCAGCTAGAGTTATTGGGAGAAGATGATTTGTGTCTTTTTAACAACCGGGTGCGTCGTGTCTATGATAAGAGAATGTTCAAAAGACACGGCACAAAATCTAGATGCTTTGAGTGTGGTGATCCAGGACACTTCATCGCCGACTGCCCCAAGCGCAATGGACACAAGAAGGGCAACGGTGGCAGCTTCCATGACTCCGGCAAGCACGAGAGCTCATCCTTCAACAAGGGCAAGCCGAAGACCCGATTTTCAAGAAGGCCCTGAAGGACTACCAGCGAGAGAACAAGAAGCGCGACGAGGCCTTCTTCGCCGAGATGGAAAAGAGCTACTCCAAGCAGTCCACGTCTTCTTCCTCTTCATCGAGCTCAAGCGATGAGGAGATCGCCATCAGAAAGGGGAAGGACAAGGACGATCCGGCGGGCCTCTGCTTCATGGCCTTCGGAGACAAGCCGAAGAGCCGCTCACACCAGCGCCGAAGATCCCGCAAGAGCTTCTGTTCAATGGCTCTTGGGGATAGGGAAGAAAAGAGCTCCTCCGATGACTCCGACGACGACGACAACAAGGTATCATCCTATGAACGAGAAATTGTTGATTTACTTGAGAGCAATCGTCAGGAGTTAAAGTATCGGGAAAAACTGCTTAGGGGGGCTAAGAAGAGGATAAACGAGTTAGAGAGTGAGCTTGCCGTAGCCAACGGCAGAATTGAGAGTCTATCTTCTTCCCCTTGCTTGGGTGATAGCAGTGAGTGCCCGAAGTGTGAGGTGCTTCTGTGTGACCTGTCGACTCGGAAGTCCAAGTACACAGAAAGGGTTGATGAGAGGGATGCTTTGGCCACTGAGCTTGAAAGCGCTCAGCTGGAGCTGAAAGATGCTCAAGCCACTGTCGTCGCACCCTGTGCTGATTGCCCATCTCATCTAGCTGTCTTAGCTGAGCTGAAAGCCAAGGGCAATGAGCATTTAGGGGATTAGGAGAGAGTGAGAGCTGAGCTTGCACAGACTAGGCTAGAGCTTGAGACACTGTCAGTTCCACCCACTGTTTGTGAGAACTGTCTGTCTCTTAGAATGGAGTTGATCAAGCTGAAAGCTGAAAAGTCTGTTCAAATAGGGAGTGAGTGTGAGACCTGCTTGTCTCAGGTGGAGGTTCTAGCTTCCTTGAGAGAGGAGCTAGCAGATTCTAAGAATGAGAACTTTTACCTCCGTTCCATCCTGAGTTGGATCAGTGCCAGAGAGCCTCAGCTCGGCATGATGGGTTTGGAGTAGGTTATACCTACACCAAGGCTGACTTTGAAAGTGCCATTAGCCGGGCAGTGGAGTGGAGTAAAATGACTCCAGAGCAGAGGTATCCCAAGACTCACTCCACTGAGTCTTCCCAGGCTTATCAGCCCAAGGATGGAGTGATTCATGAACCACCCAAAGCTCCACCCAAGAAGCCTATCTGGGTTCCTAAGCCCAAACACCTCCATTCTTCTCTAGACTCTCTTCCTGGACCCTCTCAACCTAAGAAGACCACACCAAACACTAACAAGCCCAAACATCCCAAGCCTCAACCACATCCCAAGAAGCCCACCTATCATTGTGAGTACTGTCAGAGAGACGGGCATCTTGCAGAGTTCTGCTTCAGGAGGAAGTGGGTTGAGAGAGCAGAGAGGGCTCGTGGTGAACAGGAGCAGTTCTACCAGCAGGGTGGTAGACTGCGTGTTCCTCGGCGCGGAGAGAGGCTGGAGGCCAGGCCGCATCGTGTAGGTGGTGGTAGAGGAGACGGCCTTCTTACCCGTGCTCCAGTTGGTGGTTTCCGTTCCGACAGAGTTCTAGACCGTGTTGGCTACGGTTCTGGACCTCGTGGACGTAGGGTTAGGCAGAACCGAGGACCGCGCTTTGAGCCGCGTTTTGGTCCGAACTTTTTTGATGGTTTTCGCTTTCCATCTTTTGAGCAAATGGCTCGACACTGGTTTAGCTCTTTTGCTAAACCTGGTGCCGAACCATTTGCTCCCACTTACAGCCACTCATTGTGCAGGACCGGGGACTGGAGGATGTTTGGATCATGGACTCAGGATGCTCTCGCCACATGACGGGACATCGCATATGGTTCTTCAGTCTCACTCCCCCGAGCTCCATAGAATACATCACGTTCGGGAACAGCGGTCAAGGGAAAGTAAGTGGCATAGGCTCAATTTGCATTTCAGATCATTTCTCTTTGAAGAATGTTGCTTTGGTTAAAAATTTGAACTTCAACTTAATTTCTGTTTCGCAACTTCTTGAGGATGGTTTGGAAGTGCGTTTTAAGAAGGGCAATTCTTCTGTGGTTTATTCTAGAGGGTCTTTGGTTTGTCAGATTTTACCTTTCAGTAAAGTTTTTCGAATTGAGTTCTCTAGTTCTTTTGGCCATTCTCGCTGTTTGATTGCTGGATCTTCTTCTGAGCTCTGGAAGTGGCATAGGAGGTTAGGTCATCTGAGTTTTGATCTGCTAGTCAGGTTAAGCTCTATGGACCTCATCCGAGGATTGCCCAAGCTTAAGATGGAGAAGGATCTAGTTTGTCATCCCTGTTGTCATGGGAAAATGGTTGCCGCTTCCCACTCACCTGTGACTCAGGTGATGACTTCGTATCCGGGCGAGCTTTTACATTTGGACACTGTAGGTCCTACCCGGGTACGCTCAGTTGGTGGGAAGTGGTATGCACTTGTGATTGTTGATGACTTTTCTTGATTCTCTTGGGTTTTCTTTTTGGAGTCTAAGGATGAAACGTTTCATTTTGTTCATGACCTGATTTTGAAGCTGAAGAATGAGAACAATGGTCGGATGCGAGCAATTCGCTCTGACAACGGCTCTGAGTTCAAAAACTCTCAGTTCATCAGCTTCTGTAGTGATCAGGGTCTGGACCATCAGTTTTCTTCTCCTTACACTCCCCCACAGAACGGCGTTGTGGAACGAAAGAACCGCACGCTAGTCGAGATGACCAGGATGATGCTCGATGAGCACAGGACTCCTAGGCGTTTTTGGGCTGAAGCCATGAACACGGCTTGCTATCTGGCCAACCGCATCTTTCTTAGAGCTTACCTTGGTAAGACATCATATGAATTGCGGTTTGGCAGAAAGTCGAAGGTGAGCCACTTGCGAGCGTTTGGCTACAAGTGCTTTGTGCTCAAGAAGGGAGGGCACTTGGACAAGTTTGAGTCTCGTTGCTGGGATGGTGTTTTTCTTGGCTACGCTTTGCATTCTCGAGGTTTTCGTGTTTGGAACCTCGAATCCCAGCTGGTTGTCGAGACTTGTGAGGTTTCATTTGATGAGTCCTTGCCTTCTTTGACTCCTTTTGAGCTTTCTGGTGATGATGAGCTCGGAGAGTCCATCTTCGAGGAAGATGAGGATACTCCAGCTGCTGATGAGGGTGGGCCTTCTGCATCCCCCGCAGAGCCCACACCTTCTGAGACTTCGACTGATGATGAGGGCGGACCTCTGATCACTTCTTCCACTATGATCGAGCCCCCTCAGTCGAGTCCAGAGGTGCCTGCTGCTGACTCCGGTGAGGTGACTTCAGATCACCAGGGAACCCGAGTAGTTCAGCGTGACCATCCCTCAGAGCTCATCATAGGTGATCTGACTGAGAGAACTTTGCGTTCTTCTGCCTCTCTTGCTGTGTTTGTTGAATCTGCGTTTGTTGCATCTTTTGAGCCCAGAGATGTTTCTCATGCTCTTTCTGATTCTAATTGGATTAATGCTATGCAAGAAGAGCTTGAAAACTTTGTCCGCAATCGGGTTTGGACACTAGTTGAGACGCCACCAGAATGCAACCCCATAGGCACCAAGTGGGTATTCAAGAACAAACAAGGTGAAGATGGGGTTGTGGTGCGAAACAAGGCTCGACTAGTTGCCCAGGGTTATTGCCAGAAGGAAGGTATTGACTTTGAAGAAACCTTCGCCCCTGTTGCTCGTCTTGAGTCCATTCGTATTCTTCTAGCTTTTGCCGTTTCAAAGGGTTTTAAGCTTTTTCAAATGGATGTTAAGAGTGCTTTTCTGAACGGGTACATAGAAGAGGAGGTTTATGTTAGGCAACCCCCCGGTTTTGAGAACCCTAAGTTTCCTCGACATGTTTTTAAGTTGCACAAAGCTTTATACGGGTTGAAGCAAGCCCCCATGGCTTGGTATGACCGGTTGAAGCAATTTTTGTTGGGGAAGGGCTTTGTGATGGGTTCTGTAGACAAAACTCTTTTCTTGCTCAGAGATGCTTCAGATTTCTTAGTTGCTCAGATTTACGTGGACGATATTATTTTTGGCGGTACTACTAATGATCTTGTGTCCAAGTTTTCTGAGCAGATGCACAGTGAGTTTGAGATGAGCCTCATGGGTGAGCTTAAGTACTTCTTAGGGCTCCAGATCAAGCAGACAAAGGACGACACCTTCATCCACCAAGGTAAGTACACTCGTGATATGTTAAAGAAATTTGACTTTGGTGGTGAATTGAAGCCGCAGATGACCCCGATGGGCACTTCTGGGGGTCTGGACAAGGATGAGAGCAGTGTCAAGGTAAATGAAAGGGAGTTTCGAGGGATGATCGGTTCGCTACTATACTTGACGGCGACAAGACCGGACATACAGTTTGTCGTGGGACTTTGCGCGCGTTTCCAGTCTTCACCACGCGTGTCTCATCGGCAGGCTGTCAAGCGCATCTTCAGGTATCTCACTTATGCGCCCAATCTTGGTCTTTACTATTCAGCATCATAATCTCTTGATTTATCTGGCTTTTCGGATGCCGACTTTGGTGGGTGCCGGTTGGATCGCAAGTCGACTTCTGGTACTTGCCAGTTCCTTGGTTCTTCTCTTGTCTCTTGGTCTTCTCGAAAGCAATCTGGAGTTGCTCTTTCGACCACTGAGGCTGAGTATGTAGCTGCTGCTAGCTGCTGCTCACAGTTGGTTTGGATGATCTCCACTCTACGAGATTTTGGGTTGTTCTTTCCTACCAGGGTTCCATTGTTTTGCGACAGCACTAGTGCTATTAGTGTAGGGAAAAACCCGTGTCTCCATTCAAAAACCAAACATAATGATGTGCGTTTTCACTTCTTGCGGGATCAATATGAGAAAGGTGTCATTGACCTTGTTCATGTTGATACCCATCATCAGTTGGCTGATATTTTTACCAAACTCCTAGATCAGTCTACATTCGAGCGTTTACGAGGGGATTTGGGTGTTGTGTATCCTTTTTAGGATATTCTGCGTCAGTTTTCTTATTTACTCTTTTCTTGAGTCTTTTTGTGTGTGTTCAGATCTTGCATATTCACATATCACACTTTTGAGCTTGCTTCTGTTATATGATTGAACTGCTTTACTTATTCTAGCTGGTACATGCTTTTGATTACTTGTCGATGATCATGCTTTGCTTCAGTTCAAATGATATGTCTGATATCTGTCATATGCATGGCTTTTATGCTTTAAAATTGAAAAATGATCACCATTGCTTCTGGTAACTAGCATGCGTAGGCTGAATGTTCTTGCTATCTGTTACATGCCTTGTAGCTAGTTTCTGACTTAGATGCAAATATGCAACTTGGACATATGTATGCTTTAAACATGGAAATGTGCTATAAAAATGATGAAAATTCGAGAACAATGAAAATTCCATGCCTTTTTGTGCATAACTTGAAAAGATCCAGGTGGGTTTGCTTTGTCGCATTACATTTGTTCTCGACTGCATACCATAGCACTTTGGTATGAACTAGGACGGTGTAGTGTATGCCAAGACCAATGTCTTAAGCTTCTGATGGTCCAGATCTGGCCTAGGCTTGACTTGGTCGGTCAGCATAAGGTTTGACATGCAAATAACCCCTGGCAAAAATAAAAAAGGAAAAAGAAAAAGCTTGAAAATTGAAATGATAACAAGTGTGCTGAAGCACTTTGTTTCTGAACAAAGCTTATCTTGGTAGATATCAGTTAGCTTTTGCATCTCATGTTTTACCTTGCTTGTTTTACTGGAAAATGTGGTGATGCTTTTTGTTTGCAAAAACTGAAAAATGCGTGCAAATGACTTTCTTTAGATATCATCTGTTGCACTGATCATGCCATGTATCGTTACAGTATGTCTTTTGCTATATCGGTTAGATGTTGTAATTACAGTCAATCATATCTGAGAAGCATGCTTTCTACACTCCTTATGCACTCCAGTTGAAATCACTGCATATTTTGAGGGGGAGTTGTATTTCAGGGGGAGTCTGTGATGGGGGATTGGTCCCGATCTTCCACTAGGTAAAGGATAACTTGGGTTGGTGGAGAATCTCGACGTTGGCGATCCAAGGCTCCGGTCCGGCGGATCAAAACCTTGCAATCGTTACACCACTGTCTCCGTTGGTTATCAACCACGCAGAACACGATTGACCTCGCCACGAAGGCTAATTCCTGCAAGCGAACCCAAGAACACAAGCAAGAACAGGAAGGATACAAGTCGAATGCCAAATCACAGACAAACGATGATAAGGTGAGGTTTCACAAACGCCAATGCAGCAGCCAATCGGTCCGGTGCAAGAGGCGGGATCTAAACACACAAGTGTAGATGCAAACAAAGCAAAACCTAACCCTAAAGGCAGCTGGTGTGAGTTATATAGGGCGTGGGTAGCCTGTGGAAGGTGAACAGACTTGGGTTGTGGGCTAGAAGACGTACAGACTTCGACTATGGGCCAACACAGCCCAGTTCTGTAACGCAGGACTATTTTAAACACACAGGTCGACTCGAGACTCCAAATGAGACGAAACCAACGGCAAAAGATCCGTCTTCTCCTTAACTTTCCAAAAAGTCCAAGAACGCGCCAATCTGACTTCGTATGAGGAAGTTATGCCCATTTTGGTGCATGATGGTCAATGTAGTCCGAACCAGCGAATTCTTGACTTCAAGTCATCCGTGCGACTCCGTCTTCAACTCCAACTCTTCTATTCCATCTCCCATGTTCCTAAGCAACAAAATATCACTAGAATTCAGTAGCATCCCGTCCAAACAAATATAATCAATGTTGCTAAGGAAAGAATTAACCTCATGGTTCAAGCGACGGGCACGGGCGCGTGTGATTGGTCCTTGTAATTGAATTGTAGGTGTAAGCTCCATGTGTGTATCATGTGAAGTGATGTCCGCATCATCCTCCCCTTCTTGAATTGGAGTCGTCCTCGACTCAAGGTCATCGTCATCTCCCAAATAGGGTTTTAAATCTGAAATGTTAAATGTGGGACTAACCCCAAAAGCTGCAGGCAACTCAAGTTTATATGCATTATCATTTATCTTCTCAAGCACACGGAAAGGACCATCAGCACGGGGCATCAATTTAGACTTTCTCAAATCAGGAAAACGATCCTTGCGCAAGTGCAACCAAACAAGATCACCGGTTCAAATGTTATCTCTTTTCTACCCTTACTACCATAAGCACGATATTTCTCATTCATTTTTTCTATGTTTGCTTTAGTAGTTTCATGCATCTTCAGCAATAATTCAACACGTGTAGTAGCATCAAAATTCATTTTTTCAGATGGTGGCAATGGTAGCAAATCAATAGGAGCACGCGGATTAAAGCCATAGACCACTTGAAACGGACTCACCTTAGTAGTGGAGTGTACTGATCTATTATATGCAAACTCAATATGAGGTAGACACTCTTCCCAAAGCTTCAAGTTGGTCTTCAAGACAGCCCTCAGCATGGTGGACAATGTACGGTTGACGACCTCCGTTTGTCCATCCGTTTGGGGGTGACAAGTAGTAGAAAACAGCAGCTTCGTCCCCAACTTATGCCACAACGTCCTCCAAAAATGACTTACAAATTTAGCATCACGATCTGAAACAATGGTATTGGGAACTCCATGCAAGCGTACGACCTCTCTGAAAAAAAAATCAGCAACATTTGTAGCGTCGTCGCTCTTGTGACAAGGTATAAAATGCGCCATTTTAGAGAAACGATCTACCACCACAAAAATACTATCTCTCCCCCTCCTAGTTCTAGGTAATCCTAACACAAAATCCATAGAAATATCCTCCCAAGGTACACTAGGAACGGGCAGAGGCATATAAAGACCATGTGGGTTTAGACGGGACTTAGCTTTATTGCAAGTAGTGCATCGTGCCACATAGCGCTCAACATCGCATCTCATCCTAGGCCAATAGAAGTGTGTGGACAGCACATCTTCGGTTTTCTTTGATCCAAAATGACCCATCAAACCACCACCATGTGCTTCCTGCAATAACAACAAGCGAAGAGAGCTAGCCGGCACACATAACTTGTTAGCACGAAAAAGATATCCATTATTCAGCACATATTTGTTCCAAGCATGGTCATCTGTACAATTTGCAAAAGCATCTTTGAAGTCCAAATCAGTAGCATACATGTCCTTCAATGTTTCTAAACCAAAGATCTTATAATCAAGTTGAGAAAGCAATGTATAACGTCTAGATAAAGCATCGACAATCACATTATCTTTCCCTTTCTTATGCTTAATGATATATGGAAAAGTCTCAATAAATTCTACCCATTTAGCATGTCGTTTATTCAGATTTGCTTGACTACGTATATGCTTCAATGCTTCATGATCCGAATGAATAATAAACTCCTTAGGCAAAAGGTAATGTTGCCATGTTTCAAGCACACGCACTAAGGCATATAATTCCTTATCATAGGTAGAATAATTCAACTGTGGACCATGTAATTTCTCACTAAAATAGGCCACAGGTTTACCTCCTTGTAGCAGCACACCTCCTAGTCCAAAACCACTAGCATCGCATTCTAACTCAAAAGGCTTACTGAAATCGGGTAGCTGAAGTAGAGGTGCATGTGTAAGACTGAGGAGCCATGCTGAATAGCGTGGGCCTCATGGCTCCAGATGTGATGAGTCATTGTCAACGATAGTCAAAGAGGACTGAAATGAGAAGAGAAGACCTGCTGCGTCTGGGCCGCGTGTGACTCAGGTACACGGGCAGCGAGCGACTGTCGGGTAGAGGAGGCCGTGAAGTCGGGCTGGCCCAATCCGGGTACATGGGCTAGGAGCAGCAGAGGATCCACTGGACTATTGACCAGGATTGACTCAGGTACACGGGCGGCGAGCGATTGCTGGGCTGAGAGAGCTGCGGAGTCGGGTCGGCCCAATCCGGGTACCTGGTGCAAAGTCGGTGGACGCTTTGTCAGTTTCGGCGCAAAACTGACGACCGCTGATCTCGCATCGGACTGTCCAGAAGAGAAGCCGTAGTCGCTACGAAAGCTTAGCTTCCGGATAAGTCATCTGTAAATAGGAGTTTACTATTGTGTCCCTAGGCCCACAGTCAGTCAGTCGAGTCTGTAAAAATATCCTAAGGGCAGTTTAGTCTTTTCCATTTATTTCAGTGTATGTAAAAACCCCAGGGGTATTTCTGCATTTTACCCTCTTATTGGGCTGCCTATAAATAGGCCCCAATCCCTAGGGTTAGGGTTAACTCACTTTAATCAAAAATATCGGAGTTCACCTCCCTGTTCCTGTCTTTTGCGCGCCGCCAGGATTCTGTACGGTCTCAGTTTTCTCTGTGAGTTCTTCAGCCACCGTCTCTGTTCATCGTGCAAAAATTGGTTTCTTCTCTCCAATATGTCAAGAAGTTGGTGTTATGATTGTCAGTCTGTTTGTTTCTTCAATCATGCACTGGCTGTGGTTTAATCTCTGATTGATTCGTTTTGGTGTGCTCAGTCTGTTCATCTGTTCTGTGATCTTTGCCGCTTTATGCCTTCACTCTAAGACAAAGCTTGTTTGATTCGGCCATGGATCTCTATCTAATGGATAGAGGTGTCTGCTGTGTGTCATGTTTTCAGTTTTTGACTATTTTGTGACATGCGAGGCCAGGCTTCATTCATCGCACACTTCGATCCTGAGTCTGAGCTTTGCGAAGCTTGTGCAAAGCACACTCCATTGGTTGCTCACACGAAGTTTTCTGTGAAGGTTGCTTTGTGACCACAGTTTGCATACTTCGAGTTTTTACATGCTTTGGAGTTTGAGACAGTCAGGTTCTGAACGAGTCCGAAGTCCCTGTCTTGTTTCAGATCTCGTTTCGAAGTTTATTTTTCTGTGATCCTCGTTCGAAGTTCTTTGTTCAGGGTATAGGCTCTGTAGATTTTCATTCGAAGGTGCTTCGTTAATAGTCTTCGGAGTCTCTGTTTGTTCGAAGCTTCGAACTCTTTTTACTCTGCAAGTGAAGTACTGGTTGAATCGAAATCCTCAGTTTTCTTGCGTTCGAATACTTCGCTGGTTCTTCTTGCACCTTGCAAAGATACTTCGTCTGTAGGCTTCGATCAAGTTTTTCTAAGCTAGCTTCGCAGTGTACACCTTCATATATCAGCTTCGAAGCAAGCCTCGACACAACTGCTTCGGAGTAGGCTTCGGAAGTATACACCTTCGCACGTCAGCTTCGAAGCAAGCTTCGATACAAGTACTTCGGAGTAGGCTTCGGCAGTACAGACTTCGACACGTCGTTTCCGAAGCCACCCTCGACATCCTCGTACTTCGCACGCCTCATAGGCTTCGAACAACCTTCGACATATAGGACTAGAGGCTTTTCACAAGTGATCCGAACAGGCTTCGTCAAGTACCTTCCTGGAGACAACTTTGAACAGTAACTTCTCATCCTTTTCATCTGTACTCCGTTTAAATTGCTATAGTGAACTCTGATCAGTCCATGTTTTGAATGATGTACTTATCTGCCTATTAGCACTGTATTGGTGTTTCTTTGATTAGGACACCGGTCGTTTTTAGGCTAGATACTTTTAGACTTCGATGATCTGTTTACATTTTGCTGCCTAGTCTTTTGAGGTGCGTTGGGTGTTGGGAGCAGGCCATTGATTCGAAAGAATTTTTTTTTAGGCGCCCATTCACCCCCCCCTCTGGTCGCTACTTTCGGTCCTACAAGTGGTATCAGAGCCTGGTTAGGGTTTTTCCATACCTTAACCGGTTCTAAACCCCAGTAGTGATCATGACTTCTCCTGGCAAGGTCCCGTCCTTGGAAGCTTATGGCTATAATTACTGGAAGACTCGCATGCGAGCCTATCTCATGAGCCAAAGCTCGGACATCTGGGACATTTGCGTTCACGCTACGTTTGTCATATTGCCAGTTGCTGAGCGTGATTCTCCTGGTATCATCGCCCAGCATGTGAACAATAGCAAAGCTGTGAACATCTTGTTTTCTGGTTTGGGTCCCACTGAGTTTGAGCGTGTGAGCCATCTCTCCACTGCGAGAGAGATCTGGGCTACCCTCCAGGCACACCATGAGGGGACAGCTCAGGTCAAGGCTCGGCTCTATCAGACCTACCGGCGTGAATATGAGAACTTCACACAAAAGCCGGGTGAATCTGTTGAAGCGCTGTTTGGTCGTTTTCAGTCGATCATAAACAAGCTTCGGGACAACAAGGCTGAGGGTGTTCAGTTAGTATCAGATCATGAACAGGCGCTCAAGGTTCTTCATACCTTGGACCCAAAGATCTGGGAGATCAAGGTATCCTCTATCATTGAGAGCACTTCTTATGATACCTTGACCATTTCTGATTTGTTTAGCAAGCTGAAGGCCACCGAGGTTGATACCCAGTTGAGATCAAATCTCACTGGCTCTGGATCAAAGTCTCTGGCCCTTGCTACACCTTCTGTTGATCCCTCTTCTGTGAGTTGTGCTGGGTCACTGAGGACCAGCTTGAGTCTTTGGGTGATGATGATTTGTGTCTGTTTAACAACCGGGTGCGTCGTGTCTATGATAAGAGGATGTTCAAAAGACACGGCACAAAGACCGGATGCTTTGAGTGTGGTGATCCAGGACACTTCATCGCCGACTGCCCCAAGCGCAATAGTCACAAGAAGGGCACCGGTGGTGGCTTCCACGACTCCGGCAAGCACGACAGCTCCTCCTTCAACAAGGGCAAGCCAAAAACCAGATTCTTCAGAAAGGCCCTGAAGGACTACCGGCGAGAGAACAAGAAGTGCGACAAGGCCTTCTTCGCCGAGATGGAGAAGAGCTACTCCAAGCGGTCCACATCTTCTTCCTCTTCATCGAGCTCGAGCGATGAGGAGATCATCATCAGGAAGGGAAAGGACAAGGACGATCCAGCAGGCCTTTGCTTCATGGCCTTCGGTGACAGACCGAAGAACCGCTCACATCAGCGCCGAAGATCCCGCAAGAGCTTCTGCTCAATGGCTCTTGGGGATAAGGAAGAGAAGAGCTCCTCCGATGACTCCGACGATGACGACAACGAAAAGGTATCATCCTATGAACGCGAAATCGTTGATTTACTTGAAAGCAATCGTCAGGAGTTAAAGTATCGGGAAAAACTGCTTAGAGGGGCTAAGAAGAGGATAGATGAGTTAGAGAGTGAGCTTGCCGTGGCCAACGGCAGAATTGAGAGTCTATCTTCTTCTCCTTGCTTTGGTGATAGCAGTGAGTGCCCAAAGTGTGAGGTGCTTCTATGTGACCTGTCGACTCTGAAGTCCAGGTACACAGAAAGGGTTGATGAGAGGGACGCTTTGGCCACTGAGCTTGAAAGCGCTCAGCTGGAGCTGAAAGATGCTCAAGCCACTGTCGTCGTTCCCTGTGCTGATTGCCCATCTTATCTTGCCAGTTTAGCTGAGCTGAAAGCCAAGGGCGATGAGCATCTGGGTAATTTGGAGAGAGTGAGAGCTGAGCTAGCGCAGACTAGGCTAGAGCTTGAGACATTGTCAGTTCCACCCACTGTCTGTGAGAACTGTCTGTCTCTTAGACTTGAGTTGATTAAGCTGAAAGCCGAGAAGTCTGTCCAGGTAGATAACGAGTGTGAGACCTGCTTGTCTCAGGTGGAGGTACTAGCTTCCTTGAGAGAGGAGCTAGCTGATTCGCAAAATGAGAATTTTTACCTCCGTTCTATCCTGAGTTGGATCAGTGCCAGAGAGCCTCAGCTCGGCATGATGATCCAGCAATTCAAGAGGCAGGATGGGTTTGGGGTAGGTTACACCTATACCAAGGCTGACTTTGAGAGTGCCATTAGCCGGGCAGTGGAGTGGAGTAAAATGACTCCTGAGCAGAGATATCGCAAGACCCATTCCACTGAGTCTTCCCAGGCTTGTCAGCCCAAGGATGGAGTGATCCATGAACCACCCAAAGCTCCACCCAAGAAACCCATCTGGGTTCCAAAGCCCAAACTTCTCCACACTTCTCTAGACTCTCTTCCTGGACCCTCTCAACCCAAGAAGACAACACCAAACACCACTAAGCCCAAGAACCCCAAGCCTCAACCTCATCTCAAGAAGCCCACCTATCATTGTGAGTATTGTCAGAGAGACGGGCATCTTGCGGAGTTTTGCTTCAGGAGGAAGCGGGTTGAGAGAGCAGAGAGAGCTCGTGGTGGTCAGGTGCAGTTCTACCAGCAGGGTGGTAGACTGCGTGTTCCTCGACGCGGGGAGAGGCTGGAGGCCAGGCCGCGTCGTGTAGGTGGTGGTAGAGGAGACGACTTTCTTGCTCGTACTCCAGTTGGTGGTGGTCGTTCCGGCAGAGCTCCAGGCCGTTTTGGCTACGGTCCTGGACCTCGTGGCCAAGGTTTTAGGCAGGACCGAGGACCACGCTTTGAGCCGCGTTTTGGTCCAAACTTTTCTGATGATTTCTGCTTTCCGTCTTTTGAGCAGATGGCTCGACACTGGTTTAGCTCTTTTGCTAAACCCGGTGCCGGACCATTTGCTCCCACTTACAACCACTGATTGTGCAGGATCGGGGACTGGAGGACGTTTGGATCATGGACTCAGGATGCTCTCGCCACATGACGGGACATCGCAGATGGTTCTCCAGTCTCACACCCCCGAGCTCCAAAGAGTACATTACCTTCGGGAACAGTGGTCAAGGGAAAGTAAGTGGCATTGGCTCAATTCGCATTTCAGACCATTTTTCTTTAAAGAATGTTGCTTTGGTTGGAAACTTGAACTTCAATTTGATTTCTGTTTCGCAACTTCTTGAGGATGGTTTGGAGGTGCGTTTTAAGAAGGGCAATTCTTCTGTGTTTGACTCTAGAGGGTCTTTGATTTGCCAGATCTTACCTTTCGGTAAGGTTTTTCGGATTGACTTCTCTAGTTCTTTTGGCCCTTCTCGCTGTTTGATTGCTGGATCCTCCTCTGAGCTCTGGAAGTGGCATAGGAGGTTAGGCCATTTGAGTTTTGACCTGCTAGTCAGGTTGAGCTCTATGGACCTCATCCGAGGACTGCCCAAGCTTAAGATGGAGAAGGATCTGGTTTGCCATCCCTGTCGTCACGGGAAAATGGTTGCCGCTTCTCACGCACCTGTGACTCAGGTGATGACTTCGTATCCGGGCGAGCTATTACATATGGACACTGTCGGTCCAGCTCGGGTACGCTCAGTCGGTGGGAAGTGGTACGCACTTGTGATTGTTGACGACTTTTCTCGATTCTCGTGGGTTTTCTTCTTAGAGTCTAAGGATGAAAATTTTCATTTTGTTCATGACCTGATTTTGAAGCTGAAGAATGAGAACAATGGTCGGATGCGAGCAATTCGCTCCGACAACGGCTCTGAGTTCAAGAACTCTCAGTTCGTCAGCTTCTGCAGTGATCAGGGTCTTGATCATCAGTTTTCTGCTCCTTACACTCCCCCACAGAATGGCGTTGTGGAACGAAAGAACCGCACGCTAGTCGAGATGGCCAGGACGATGCTCGATGAGCACAGGACTCCTAGGCGCTTTTGGGCTGAAGCCATGAACACGGCTTGCTATTTGGCCAACCGCATTTTTCTTAGAGCTTACCTAGGTAAGACCTCATATGAGTTGCGGTTTGGCAGACAGCCCAAGGTGAGCCACTTGCGAGCGTTTGGCTGCAAGTGCTTTGTGCTCAAGAAGGGAGGGCATTTGGACAAGTTTGAGTCTCGGTGCTGGGATGGTGTTTTTCTTGGTTACGCTTTGCATTCTCGAGGCTTTCGTGTTTGGAACCTCGACTCCCAGCAGCTTGTCGAGACTTGCGAGGTTTCTTTTGATGAGTCCTTGCCTTCTTCAACTCCTTCTTTTGAGCTTTCTGGTGATGGTGAGCTCGGAGAGTCCATCTTCGAGGAAGATGAGGATACTCCAGCTGCTGATGAGGGTGGGCCTTCTGCACCTCCTGCAGAGCCCACACCTTCTGAGACTTCGACTGAGGACGAGGGCGGACCTCTGATCACTTCTTCCACTTCGATCGAGCCCCCTCAGTCGAGTCCAAAGGTGCCAGCTGCTGACTCCGGTGAGGTGACTTCAGATCACCAGGGATCCTGAGCAGTTCAGCGTGATCACCCCTCAGAGCTCATCATCGGTGATTTGTCTACAAGAACTTTGCGTTCGTCTGTTGACTCTCTTGCTGTGTTTGCTGAATCAGCTTTTGTTGCATCTTTTGATCCCAGAGACATTTCTCATGCTCTTTCTGACTCGAACTGGATTAATGCCATGCAAGAAGAGCTTGAGAATTTTGTCCGCAATCGGGTTTGGACTCTAGTAGAGCTGCCACCAGGATGCAACCCCATAGGCACCAAGTGGGTGTTCAAGAACAAGCAAGGTGAAGATGGGGTTGTGGTGCGCAACAAAGCTCGACTAGTTGCCCAGGGTTTTTGCCAGAAGGAAGGTATTGATTTTGAAGAAACCTTCGCTCCTGTTGCCCGTCTTGAGTCCATTCGCATTCTCTTAGCTTTTGCCGCTTCGAAGGGTTTTAAGCTTTTTCAAATGGATGTCAAGAGTGCTTTTCTGAACGGGTACATAGAGGAGGAGGTTTATGTTAGGCAGCCCCCCGGTTTTGAGAACCCCAAGTTTCCTCGACATGTTTTTAAGCTGCAGAAAGCTTTATACGGGTTAAAGCAAGCCCCCAGGGCTTGGTATGACCGGTTAAAGCAGTTTTTGTTGGGGAAGGGCTTTGTGATGGGTTCTGTGGATAAGACTCTCTTCTTGCTCAGAGATGCTTCAGATTTTTTAGTCGCTCAGATATACGTGGACGATATTATCTTTGGCGGTACTACTAACGATCTTGTGTCCAAGTTTTCTGAGCAGATGCACAGCGAGTTCGAGATGAGCCTCATGGCTGAGCTCAAGTACTTTCTAGGGCTCCAGATCAAGCAGACCAAGGACGGCACCTTCATCCACCAAGGTAAGTACACTCGTGACATGTTGAAAAAATTTGACTTTGGTGGTGAGCTGAAGCCGCAGATGACCCCAATGGGTACATCTGGGGGCCTGGACAAGGATGAGAGCGCCGTCAAGGTCAACGAGAGAGAGTTTCGAGGGATGATCGGTTCGCTGCTGTACTTAACGGCGACGAGGCCAGACATACAGTTCGCCGTGGGACTGTGCGCGCGCTTCCAGTCTTCACCTCACGCGTCTCATCGGCAGGCTGTCAAGCGCATCTTCAGGTATCTCACTTATGCGCCTGATCTTGGTCTTTACTATTCAGCATCATCTTCTCTTGATTTATCTGGCTTTTTCGGACGCTGACTTTGGTGGGTGCCGGTTGGATCGCAAGTCGACTTCCGGTACCTGCCAGTTTCTTGGTTCGTCTCTTGTCTCTTGGTCTTCTCGAAAGCAATCTGGAGTTGCTCTTTCGACCACTGAGGCTGAGTATGTAGCTGCTGCTAGCTGCTGCTCACAGTTGGTTTGGATGATTTCCACTTTGAGAGATTTTGGGTTGTTCTTTCCTACCAGAGTTCCCTTGTTTTGCGACAGCACTAGTGCAATTAGTGTAGGGAAAAACCCATGTCTCCATTCAAAAACCAAACACATTGATGTGCGCTTTCACTTTTTGCGGGATCAATATGAGAAAGGTGTCATTGACCTTGATCATGTTGATACCCATCATCAGTTGGCTGATATTTTCACCAAACCCCTAGATCAGTCTACATTTGAGCATTTGCGAGGGGATTTGGGTGTTGTGTATCCTTTTTAGGATATTTTGCGTCGTTTTTCTTCTTCTTTACTCTTTTCTTGAGTCTTTTTGTGTGTGTTCATATCATACATATTCACATATCACACTTCTGAGCTTGCTTCTGTTATATGATTGAACTGCTTTACTTATTCTAGCTGGTACATGCTTTTGATTACTTGTCAATGATCATGCCTTGGTTCAGTTCACTTGATATGTCTGATATCTGTCATATGCATGGCTTTTTACGCTTTCAACTTGAAAAATGATCACCATTGCTTCTGGTAACTAGCATGTGTAGGCTGGGTGCTTTTGCTATATGTTACATACCTTGTAGCTAGTTCATCACATAGATGCAGATATGCAACTTGGACATCTTTATGCTTTAACATGGAAAATGTGCTATAAAAATGATAAAAATAAAAAATGAATGAATATTCCATGCCTTTTTATGCTTAAATTGAAAAGATCCAAGTGGGTTTGCCTTGTCACATTGCATTGTTCTGGACTGCTTGCCATAGCACTTTGGTATGAACTAGGACAGTGTAGTGTATGCCAAGACCAATGTCTTAAGCTTCTGATGGTCCAGTTCTGGCCTAGGCTTGACTTGGTCGGTTAGCATAAGGTTTGACATGCAAATAACCCTTGGCAAAAATGAAAAAGGAAAATGAAAAAGCCTGAACATTTAAAAGATAACAAGTTTTGCTGAAGCACTTTGTTTTGGACGATGCTTATCTTGGTAGATATCAGTTAGCTTCTGCATCTCATGTTTTACCTTGCTTGTTAACTAGAAAATATGGTGATGCTTTTATTTGCAAAAACTGAAAAAATGCGTGCTAATGACTTTCTTTAGATATCATCTGTTGCACTGATCATGCCATGTGTCTTAGACAGTATGTCTTTTGCTATACTTGTTAGATGTAGTAATTGCAGTCACTCATATCTGAGAAGCATGCTTTCTACACTCCACCTGCACCCCAGTTGCATTCATTGCATATTTTTGAGGGGGAGTTGGATTTCAGGGGGAGTCAGTGTCGTTTTTCGAGTGCTTGATGAGTTCACTTGTCAACAAGGGGGAGAAATTTTGGTATAACAGTTTAAGGGGGAGTTTTGGCTTTCTCTGGGATTTGTTTCAGGGGGAGTTTTTGTCCCGTTTGTCCTTACTCTTTTGATATCCTTGTTGTTGTTTCTGAGATCGCACTCGTCTTCGAGCTTTTACTTTATTTTCTTCTTCTTCTTTGTTTTCTTGTGTTTTTTTTGTTTTCGTGTTTCCACAGTTGCTTGTAGGTACTGAAGAGCAGATTAAGAGAAGTGTTGACAATGCACTCATCAAGGGGGAGATTGAGGAGCCATGCTGAATAGCGTGGGCCTCATGGCTCCAGATGTGATGAGTCATTGTCAACGATAGTCAAAGAGGACTGAAATGAGAAGAGAAGACCTGCTGCGTCTGGGCCGCGTGTGACTCAGGTACACGGGCAGCGAGCGACTGTCGGGCAGAGGAGGCCGTGAAGTCGGGTTGGCCCAATCCGGGTACATGGGCTAGGAGCAGCAGAGGATCCACTGGACTGTTGACCAGGATTGACTCAAGTACACGGGCGGCGAGCGATTGCTGGGCTGAGAGAGCTGCGGAGTCGGGCCGGCCCAATCCGGGTACCTGGTGCAAAGTCGGTGGACGCTTTGTCAGTTTCGGCGCAAAACTGACGACCGCTGATCTCGCATCGGACTGTCCAGAAGAGAAGCCGTAGTCGCTACGAAAGCTTAGCTTCCGGATAAGTCATCTGTAAATAGGAGTTTACTATTGTGTCCCTAGGCCCACAGTCAGTCAGTCGAGTCTGTAAAAATATCCTAAGGGCAGTTTAGTCTTTTCCATTTATTTCAGTGTCTGTAAAAACCCCAGGGGTATTTCTGCATTTTACCCTCTTATTGGGCTGCCTATAAATAGGCCCCAATCCCTAGGGTTAGGGTTAACTCACTTTAATCAAAAATATCAGAGTTCACCTCCCTGTTCCTGTCTTTTGCGCGCCGCTAGGATTCTGTACGGTCTCAGTTTTCTCTGTGAGTTCTTCAGCCACCGTCTCTGTTCATCGTGCAAAAATTGGTTTCTTCTCACCAATATGTCAAGAAGTTGGTGTTATGATTGTCAGTCTGTTTGTTTCTTCAATCATGCACTGGCTGTGGTTTAATCTCTGACTGATTCGTTTTGGTGTGCTCAGTCTGTTCATCTGTTCTGTGATCTTTGCTGCTTTATGCCTTCACTCTAAGACAAAGCTTGTTTGATTCGGCCATGGATCTCTATCTAATGGATAGAGGTGTCTGCTGTGTGTCATGTTTTCAGTTTTTGACTATTTTGTGACATGCGAGGCCAGGCTTCATTCATCGCACACTTCGATCCTGAGTCTGAGCTTTGCGAAGCTTGTGCAAAGCACACTCCATTGGTTGCTCACACGAACTTTTCTGTGAAGGTTGCTTTGTGACCACAGTTTGCATACTTCGAGTTTTTACATGCTTCGGAGTTTGAGACAGTCAGGTTCTGAACGAGTCCGAAGTCCCTGTCTTGTTTCAGATCTCGTTTCGAAGTTTATTTTTCTGTGAGCCTCGTTCGAAGTTCTTTGTTCAGGGTATAGGCTCTGTAGATTTTCATTCGAAGGTGCTTCGTTAACAGTCTTCGGAGTCTCTGTTTGTTCGAAGCTTCGAACTCTTTTTACTCCGCAAGTGAAGTACTGGTTGAATCGAAATCCTCAGTTTTCTTGCGTTCGAATACTTCGCTAGTTCTTCTTGCACCTTGCAAAGATACTTCGTCTGTAGGCTTCGATCAAGTTTTTCGAAGCTAGCTTCGCAGTGTACACCTTCATATATCAGCTTCGAAGCAAGCCTCGACACAACTGCTTCGGAGTAGGCTTCGGAAGTATACACCTTCGCACGTCAGCTTCGAAGCAAGCTTCGATACAAGTACTTCGGAGTAGGCTTCGGCAGTACAGACTTCGACACGTCGTTTCCGAAGCCACCCTCGACATCCTCGTACTTCGCACGCCTCATAGGCTTCGAACAACCTTCGACATATAGGACTAGAGGCTTTTCACAACTGATCCGAACAGGCTTCGTCAAGTACCTTCCTGGAGACAACTTTGAACAGTAACTTCTCATCCTT
This sequence comes from Zizania palustris, assembly GCA_019279435.1. Classification (NCBI taxonomy): domain Eukaryota; kingdom Viridiplantae; phylum Streptophyta; class Magnoliopsida; order Poales; family Poaceae; genus Zizania; species Zizania palustris. Next base: position 50,797,394 of record JAAALK010000289.1, read on the forward strand.
TTCATCTGTACTCCGTTTAAATTGCTATAGTGAACTCTGATCAGTCCATGTTTTGAATGATGTACTTATCTGCCTATTAGCACTGTATTGGTGTTTCTTTGATTAGGACACCGGTCGTTTTTAGGCTAGATACTTTTAGACTTCGATGATCTGTTTACATTTTGCTGCCTAGTCTTTTGAGGTGCGTTGGGTGTTGGGAGCAGGCCATTGATTCGAAAGAATTTTTTTTAGGCGCCCATTCACCCCCCCTCTGGTCGCTACTTTCGGTCCTACAAAGACGATCTTTTAGTGTGGCAAAAGCTTGTTCTTGTGCTGGTTCCCAAGTAAAAGTGACTCCCTTCTTGGTCAACTCATGCAACGGACCGGCTATGGTGCTGAAATCTTTCACAAAACGCCGGTAGAAACCTGCAAGACCAAGAAAACTACGTACCTGTGTGATAGTTTGGGGTTGCGGCCAGCTGTTGATTGCTTCTACCTTCGCCGCGTCGACCTCAATACCCTGTGAAGTGACAACATATCCAAGAAACACAACTCGATCCATGCAAAACGTGCACTTCTCAAGGTTACCAAACATTCTAGCCTCTCGGAGGACAGAAAAGACAGCACGTAGGTGTTCAACATGTTCAGTGAGAGACTTGCTATAAACCAAGATATCATCAAAGTATACAACCACAAAGCTTCTGATAAAGTGCCGGAGGACTTCATTCATCAAGCGCATGAAGGTACTAGGTGCATTAGTAAGTCCAAAAGGCATGACAAGCCACTCATATAATCCAAACTTTGTTTTAAAAGAAGTTTTCCATTCATCACCTAGTTTCATGCGAATTTGGTGGTAGCCACTACGGAGATCGATCTTAGAAAAGATAATGGCACCACTAAGCTCATCAAGCATGTCATCCAATCTAGGAATAGGGTGTCGATATCGAATGGTGATATTATTAATAGCACGACAATCAACACACATGCGCCAACTACCATCTTTCTTAGGTACCAAAAGAACGGGTACTGCACAAGGACTAAGGCTTTCACGGACGTACCCACGATCAAGAAGGTCCTGTACTTGGCGCTCAGTTTCTTTTGTCTCCTCCGGATTGGTGCGGTACGCTGCACGATTAGGAAGAGACGCCCCCGGGATTAAATCAATTTGGTGCTCGATGCCGCGTATCGGTGGCAGCCCGGGTGGTATCTCAGCAGGAAAAACATTGTTAAACTCCTGCAAAAGGTCAGTGACTGCAACAGGAACAGATCTAGGAATGTTCGCAAGTGAAAACAACACGTTTGTGCAAATCAAGCCGTGTAGCAAGGGAGTATCATCACAAATTTCAGCAAGGTCAGTTTTAGTTGCAAGCATGACATGTCCTTTCAGATTAATAACTTGTGATGAAGAAGGAGAAGCAATTTTATCTTTCTGTTGCCTCAAAAGCGTCTTAGCTACTTGCTGATTTTCAGAAGGTTGTTTGCTCTTTTGTGCATCCCTAGCATGTTTTTCTTGTTCAAATTTTACAATTTCAGCAGGAGTCATAGGAAGCAATGTAACTTTCTTTCCTTTATTCATAAATGTATACTTATTGCTCCTACCATGGTGTGTAGCATCAGTATCATACTCCCAAGGTCTACCAAGTAACAGAGAACATGCTTGCATTGGTACTACATCAAAATCAGCAACTCCTAAGTATGTACCAATGGAAAATTTGATGTGAGCAGTTTGTGTTACCTTGACCTTACCGCTATTGTTGAACCATTGCACATGGTAAGGGTGTGTATGCGCACGTGTGGGAAGTTGAAGCTTCGTTACCATGTCGTGGCTCACCAAATTGTTGCAACTGCCGCTGTCGATGATGACACGTACACGGCGGTCATTGACGAGGAAGAAGGTCTGAAACAGATTGTTCCGTTGTGCCCGGTCGTCCTTCTCCATGTGAGTGCTTAAAACACGTTGTACAATAAGTGCTTCATGGTCGGCATAGGTATCGGATGCAAAAACAGCGTCATCGTCGGATGTATCATCATCTCCTGCAATGTTAGCAGCAAGTGCATATTCATCTTCAACATCACTAGCACTTACGTAGCCACCATCTTCCGTAGCAATATAAGCCCGCTGACTAGGGCAGTCCTTCATAACGTGGCCGAATCCTTTGCATCGGTGACACTGGATCGCTGCAGAACGTGCGGTAGAGGCCGCCGAGGAGGTGGGCTTGGCTGGCGCCTTGGATGCTGCAGCCTTGGAGCTCTCAGCCTGGGCTGTAGATGTAGAAGGTGCTGTTGTAGCCATCGGTCAAGAAGGTGGTGGTGGTCGTTGCTGCTGCCCACTTGAGCGTGGAGTAGCACCACCAATGTTGGTCCACATGCTGCGTTGTGGTTGTTGGCGACCCTGCAATTCTTTTTCTGCAAGCATAGCAAGGTGGAAAAGACGAGTGATAGTATTGTATTCTTTATAATCAATGATATCCTGAATTTCACGTCTTAAACGACCATAAAAATGGGCCATTTTGTCCTCATTGTCCTCCTCAATTTCAGCACGCATGCAACCTATTTGCAACTCCTGATAATACTCCTCTACCGATTTATTTCCTTGGTTTAGTCGCTGCAATTTTTTTCTCAAATCACGTTTATATGAAGGAGGAACCCATCTACCACGCATTTGCCGTTTTAACATATCCCAATTTTGTGGTTCATTGCCAACCTGAACTATTTCAGTCCACCAAAGAAGAGCATATCCAGTGAAGTCACTAGTAGCTAAGCGCACGCGGTGGATAGCAGGAACCATGTGAGCATTAAATTTTTGTTCGACTGACATCTCCCAATCTAAATATGCATCTGGATCATAGGTGCCAGCAAAATGAGGTACTGAAAATTTTACCTTAGAGTAGGGATCATGATCATGGTCCCTTTGGTTGTCATTGTTACCTCGTGGATGGCGGTTGCGGTGGCCGCCCATACCTTGACGGTTGAACTGAAAGCGATGACGTGCAGCCTCGTCAGGGTCAATGCCATTGTTCGTGGCATAGGATAGGTCGTCTTCCTCTCCAATATGGTCGTCTTCCTCTTCAACATGGTCATCGTTGGCTCGTGCAGCAGGCAAACGTGTTTCCAAGGCAGTCATTCGGTCCACTAGGTCAGCCACAGTACACGCGAGACGTTCGATGGAATGTTGGGTCTGCCGCTGAGACTCTAGTAGAGCACGTCGTGAGACACAGTCATTAAAATCGGATGGAGGGGTACCGCTGTTATCTGCCATGTTAGTGAAAGACAAAACAACAAAGAATAATCCTTATGGAAAACAGCTAGGTGGGGTGGTGGGTGTGTGGTGGAAGCAATTCGTCAAGCACCTTACCCACGCTTGCAAGTGTTCTTACCACGCCGCAGTGAGGTCACCGGCCTACAGGTGATGAACCAAGTGGAGGGTGGTGTACAATTGCAAGAAATGAACCTGTCTTGACCAAGAGAAAGGTGTAGCTTGGAAGGCAAACTGAGTAGAAAGGATTAGTGATAATAATAACAGTTAAACTAAGTTCAATAAGTATTCCCTAGTACTCATCAAAGTTGCTGGCCTTAGTGCTCCCAAGGTGAAAATTCAAGCAATAGAGGGAAACTATGTGCCCAAAACTCAAATGGAAGCAACACAGGCCAAATTCAGCTCTCTGCAGATCGGACAAGAGATCGGACAAGGGATCGGACAAAGGATCTGTTACCGCCGCTGATAATTCTGTTACTACCGCTGACCAGACAAGAGTTCGGACAAGAGATCGGACAAGCAGAATCTGTTACTGCCGCCGATAATGCTGTTACTACCGCTTCTTCTCTTTTTTTTTGATTTTTTTCTCTTTTTTTTTTCACTCTATTTTTTGAACAAGGATGACCAGAGATGCAACCACAAAAATTGGCACCTACAACGGAGGTGGGATGTGGCTCACAAAAATTCAACAAGTTCGCTGACCGGCGAGCAAAAACTTTGACCAATTTTTTTCTTTATCTTCCTGATTTTTTTGGCGATTCTGGTGAGGGCTAACAGGGGGAACCCGAGTTATGGTACCCACCCAAATCGGGTCAGGAACACGCTCAAAAAATTTCAGATTTTTCTGCCAAACGAGCGAAACGTTATGCCTGTTTTACTGAAGGGGGGTCACAAAGACTCGATGTGGAAAAAGAATAGGGTTGCGGAAGGGGGGTTTTTTCGGTGGGGAAATTTTTGAGACACAAGAACAACTACTACTCAAACGACACAGAGGGATGACTAAACCAGCAACAAGACTCGACCAAGAACACGAACTCAACAAAGTTAAAACTGAAATTAAAATCGCAAGGCACAAAGGGGTTCTCGGTGGGGAATTTTTTTGGTGCGGTTTTCTGGACTCTAGGTAAAAATAAAACCAGATCGAGATTACCTAACGGGAAATCTGAGCTCTGATACCAACTGATGGGGGATTGGTCCCGATCTTCCGCTAGGTAAAGGATAACTTGGGTTGGTGGAGAATCTCGACGTTGGCGATCCAAGGCTCCGGTCCGGCGGATCAAAACCTTGCAATCGTTACACCACTGTCTCCGTTGGTTATCAACCACGCAGAATGCGATTGACCTCGCCACGAAGGCTAATTCCTGCAAGCGAACCCAAGAACACAAGCAAGAACAGGAAGGATACAAGTCGAATGCCAAATCACAGACAAACGATGATAAGGTGAGGTTTCACAAACGCCAATGCAGCAGCCAATCGGTCCGGTGCAAGAGGCGGGATCTAAACACACAAGTGTAGATGCAAACAAAGCAAAACATAACCCTAAAGGTGGCTGGAGTGAGTTATATAGGGCGTGGGCAGCCTGTGGAAGGTGAACAGACTTGGGCTGTGGGCTAGAAGACGTACAGACTTGGACTATGGGCCAACACGGCCCAGTTCTGTCACGCAGGACTGTTTTAAACACACAGGTTGACTCGAGACTCCAAATGAGACGAAACCAACGGCACAAGATCCTTCTTCTCCTTAGCTTTCCAAAAAGTCCAAGAATGCGCCAATCGGACTTCGTATGAGGAAGTTATGCCCATTTTGGTGCATAGTGGTCGATGTAGTCTGAACCAGCGAATTCTTGACTTCAAGTCATCCGTGCGACTCCGTCTTCAACTCCAACTCTTCTATTCCATCTCCCATATTCCTAAGCAACAAAATATCACTAGAATTCAGTAGCATCCCGTACAAACAAATATAATCAAAGTTGCTAAGGAAAGAATTAACCTCATGGTTCAAGCGACGGGCACGGGCGCGTGTGATTGGTCCTTGTAATTGAATTGTAGGTGGAGGCTCCATGTGTGTATCATGTGAAGTGATGTCCTCATCAGTCTGTGTCTCTATTGAGTGCTTGATGAGTTCACTTGTCAACAAGGGGGAGAAAATTTGGGATCAGAGTTTAAGGGGGGAGTTCTTACTCTGTTGATATCCTTGTTGTTCTGAAATCGCACTCATTTTGAGATTTTACGTTTTGGTTAACCATAATGACCACTCCTTGCTTTTGTTCGGCTTTTGGTCATTAGGGTTAAACTTTTACCTTCTTTTTCTTCTTCTTTGTTTTCTTGTGTTTTATTTTCGTGTTTCCACATTTGCTCGCAGGTGCTGAAGAGCTGAAGAAGAGGAGTGTTGACAATGCACTCATCAAGGGGGAGATTGAGGAGCCATGCTGAATAGCATGGGCCTCATGGCTCCAGAAGTGATGATTCATTGTCAACAATAGTCAAAGAGGACAGAAGAAGAAGAGATCTGCTGTTTCATGGGCCGCGTGTGACTCAGGTACACGGGCAGCGAGCGACTATCGGGCAGAGGAGGCTGCGAAGTCGGACTAGCCCAATTCGGGTACATGGGCCAGAAGCAGTAGAAGACCCACTGGGCTGTTGACCTGGGTTGACTCAGGTACACGGGCGGTGAGTGATTGCCGGGCTGAGAGAGCTGCGGAATCGGACCAGCCCAATCCGGGTACCTGGTGCAAAGTCGGTGGAGGCTTTGTCAGTTTCGGCGCAAAACTGACAACCGTTGATCTTGTATCCGACTGTCCAGAAGAGAAGCCGTAGTCGCTACGAAAACTTAGCTTCCGGATAAGTCATCTGTATCTCTAGGCCCACAGTCAGTCAGTCGTGTCTGTAAAAAATACTTAAGGGCAGTAGAGTCTTTTCCTTTATTCTTGAGTCTGTAAAAACCCTAAGGGGCTGGTAGAATATTTCTAGTGGTGGGCAGCCTATAAATAGGACCCCAATCCCTATGGTTGGAGTACCCCTTCCAGAATTCACTTTTTAATCTATTAGGTCATTTTGTCTCTCACGTTCTCTCTCCTGTGAGCGCCGCCAGGCACTGGTTCGTTCCTTTTTGCCTTGCATTTACTTTGCCCCTGTGAGATTGAATCTGTTGTTCTTTGTTGAGGCGTGTGCATTGATTCCTCTGATTCAAGAAGCTTCGGTTTGTTGTGCTGTGTTGATTTTATTCCTGAGGATGTGTCTCTGTTGCATGTGTTCTTCACGCAAGTAGTACTAGTTCTTGCTGTTGCAAGTAGTACTACTTTTCTGTGGCAACAGTACACAAGTACCAGCTTTGCTTTTTCAGCGTAGCTTTTTGATCGAAGCAGACTGGATTGAATGCCTTTTTGACTGTTTCTGCGAAGCCACTTTTTCTCTCTCTGTTCGAAGTCCTTCAGCTCCGTGAGGCAGGCTTCGATCTGACATTTTAAAGGCTTCGGTATTCGACTTCACTCCGTGCTGATAGCTCCGATGTATATTTTTGTGCTGTCTTCTAGCCTAATATACTTCGACAATCCTTGCGAAGTTTTTCCTCGGGTCTAAGCTGTTCGAAGGGTGTGCTTCGACTCAAAGGGTTCGGTAGAGTTTCGAACTTCGTTTTGTGTTCTGAGATGATAACTTCGAATTACTTTTGGAATTGACAATGTCTCATACTTTGAACGTCTGTGCGAAGGTTCTCCGACTCGAGCTCTTCGAAGTTCACACTTCGACGGGTTTCGTAGTTGGCTTCGGAGCTTGTTATTCTGTTATACTTTGCTCAGTATTTTTGCTTCCGACTTCTTCGAAGGTTGTTCGTCTGTGTTGCGTTCGAAGTTTTCTGTTCGAAGGTTTGGCTTCGAAGTACCTGGTTCGAAGCTGTGTTCGAAGTCTTGCCTTCGGAGTACATACTTCGAAGCAGGCTCCGACTTTCTCATACTTCGCTTCGAATCATACTTCGATTCCCACCTTCGGCATTTTCACAACACCTTCGACAGACTTCGACTACCACCTCCGAACCAGACTTCGACCAGCGAAGTAGACCTCGACCTCCGAAGCAGGCTTCGGCCAGCGAAGCAGGCTTCGACTTGCGAAGTAGGCTTCGCCGAGTTCTTAACAGGAGACAAATCTGAACAGTAACTTCTCATCTCACTTTATATATACTTAGATCATTTCATTGAGAAGCCTAGTATGCTTTGTTCATCTGCCTAGTTGCACTGTTTTGGTATTTCTCTGTTTAAACCTCAGTTGCTTCTAGGCTAGATACCTTTAGACTTAGGCTATCTGTTCATTTTCCGTTGCTTAGTCTTTTGAGGTGCGTTGGGTGCTGGGAGCAGGCCATATATTCGAAAAGAATTTTTAAGGCGCCCATTCACCCCCCCCTCTGGTCGCTACTTTCGGTCCTACACCCGACAACTCCGACGACGATGACGACGATGATGAAAAGGTATCATTCTATGAACAAGAAGTCGTTGAATTACTAGAAGAAAACCGTCAGGAGTTGAGGTATCGGGAGAAATTGCTTAGAGGGGCTAAGAAAAGGATAGATGATCTTGAGAGTGATCTTGCCATGGCCAATAGCAAGATTGAAAGTCTATCTTATTCCCCTTGATTGGGTGGTAGCAGTGAGTGCCCTAACTACGAGTTGCTGTTGTGTGACCTGACGACTCTGAAGTCCAGGTACATAGAGAGGGTAGATGAGAGAGACGCTTTGGCCACTGAGCTTGAGAGCGCTCTGTTGGAGCTGAAAGACGCTCATGCCACTATCGTCGTGCCATGTGTGGACTGCCCATCCCATCTAGCTAGTATAGCTAAGCTGAGAGCCAAGAGTGATGAGCAGTTGGGCAAGTTAGCGAGAGTCAGAGCTGAGCTGGAGCAGACTAAGCTAGAACTTGAGACATTGTCAGTTCCACCCACTGTTTGTGAGAACTGCTTGTCCATGAGATTGGAAATAATCAAGCTTAAATCTGAGAAGTCTGTCCAAGTTGATAGAGAGTGTGAGATCTGCTTGTCTCATGTGGAGGTGTTAGCTTCCTTGAGAGAGGAGCTAGCTAATGCTCAGAACGAGAACTCTTACCTCCGTCAGATCCTGAGTTGGGTGAGTGCTAGAGAGCCACAACTAGGCATGATGATCCAGCAGTTCAAGAAGAAGGATGGGTTTGAGGTAGGTTATACCTACACCAAGGTTGACTTTGAGAGTGCCATTAGCCGGGCAGTGGAGTAGAGTAAAATGACTCCTGAGCAGAGATATCCCAAGACTCACTCCACTGAGTCTTTCTAGGCTAGTGAGCCCAAGGATGGAGTGTTGCAAGAACAACCTAAAGGTCCACCCAAGAAGCCTATCTGGATCCCTAAGCCCAAGCATCTCCACACTTCTCTTGACTCTCTACCTGGACCCTCTCACACCAAAGAGTCTACACCCAACACCACCAAGCCCAAGAACCCCAAGCCTCAACCACAACTCAAGAAGCCTACCTATCACTATGAGTACTGTCAAAGAGACGGGCATCTTGAGGAGTTTTGCTTCAGGAGGAAGCGGGTTGAGAGAGCAGAGAGAGCTCGAGGCGGGCAGGAGCAGTTCTACCAGCAGGGTGGTAGACAAAGAGTCCCTTGACGCGGAGAGAGGCTAGAGGCCAGGGCGCGTCGTGTAGGTGGTGGTAAAGGAGACGACTTTCATGCCCGTGCTCCAGAGGGTGGTGTTTGCTCTGGCAAAGCTGTTGGTTTTTCTGGATACGACTTTGGATCTCATGGCCGAGACTTTAGGCAGAACATAGGACCGCGCTTTTAGCCGTGCTTTGGTCTAGACAATTATGATTCCTTCTCCTTTCCTACTTTCGAGCAGATTGCTCGTCACTGGTTTAGTTCTTTTGCTAAACCTGGTGTCGGACCATTTTCTCCTCCTTATAACCATTGATATTGCAGGATCGAGGCATAGAGGACATTTGGATCATGGATTCAGGATGCTCTCGCCATATGACGGGGCATCGCAGATGGTTCTCCAGCCTAACTTCCCCGAGCTCCAAGGAATACATCACCTTCGGGAATAGTTCTCAAGGGAAGGTACACGATATTGGCTCGATTCGAATCTCTGATCATTTCTCTTTGAAGAATGTTTCTTTGGTTGGAAACTTGAATTTTAATTTGATCTCTGTTTCGCAACTTCTTGAGGATGGTTTAGAGGTTTGCTTTAAGAAGGGCATGTCTTCTGTTGTTGATTCTAGAGGATCTTTGGTTTGCCAGATCTTACCCTTTGGTAAGGTTTTTTGGATTGATTTCTCTAGTTCTTTTGGCCCTTCTCGCTGTTTGATTGTTGGATCCTCCTCTGAGCTCTGGAAGTGGCATAGGAGGTTAGGTCATTTGAGCTTTGATCTGCTAGTCAGATTGAGCTCTATGGACCTTATCGGAGGATTGCCCAAGATTAAGATGTTGAAGGATCTAGTTTGCCATCCCTGTCGTCATGGGAAATTGGTTGCCGCTTCTCATGCACCTATGACTCAGGTGATGACCTCGTACCCAGAAGAGCTGCTACACATGGATACTGTTGGTCTAGCTCGGGTACTCTCAGTCGGTGGGAAGTGGTACACGCTTGTGATTGTTGACGACTTTTCTTGATTCTCGTGGGTTTTCTTTCTGGAGTCTAAGGATGAGGCTTTCCAGTTTGTTCATGACCTGATTTTGAAGCTGAAGAATAAGAACAATGGTCGGATGCGAGCAATTCGCTTTGACAACAGCTCTGAGTTCAAGAACTCTCAGTTCGTTAGCTTCTGTAGTGATTAGGGTCTTGAGCACCAGTTTTCTGCCCCTTACACTCCCCCACAGAATGATGTTGTGGAACGATAGAACCGCACGCTGGTCGAGATGGCCAGGACGATGCTCGATGAGCATAGGACTCCTAGGCGCTTTTGGGCTAAAGCCATGAACACGGTTTGCTATCTGGACAACCGCATTTTTCTTAGAACTTACTTAGGTAAGACATCATATGAGTTGTGGTTTGGCAGACAGCCCAAGGTGAGTCACTTGCGGGCGTTTGGCAGCAAGTGCTTTGTGCTCAAGAAGGGAGGGCATTTGGAAAAGTTTGAGTCTCATTGCTGGGATGGACTCTTTCTTGGTTATGCTTTGCATTCTCGAGGCTTCCGTGTTTGGAACCTCGACTCCCAGCAGCTTGTCGAGACTTGCGAGGTTTCTTTTGATGAGTCCATGCCTTCGCTTACCCCTTCTTTCGAGCTTTCTGGAGATGATGAGCTTGGAGATTCCATCTTCGAGGAAGATGATGATGCTCCTGCTGTTGATGAGGGTGGGCCTTCTACATAGCCTGTAGACCCCACACCTTCTGAGACTTCGACTGAGGATGAGGGCGGACCTCTGATCACTTCTTCCACTTCGATCGAGCCCCCTCAGTCGAGCCCAGAGGTGCTAGCTGCTGACTCCGATGAGGTGACCTCTAATCACCTAGGATCCCGAGCAGTTCAGCGTGATCACCCCTCAGAGCTCATCATCGGTGATCTCACTTCGAGATCTTTGTGTTCTTCTATTGGCTCACACGCTGTCTTTGCTGAGTCTGTGTTTGTTGCCTCTTTTGAGCCCAGAGATGTTTCTCATGCTCTTTCTGATGCAAATTGGATAAACGCCATGCAAGAAGATCTTGAGAACTTTGTTCGCAATCGGGTTTGGACACTGGTTGAGCTGCCACCTGGATGCAACCCCATAGGCACCAAGTGGGTGTTTAAGAATAAACAAGGTGAAGATTGGGTTGTGGTCCGCAACAAAGCTCGATTAGTTGCCCTGGGTTTTTGCCAGAAAGAGGGTATTGACTTTGAGGAGACTTTCTCCACTGTTGCCCGTCTTGAGTCCATTCACATACTTTTGGCATTCGCTGCTTCTAATGGTTTTAAGCTTTTTCAAATGGATGTCAAGAGTGCTTTTCTGAACGGGTACATAGAGGAGGAGGTCTATGTTAGGCAGCCCCCCGGTTTTGAGAACCCTTAGTTTCGTCGACATGTTTTCAAGTTGCAGAAAGCTTTATATGGTCTGAAGCAAGCCCCTAGGGCTTGCTATGATCATCTAAACCAGTTTTTGTTGGGGAGTGGCTTTGTGATGGGTTCTGTGGACAAGACTCTTTTCTTGCTCAGAGTTGGCTCAAACTTCTTGATTGCTCAGATTTACGTGGACAACATTATTTTTGGTGGTTCTACTAATGAGCTTGTATCCAAGTTTTCTGAGCAGATGCACATCGAGTTTGAGATGAGCCTCATGGGTGAGATCAATTACTTCTTAGGGCTCCAGATCAAGTAGACCAAGGACGCCATCTTCATCCACCAGAGCAAGTACACGCGAGACATGCTGAAGAAGTTCGACTTCGGTGGAGAGCTGAAGCCTCAGATAACCCCCATGGGCACATCTAGGGGCCTGGACAAGGATGAGAGTAGTGTCAAGGTCAACGAGAGAGAGTATCGAGGGATGATCAGATCGCTCCTGTTCTTGACTACAACTATTCCGGACATTCAGTGCACACTTCCAGTCTTCACCACGCGCATCTCATCGGCAGTCTATCAAGCGCATTTTCAGGTACCTTACCTATCCGCTTGATCTCAGTCTTTACTATTTAACATCATCATCTCTTGAGTCATCTGGAATTTTTTACGCTGATTTTGGTGGGTGCCAATTGGATCACAAGTCGACTTCCAGCACTTGCCAATTTCTCAGTTCTTCGCTTGTTTCTTGGTCTTCTCAAAAAAAAAATCTGAAGTTGCACTTTCTATCACAGAGGCTGAGTACGTAGCTGCTGCTAGCTGCTGCTCACAGTTGGTTTGGATCATTTCCACTTTGAAAGATTTTGGGTTGTCTTTCCCTGCCAGAGTACCTTTTTTGTGATATCATCAGCGCAATTAGTGTAGGGAAAAACCAATGTATTCATTCAAAAACCAAACATAGTGATGTGCGCTTTCACTTCTTGAGGGATCAATATGAGAAAGGTGTCATTGACCTTGTTCATGTTGATACCCATTATCAGTTGGCTGATATTCTGACCAAACCCTAGATCAGTCTACGTTTGAGTATTTGCGAGGGGATTTGGGAGTTGTGTATCCTTTTTAGGATATTTTGAGTATTTTCTTTCTTATTAACTCTTTTATTGAGTCTTTTCGTGTGAGTTCATATCATGCATATTAATATATCACACTTTGAGTTTGCTTCTGTTATATGATTGACCTACTTTACTCATTCTAGCTAGTATACGCTTTTGAATATCTGTCGATGATCATGCTTTGTTTCAGTTCACATGATATATCTAATAACTTTCATATGCATGGTTTTTATGCTTTAAAATTGAAAAATGATCACCATTGCTTCTGGTAACTAGCATGTGTAGGTTGAATGCTTTTGCTATCTTTTACATACCTGGTAGCTAGATCCTTACATAGATGCAGATATGCAACTTGGACATCTATATGCTTTAACATGGAAAATGTGCTATAAAAATGATAAAAAATCAGAAAAATGAAATATCCATGCCTTTTTATGCATAATTTGAAAAGATCCAGGTGGGTTTGCTTTGTCGCATTGCATTGTTCTAGACTGCTTGCCATAGCACTTTGGTATGAACTAGGACAGTGTAAATTATGCCAAGACCAATGTCTTAAGCTTCTGATGGTCCAGTTCTGGCCTAGGCTTGACTTGATTGGTTAGCATAAGGTTGACATGCAAATAACCCCTGGCAAAAATGAAAAAGGAAAAGAAAAAGCCTGAAAATTAAAAAGATAACAAGTTTGTTGAAGAACTTTGTTCTAGACAATGCCTATCTTGGTAGATATCAGCTAGCCTTTGCATCTCATGGTTTTACCTTGCTTGTCAACTAGAAATTGTGGTAATGCTTTTATTTTCTAAAATCGAAAAATGCATGCTAATGACTTTCTTTGGATATCATCTGTTGCACTGATCATGCCATGTGTCTTAGACAATATGTCTTTTGCTATACTTGCTAGATATTGTAATTGCAGTCAATCATATCTGAGAAGCATGCCTTTTACACTCCACATGCACCCCGGTTGCATTCATTGCATATTTTGAGGGGGAGCTGCATGTTAGGGGGAGTTTGAGTCTTTGTCTCTTTAGAGTGCATTTAGTCTCACTTGATGAGTCCAATTGTCAACAAGGGGGAGAAATTTTGGGTTACTCGATCTTTTAGAAGAGTTTAGGGGGAGTTTTGGCTTTCTCTGGGATTTGTTTCAGGGGGAGTTTTAGTCTCTTTTACCTTTACTCTTTGGATATCCTTGTTGATAATTCAGAGATTGCACTCGTTTTGAGTTTTTTATTTTTGTTTAACCACAATGACCGTCTTCTGGTTTCTGTTTGGATTTTGGTCATTAGGGTTAAACCTTTTATTTTATTTTATTTTCTTCTTTTTGTCTTCTTGTGTTTTGTTTTCATGTTTCCACGTGTTTTGCATGTTCTGAAGAGCTAATAAAGAGGGTGTTGACAATGCACTCGTCAAGGGGGAGATTGAGGAGGCATGATGAAGATCATGGGCCTCATGGCTCTAGATGTGATGAGTGATTGTCAACGGAAGTCAAAGAGAAGACGTGAAGAGAAGATGAGACCTGCCGTATTTGGGGCGCGTGTGACTCAGGTACATGGGCGGCGAGCGACTGCCGGGCAGAGGGGCTGCGGCGTTGGGTCGCCCCAATTCGAGTACATGGGCTAGGAGCGGTAGAAGATCCACTGGCCTGTTGACCGAGATTGACTCAGTTACATGGGCGGCGAGTGATTGCCGAGCTGAGGGAGCCGCGGAATCGGGCCAGCCCAATCTGGGTTAACTCACCAGAAATTTTAATCTGAGTTCATTTGCTTTCCCTATTTTTCCACCGCCGCAATCTATTTTTTCTCCGGCCAAATTTTTCATCTCGCCGGCCAGATCTTCATCGTTAATCTCTGCGTGCGTGTGAGGTAGCAGCCCTACAGGCCAGCGCATGTGCCTTGAGCCAAGTGCCCACGTTGAGCAGCACGCGCATGCAGTATGACACCCGAGTGGCAGGCGCATGTATCCCGGCGGGAGGAGTTCGGCAGCGCTTTGTTGGCGCATGACTCTTGGAGCTAGAGCAGCGCACTGCAGCAGCTAGGCCATAGGGCCTCTTGGCGTGTGCACGAGGCGGAGTCAAGGCGATGTGAACAAGGTCTTCGGCGCATCTGGCTGGCGTGCGGCGATTGCAGTCCGGCGGAGGAATCAAGGCGAGCGGCGTGGCAGGAAGCTTGGCAGCCGAGCCGCAGGCGCACGACAACGTTTTTGGTCGGCGGGTTGCGTGTGCACGACGTTGTGGCACGTGAATTTCTGTGACGTGTGCGGCACATGCAGGCCAGGTGTTCAACGGAAGTCTAATGAACAGGAGACAAAAATTACACAGTAACGTTCTTTCCTCGATTTCCGTGCACTGGTTTCAACTCTGGATGAATTAATTCCATAGAACATTTGTTTCCTGCATTTGTTTGGCCTGTTTTGAATGCACCAAATAGTGTGCATGACTTTTATATGAACTGCCTATGATTGATTATTGGTTGAGAACATATTTAATCATCTGTAGTTATTGTATTTTTGATTAAATGACTGTGATGATTATCTTTATGATGTGTGAAATGCCTATGAGTTGAATGTCCTATTGATTTGCCTTTAAGCACTTTGTTAGTATATTTTTTATTAGGACATCGATCGTTTTTAGGCTAGATTATTTTAGTACCTGTGATTTGTTTTGCTTCTGCTGATTGTCTATCGAGGTGCATTGGGTGTTGGGAGGAGGCCATTGATTCGAAAGAATTTTGTTGGCGCCCATTCACCCCCCTCTGGTCGCTACTTTCGGTCCTACAAATGTGCACCAGGCGATTGCAGAAAGTGCGTAGGGTGACTCCAGCTGAGGGTACCCCGAGGCAAAGTCCTCGGAGGGGATGCACTTCGAAGGGTACTCCGGAAGGAGTGACTTCGGAGTATGGTGGACAAAGTCCTCAGGATTGAGGCAAGGCTTTCGAAGTGAGCTCCGGAGGGAGGCACTCGAAGGGACACCTGACGAAGGTCTCGAAAGTTAAGGTGCATAGAAGGTATGGTCTGGATAAGGGTCTTCGTGGAGTGTGCTTGGGGCTAAGACACTGCGAAAGGGTGCTTGTGGATATGCTTCATGCGGAGGCCTTGGACGGAGGGACTTCAGAAGGTGGCGAAGGTACTCCGAAGGTGGGGCTTTAGAGTGTGGC
Source organism: Zizania palustris (assembly GCA_019279435.1). NCBI lineage: Eukaryota > Viridiplantae > Streptophyta > Magnoliopsida > Poales > Poaceae > Zizania > Zizania palustris. Next base: position 50,812,871 of record JAAALK010000289.1, read on the forward strand.
TGACTTGAGGTATTTCGGCCATGCATGGCTTCGGTACACAGACTGACGGGGTTTGAGCAAGGAGTTGCGAAGCCATGGTGGTCCACTCCGGATTTGATGGTGCGAAGGCTCAAGAGCTTTGACGGCTTCAGCTCAAAACCTTCAATGTATCGAAGATTGACTTCGGTGAAGCAAAGGCCTTCGGGTTCGGATCATGTTACTGAAGCCTCTACACACTTCGTGTGCGAAGGGGGCTTTAGAATATTCTACTTTGCAAAAGCTGATCGTGTCTGCTCTGCAAAAGGTGATGTTGTCTCCTCTGTGAAGCTGACAAAAGAAGCCTCCTATAAAGTAGACTACCATCTGTACCCCAATGTCTGGGAGAGACAAAATCACTGTAAACCCTAGGGATAAAGTAGTCTATTCTCATGGCTGAGTTGTGCCTATAAATAATGAGGCTAGCTAGGTCTAGGAAACACTTTGAGAATCCATTTTTCAAAACTCCCAAAGCTAGTCGCCATTATCATATACTCAGTTCGGTGAGTCTTTTGTGTTCCCTATTCTTGCAATGAAAATTTACATTTTGTTGTTCATCTGTTGCTTGAAATGGTATCTACATTTTGTACTGCATGAGTTGTGATTTCTACCTTACACTTTGTTCTGTGCTCACTAGAGTTTTTGCTCTGTATCTTTTCTGACGAAGTGTGTTTGACTCCTGCTCGTGCGAGTTTTTCAGTGAGTGTTTGCTTTGTATAAACTAGAGGCAAGTCCTCTCTGTTTATTGGTGAAACACTGTGTGTAGCGATAGCTCGAAGCCTATTTTCTTCCCTGAGTCGAAGTCCTCGATGTAGTTTGTTCTGTATGCTTTCTACCCTCCAAAGAGTGAAGCCTAGTACCAATTACTAGTGCTGAGTTTCTGTTCAGAGTTTTCAAAGGGAAATACTTGTGTGCGAAGCACAGCTGTGCGAAGTCTGCTCAGAGCACCTTCGTGTGCGGAGCCTGCACATACAGTGTAGAGTTAAGTGTGTTTTTGGTATTAGGGTGTCAACGAAGTCCTCTTGGCTTTGAACTTTTACTCTTTGTGAAGCCTGAGTTCAGAGTTGTAAAATACCTCCGAACGAGACCTCCGAAGGGTGTGTTCGAAGCCTATTCCGCAGGAGACAGAATTTAAAACTGAAGGCTAGTTTTAGCCTGAAATTTTAAAAGCTCCCATTCACCCTCCCCTCTGGTCACTCATTTCGGTCCAACAAACTTGCAAATAATCTTTCATACGCATTTATTATTTAAATATCGCTAAAATCCATAGGTTATAAATGCATTAGTCAAATTAAATGCCTTACATTATAATTATTAGATCCCCGACCTTGATGTGCAAACCCAAGCCATGCTATTGAGCCTAAACTCCTTGTCACCATAATAGTAGTTGTTGGGGGAAAATACTTCATCTTCATGATCCTCCAAGATTCCAAGAAAATGCAATATTTAACCAAGATAAAGGCAAGTCTTAATCCCGGAGCCCAAGACTCCGGATTGAAAAGCTTGAAGCCGAAGGGTCCGTCCAGGCTCCGGTCCGAAGAGATCCTCCGAAAGGCTTCCCCTCCGGAGTGGAAAACAACCAGAAGGATGGGACATATACCTTATCAACATCCTTCGAGCATGTTTTACAATATTAACCATATAAGGGATACCGAAATAGTATCCACTATGTCGGTTGTAATTGAGGGGTAAAAAAGTCTTTTCTCTAGAGATTTTACCTATAAATACACCCCTTCTCGCCCTGTAAGAGGCATCGAATATTCCGATATTCAATACACACTTCGAACTATTCCGAGCTATTATCCTTTTCGGAGGCTTGATATAGTCCGCATTCACAAACAATTCATCTGTCAGTTCTTGGTCTTATAGAACCTGTTAGCGTAATCCGTTGTGCCAACAGTTGGTGCCGTCCGTGGGGAACTCAGTACTAAAAGCTAGTTCTCTGCCACTGCCTGTATTTCGAGGAATGTTTCCGGAGCAGGACCTTCAGACATCCCCTAAACTCTTGAAGTAGTCAATAATCCCCAACTCCGAACTGATTATGTCAGTTCCCAAGACCCGAGCGACCACTCCAAAGGAAGTGAGAAGCCCCCCGAAGACGTGGTCACTCAGATGGCCCGACTTCAGGCGGAGGGGGAAAGATAGAGGCAAGAGGCCGTGGAAAGGCTTTGTCCTCAGGCCAACCCTGCTGCTTCAGAGATGCATCAAGACAACGACCTCGATAATTATCCCGAAGCCTCCCAAGTCCAAGAGAGCGATGAGAACGCCTCCTTCGACGACGAATCTCCGCTGCATCCGGACTTGCAGAAGGTGCGCTTCGATCCCAGGTTCCGAGCCTTGAAGCTACACAAATACTCTGGAGGGGCTGACCCCAGAGACTTCTCTCACTCTTACGCTCTTGCAATAGAAGCTAGCGGAGGGGTCTAAAATATGATGGCAAAGTGTTTCCCCTTGCATTAGAAGGTGTAGCCCTTCGTTGGTTCTGGTCTCTAAAGCTAGGATCAATTAAGTCGTGGGAGCAGTTGAAGAAGAAATTCATGAGCAACTTCTAGGGGACTTTCGTAGCTCCAATGTCTACTGGAAGCCTTTTTCAATTGAAACAGCGGGCGGGAGAAACTCTACGAGAATACTTCACGCGCTTCGCCCACACCAAGTCCCAGATCAAGGGAATGTCCATGCATTCTATTGTGGATGCGGCGTGCGAAGGTGTAATTAACCCTGACCTCCTCAGCAAGCTTCACTGGAAGCCGGTGTCTTCAGTAGCACAATTGATGGCATACTTCGAGCAGTATGCCAAATCAGAAGAAGGGTGTCTCCGGAGGACTGCTCCGTCCACACCAACCCTCCCCCAAGAAGTCAAGATAGAGCCAGGGGCTCCGAGTCCTCCGTAGGCCCTCTTCGATAATCGTTCTCACAATCAGAGAAGAGGAAGGAAGCACCCACGCTCCGAAGTATTGAATATTTCCCCCTCTGATCCAATGATGCCTTCCAACTATCAACATGCTCAAGGCAATAAAGCTAGTGGCTCGAGGCTGCCAGATAAACCAACTGGCCGAAGCCAGACTCTCTTTTATTGTGTGCATGGCGAAAATAGAAGCCATGCCACCAAAGATTGCAAGTCCATACTGGCTCTCCGGGACGAGTATCTTGGGATAAACTCAGGTTGAGGCACTACAGACTGAGCTCCTCCAGCAGCATGGCCGGAGCCCGTGCAAGCTGTCGGACGTGCAGGCAATCTCAAAGCTCATATGCAACCTTCAGTGGCCAACATTATGTCACCGCCGAAGCAAGAAGACCCTCAAGATCATGGCAAACGAGTAGTCCTACCCATCTCCGGAGGGGGACCCTCGGTAATATGTCAAAGCGTCAATGGAGGGATTATATTCAAGAAGTAGGACATATAGGGACTTCAAATTCGGCTGCAGAAATGCCCGAGTATTCCCATGTGCCCATATCATTCTCTGCCAACGATGTCGTAGGGGTGAAATTCCCCCATGCTGACCCCTTGTCATTTCAGCTGACATTGCAGGGGTGGAAATTCGAAGGGTACTGGTCGACAGTGGAAGCTCCGCTGACATACTCTTCATTCAATCCTTCTATCAAATGTGCATGCCCCGAAGATATCTACTTCCAGCAGCTCGCCCACTACTCCAAGGCTTCGCAGGCCCTCCTCTCGATGCCCTCGGCCAAATAGGCCTCCAGGTTGCTTTCGGCGAGGGGCCCCTGGCCAGAGTCGAAGAGGTCATCTTTGATGTTGTCGATGCCCCATATGCCTACAACGCAATCTTCAAAAGGGGGATGCTGAGTCAATTTGGAGCCATGGCTCACCACAATTATTTGTGTCTCAAAATTCCCACACCAGGTGGAGTCCTTACGATCCTAGGAGATCAAGTTACAGCTCAGAGAGCAGAGTACGACCACGGGCCACCTCTCGATCCTCGGCAAGTAAACAGTGAGCAAGAACACTCAGAGGTGGCTTCGAGGTCCCTGGACCCTTCGAAGAACCCTTTCCTCAAGCCAAGCGGTGGCCCGATCATTGTCAAAGAAGGCAGGGAATACCCCATTCAGTTTGGCAAGCGGTTGCCTTCGGAGCTCACCACTTCGCTAGAAGAAGTGGTTTGATAAAATCTAGATGTCTTCGCCTGGTCAGACGAAGATATCCCCAAAGTTGACCGATGCTTTATCAAGCATAGCTTGCCCGCTAACCCTAAGGTTCGACCTGTTTGCTAGGGGCTTCGCAAGCTGTCAACCGAAAGAGCATACCTCGCTAAAGCGGAGGTATAAAAGTTGCTAAGAGTCGGAATAATTCGGGAGGTGGCCCAGACAGAGTGGTTGACTAACCCTGTCTTTGGCAAGAAAAAGGGATCCAGCAAATGGCGCATGTGTATTGACTTCACATCTCTAAATAAAGCATGCCCACAAGACCCCTACCCCATGCTCCACATTGATCAACTTGTTGACTCTACGACTGGCTCCAAGCTCTTGAGTTTCCTTGATACATACTCCGGTTACAATCAAATCTAGCAGAAACGCGAAGACGAAGCCAAGACGAGCTTTATAACCCCTTCCGGAGTATTCTGTTATGTTCGAATGCCCTTCGGCCTGAGAAATGTCGGGGCAACTTTTTCACGTCTCATTGCTAAAGCTCTAGGTCACCAGATAGGCCGAAATGTCGAAGCCTATATGGATGACATTGTAATAAAGAGTGCTTTAAAGCACCAGCATAGTCTAGACTTAGCAGAAACATTTGAGAGCCTCTGAGCATGTGGAGTTCACCTCAATCCTGAAAAATGTATTTTCGGAGCTCAAGCAGGAAAATTGCTAGGGTATTTAGTTTCAAGCAGGGGAATCGAAGCTAGCCCGACGTAGGTAAGTGCACTGCAAAGGATGGCTCGACCTGAAAATTTGAAGCAAGTCCAGAAGCTGGCTGGATGCCTCGCAGCTCTCAGCAGATTCCTGGAAAGATCAGTGGGGCGAAGCCTCATATTTTTCAAAGCCTTAAAATGGTCCTAAAGTTTCAAGTGGACGTCGGAGTGCCAGAAAAGCTTTGATGAAATCGAGGACTACCTAGGGAATTTATCAACGCTTGTTGTGCCCCTTGCTAAGGAAACTCTCCTCCTTTATCTTGCAGCAATAGGCTCCGCAATCAGTGCAGTGCTTCTCAAAGAGATAGAGCTCAATGGAAAACTGGTGTAGAACCTAGTATACTTCGTCTCGAAAGCCTTGTCCAGAGAAAAAACACGATACTCCGAACTCGAGAAATTTGCATATGCTTTGGTAATGCCCTCGCGGAAGCTAAGACATTACTTTTTAGCACACAATGTAATTGTCCCTACGTCGTATCCCCTTGGTGATATGCTTCGGAGCAAAGACTCCACGGGGAGAATTGGAAAATGGACTGTCGAGCTAGCCCCCTTTGGCATTTCCTTCACCGCAAGAATAGCCATTAAGTCTCAAGTTGTGGCTGACTTTGTTGCAGAGAGGACTCCCTCCGTAGTTTGGGCTTCAGAAGAATCGGGCGAAGGAGTATGGACCGTATACTCCAACGGAGCATTTCAGGCATCAGGAGCTGGTGCCGGAGCCATGATAATTTCGCCTTCAGAGCAGAAAGCAATGTACTATGTATGGCTCAACTTTAAGTCCACCAACAATGTTGCAGATTACAAAGGAATCCTGCTTGGCCTCCATAAAGCGCGCACACTTGGCACCACTCGGGTTATAATCAAAACAGATTCTCAAGTCTTTGTAGGGCATGTTGACAAAAGCTTCCAAGCTCGGTATCCACATCTTGTGAAGTACTTAGAAGAGATCCGCAAGTCGGAGGCATTATTCAAAGGAATTTCCATCCGAAGCATCCCTCAAGCAGATAATCAGCTTGCGGACATGCTAGCGAAGGTTGCTGCCGGCGCATTGGATGTCCCAGAAGGGGCTTTCTATGAAGAGCTTGTCAACCCTTCGGTGCCTCAGCCACTCTCCGCAGAAATATTTTGCATACCAATCACTGATTGGTGGAGCCCAATATTATATATTTTGCAAAACAAATCAAGTCCCCTCGAAGGCTCAAAATTGCAAAGGTTACAATCAAGGGTCCGAAATTATAAGATTGTCAATGGGGTGCTATATAAAGCCGGAGTTTGTTCTCCTCTACTCCGAAGCATCTCGCAACCCAAAGGCCAAGATATACTTCGGGAAATCCATGAAGGCTTATGTGGTAGCCACATAGCCCCTCGGGTTTTAGTAGGCAAAACACTTTGCCAGGGGCTTTATTGGCCAACTATTGTAGCAGATGCAGAATCATTGGTTCGAACCTATCAAGGGTGCCAATGGATGGGAAAACAAAGCCATCGTCCTCCAACACCCCTTCAAGTCATTGCTTTGGTATGGTCGATGGCACGATGGGGAATGGATCTCATCGGACCTTTCCCAATGGCGAAAGGTAGCTTGAAATTCGCGGTGGTAGCAATTGAATACTTTTCTAAATGAGTCGAAATCGAACCCTTAACTGCTATCACTTCGAAAAATGTGCAGAAATTCTTCTAGCAAAATATTATTTGCAGGTTCGGAGTGCCTAGAGAGTTGACGATCGACAATGGCACCCAATTCGATGTCGAACCTTTATAGAATTCTTCTAAGGGCTGGGCATTAAAATGTGCTTTGCAGTTGTCCGTCATCCCCAATCCAACGGAGCCATCGAGCGGGCCGATGGAAATATTTTGTCCGGCTTAAATCGGAGGATTGCAGGGTTGGCAAAGGGGCTGTGGACCGAAGAGCTTCCTAAGATTTTATGGTCCATTCGGACCACTCAAGCTAGGTTTACATCTTTTACCCCATTCAGGTTGTTCGGAAACGAGGCCATGACTCCAACGGAGCTGAAAGGTGGATCCCTCCATGCAACGGAGCCAGAAGATAAAGATGAAAGAAGCACTTCGCTTGACTTGTCTGAAGAAACAAGGCTTTGAGTTGTCGCCAATTTGACAAAGTACCAAGACCATATGAAGGCATAGTATGACCCGGAGGTAAAAATTAATGAACTTAGAACGGGTCATTCGGTACTATGAAGTGTAATTGCTACGGGGAAATTAGGAAACAAATGGGAAGGACCATATATTATCCTACGCTCAGGGCGCCCCGGATCTTTTAAATTAGAAAATTTAGAAGGGGAAGAATTAAAGCATGCATGGCATGCGAAGCACCTTAAACGTTACTACGCTTACGAGCTCCTTGTAAAAAATGTAAAGTACCTTTCTAAATGAATAAAAGCATGTGGTATGAATTATGTTTACCCCTCAATATTCCCTACCCCTGGTGGACGCATCAGAGGAACAAAGATGCTTGCAGAGGTAAGCATCTTACATCAGAACCCAATAAATGGCCTTCGAACCACTCGTTCGGAGCTTCAATAAAAAAACCGAAGGTGGCCAAAACCTACGGATTCTGAGCCCCGGCTTGATAGCATCCGTAGAAGAGTCTAAGGACTATAAAATAACGAAGTTCGAACCCCTGGTTCAGAGCATTCTTAAAAGAGCCAAAGGCGGCCAAAACCTACAGATTCCGAGCCTTGGCTTGATAGCATTCGTAGAAGAGTCTAAGGACTATAAAATAATGAAGTTCGAACCCCTGGTTCGGAGCATTCGTAAAAGAGCCGAAGGTGGCCAAAACCATACGGATTTCGAGCCACCGGCTTGATAGCATCCGTAGAAGAGTCTAAGTACTATAAAATAACAAAGTTCGAACCCTTAGTTCGGAGCATTCATAAAAGAGCCGAAGGAGGCCAAATGATGAGGACATCACTTCACATGATACACACATGGAGCCTCCACCTACAATTCAACTACAAGGACCAATCACACGCGCCCGTGCCCGTCGCTTGAACCATGAGGTTAATTCGTTCCTTAGCAACTTTGATTATATTTGTTTGGATGGGATGCTACTGAATACTAGTGATATTTTTGTTGCTTAGGAACATGGGAGATGGAATAGGAGAGTTAGAGTTGAAGACGGAGCCGCACGGATGATTTGAAGTCAAGAATTCGCTGGTTCGGACTACATCGACCACCATTCACCAAAATGGGCATAACTTCCTCATACGAAGTCCGATTGGCGAGTTCTTGGACTTTTTCGAAAGCTGAGGAGAAGACGGATCTTTTGCCGTTGGTTTCACATCATTTGGAGTCTCGAGTCGACCTGTGTATTTAAAACAGTACTGCGTGACAGAACTGGGCCGTGTTGGCCATAATCTGAGTCTGTACGTCTTCTAGCCCACAGCCCAAGTCTGTTCCCCTTCCACAGGCCGCCGCCCTATATATCCTCACGCCAGCCACTTCTAGGGTTAGGTTTTGCTTTGTTGCATCTACACTGTTGTGTTTAGATCCCGCCTCTTGCGCCAGACCGATTGGCTGCCGCATTGGCGTTTGTGAAACCTCAACTTATCTTCGTTTGTCTGTGATTTGGCATTCGATTTGTATCCTTCCTGTTCTTGCTTGTGTTCTTGGGTTCGCTTGCAGGAATTAGCCTTCGTGGCGAGGTCAATCGCGTTCTGCGTGGTTGATAACCAACGGAGACAGTGGTGTAACGATTGCAAGGTTTTGATCCGCCGGACCGGAGCCTTGGATCGCCAACGTCGAGATTCTCCACCAACCCAAGTTTATCCCTTACCTAGCGGAAGATCGGGACCAATCCCCCATCAGCTGGTATCAGAGCTCAGATTTCCCGTTAGGTAATTTCGATCTACCTTTGTTTTTACCTAGAGTCCAGAAAACCGCACCAAAAAAAAAATTCCCCACCGAGAACTCCTTTGTGCCTTGCGATTTTAATTTCAGTTTTAACTTTGTTGAGTTCGTGTTCTTGGTCGAGTCTTGTTGCTGGTTTAGTCATCCCTCTGTGTCGTTTGAGTAGTAGTTGTTCTTGTGTCTCAAATAAAATTCCCCACCGAAAAACCCCCTTCCGCAACCCTATTTTGTTTTCCACATCCAGTCTCTTTGTGACCCTCCTTCGGTAAAACAGGAATAACTTTTCGCTCGTTTGGCAGAAAAATCTGAAATTTTTTGAGCGTGTTCCTGACCCAATTTGGAGGGTACCCTAACCGACAATAGTCGGTTAGCCCTCACCAAAATCGCCAAAAAAAATCGGGAAGATAAAGAAAAAAATTGGACAAAGTTTTTGCTTGCCGGACAGCGAACTTGTTTGAATTTTTGCAAGCCACATCCCACCTCAGTTGTAGGTGCCAATTTTTGTGGTTGCATCTCTGGTCATCCTTATTTCAAAAAAAATAAAGTGAAAAAAAAGGAGAAAAAAAAATATAAAAAAAAAAGAAGCGGGCTGTTAGTTGCTTGTCCGAACTCTTGTCCGAACTCTTGTCCGAACTCCTGTCCGAACTCTTGTCCAATCTGAGGCAGTCTTTGGCTGTTTGCTGCTTGTCCGATCTCTTGTCTGAACCTTTGTCCGAACTCTTGTCCGATCCAAGCAGCAGCAAAAAAAAAAAAATTGTGCACACACCCTTGTCCGATCACTTGTCCGATCTCTTGTCCGATCCCTTGTCCGATCCATAGAGAGCTGATTTTGACCTGTTTTTGCTTCCATTTGATTTTTGGGCACATAGTTTCCCTCTATTACTTGAACTTTCACTTTGGGAGCACTACGGTCAGCAACTTTGACGAGTACTAGGGAATACTTATTGAACTTGGTTTAACTGTTATTATTATCGCTAATCCTTGCTACTCACTTGCCTTCCAAGCTACACATTTCTCTTGGTCAGGACAGGTTCATTCCTTGCAATTGTACACCATCCTCCACTTGGTTCATCACCTGTAGGCCGGTGACCTCACTGCGGCGTGGTAAGAACACTTGCAAGCGTGGGTAAGGTGCTTGACGAATTGCTTCCACCACACATCCAGCACCCCACCTAGCTGTTTTTCCACCAGGATTATTCTTTGTTGTTTTGTCTTTCACTAACATGGCAGATAACAGCGGCACCCCTCCATCTGATTTTAATGAATGTGTCTCACGACGTGCTCTACTAGAGTCTCAGCGGCAGACCCAACATTCCATCGAACGTCTCGCACGTACTGTGGCTGACCTAGTAGACCGGATGACTGCCTTGGAAACACGATTGCCTGCTGCACGAGCCAACGATGAACATGTTGAAGAGGAAGACGATCATATTGAAGATGAAGACGACCTATCCTATGCCGGAAACAATGCCATTGACCCTGACGAGGCTGCACGTCATCGCTTTCAGTTCAACCGTCAAGTCAAGGTATGGGCGGCCACCGCAACCGCCCTCCACGAGGTAACAATGACAACCCCAGGAACAATGATCCCTACTCTAAGGTAAAATTTTCAGTACCTCCTTTTGCTGGCACCTATGATCCAGATGCATATTTAGATTGGGAGATGTCAGTTGAACAAAAATTTAATGCTCACATGGTTCCTGCTATCCACCGCGTGCGTTTAGCTACTAGTGACTTCACTGGATATGCTCTTCTTTGGTGGACTGAAATAGTTCAGGTTGGAAATGAACCACAAACTTGGGATATGTTAAAACGCCAAATGCGTGGTAGATGGGTCCCTCCTTCATATAAACGTGATTTGAGAAAAAAATTGCAGCGCCTAAACCAAGGAAATAAATCGGTAGAGGAGTATTATCAGGAGTTGCAAATAGGTTGCATGCGTGCTGAAATTGAGGAGGACAATGAGGATAAAATGGCCCGTTTTTATGGTGGTTTAAGACGTGAAATTCAGGATATCATTGATTATAAAGAATACAATACTATCACTCGTCTTTTCCACCTTGCTATGCTTGCAGAAAAAGAATTGCAGGGTCGCCAACAACCACAACGCAGCATGAGGACCAACATTGGTGGTGCTACTTCACGCTCAAGTGGGCAGCAGCAACGACCACCCGCACCCCCTTCTCGACCGGCGGCTACATCAGCACCCTCTACATCTACAGCCCAGGTTGAGAGTTCCAAGACTGCAGCAACCAAGGCGCCAGCCAAGCCCACCTCCTCGGCGGCCTCTACTGCACGTTCTGCAGCGATCCAGTGTCACAGATGCAAAGGACTTGGACACGTTATGAAAGACTGCCCTAGTCAGCGGGCTTATATTGCTATGGAAGACGGTGGCTATGTAAGTGCTAGTGATGTTGAAGATGAATATGCACTTGCTGCTAACATTGCAGGAGATGATGATACATTCGACGATGACGATGTTCTTGCGTCGGATGCCACTGCCGACCTTGAAGCACTTATTGTACAACGCGTCTTGAGCACTCACATGGAGCAGGACGACAGGGCACAACGAAACAATCTGTTTCAGACCTTCTTCGGCGTCAATAACCGTCGTGTACGTGTCATCATCGACAGCGGTAGTTGCAACAATTTGGTGAGCCACGACATGGTAACGAAGCTTCAACTTCCCACACGCGCGCATCCACACCCTTACCATGTGCAATGGTTCAACAATAGTGGTAAGGTCAAGGTAACACAAACTGCTCACATCAAATTTTCCATTGGTACATACGTCGGAGCTGCTGATTTTGATGTAGTACCAATGCAAGCATGTTCTCTGTTACTTGGTAGACCTTGGGAGTATGATACTGATGCTACACACCATGGTAGGAGCAATACGTACACATTTATGTATAAAGGAAAGAAAGTTACATTGCTTCCTATGACTCCTGCTGAAATTGTAAAATTTGAACAAGAAAAACATGCTAGGGATGCACAAAAGAGCAAACAACCTTCTGAAAATCAGCAAGTAGCTAAGACGCTTTTGAGGCAACAGAAAGATAAAATTGCTTCTCCTTCTTCATCACAAGTTATAAATCTGAAAGGGCGTGTCATGCTTGCCACTAAAACTGACCTTGCTGAAATTTGTGATGATACTCCCTTGCTATACGGCTTGATTTGCACAAACGTGTTGTTTTCACTTGCGAACATTCCTAGCTCTGTTCCTGTTGCAGTCACTGACCTTTTGCAGGAGTTTAAAGATGTTTTTCCTGCTGAGATACCACCCGGGCTGCCACCGATACGCGGCATCGAGCACCAAATTGATTTGGTCCCGGGGGCGTCTCTTCCTAATCGTGCAGCGTACCGCACCAATCCGGAGGAGACAAAAGAAATTGAGCGCCAAGTACAGGACCTTCTTGATCGTGGGTACGTTCGTGAAAGCCTTAGTCCTTGTGCAGTACCCGTTCTTTTGGTACCTAAGAAAGATGGTAGTTGGCGCATGTGTGTTGATTGTCGTGCTATTAATAATATCACCATTCGATATCGACACCCTATTCCTAGATTGGATGACATGCTTGATGAGCTTAGTGGTGCCATTATCTTTTCTAAGATCGATCTCCGTAGTGGCTACCACCAAATTCGCATGAAACTAGGTGATGAATGGAAAACTGCTTTTAAAACAAAGTTTGGATTATATGAGTGGCTTGTCATGCCTTTTGGACTTACTAATGCACCTAGTACCTTCATGCGCTTGATGAATGAAGTCCTACGGCACTTTATAGGACGCTTTGTGGTTGTATACTTTGATGATATCTTGGTTTATAGCAAGTCTCTCACTGAACATGTTGAACACCTACGTGCTATTTTTTTTGCCCTCCGTGAAGCTAGAATGTTTGGTAACCTTGAGAAGTGCACGTTTTGCACGGATCGAGTTGTGTTTCTTGGCTATGTTGTCACTTCACAGGGTATTGAGGTCGACGCGGCAAAGGTAGAAGCCATCAACAGCTGGCCGCAACCCCAAACTATCACACAGGTACGTAGCTTTCTTGGTCTTGCAGGTTTCTACCGGCGTTTTGTGAAAGATTTCAGCACCATAGCCGGTCCTTTGCATGAGTTGACCAAGAAGGGAATTACTTTTGCGTGGGAGCCAGCACATGAACAAGCTTTTGCCACACTCAAAGATCGCCTTACACATGCACCTCTACTTCAGTTACCCGACTTCGGTAAGCCTTTTGAGTTAGAATGTGATGCTAGTGGTTTTGGATTAGGAGGTGTGCTGCTGCAAGGAGGTAAACCCGTGGCCTATTTTAGTGAGAAATTACATGGCCCACAGTTGAACTATTCTACCTATGATAAGGAATTATATGCCTTAGTGCGTGTGCTTGAAACTTGGCAACATTACCTTTTGCCTAAGGAGTTTATTATTCATTCGGATCATGAAGCATTGAAGCATATACGTAGTCAAGCAAATCTGAATAAACGACATGCTAAATGGGTAGAATTTATTGAGACCTTTCCATATATCATTAAGCATAAGAAAGGGAAAGATAATGTGATTGCCGATGCTTTATCTAGACGTTATACTTTGCTTTCTCAACTTGATTATAAGATCTTTGGTTTAGAAACATTGAAGGACATGTATGCTACTGATTTGGACTTCAAAGATGCTTTTGCAAATTGTACCGATGACCGTGCTTGGAACAAATATGTGCTGAATAATGGATATCTTTTTCGTGCTAACAAGTTATGTGTGCCGGCTAGCTCTCTTCGCTTGTTGTTATTGCAGGAAGCACATGGTGGTGGTTTGATGGGTCATTTTGGATCAAAGAAAACTGAAGATGTGCTGTCCACACACTTCTATTGGCCTAAGATGAGACGAGATGTTGAGCGCTATGTGGCACGATGCACTACTTGCAATAAAGCTAAGTCCCGACTAAATCCACATGGTCTTTATATGCCTCTGCCCGTTCCTAGTGTACCTTGGGAGGATATTTCTATGGATTTTGTGTTAGGATTACCTAGAACTAGGAGGGGGAGGGATAGTATTTTTGTGGTGGTAGATCGTTTCTCTAAAATGGCGCATTTTATACCTTGTCACAAGAGCGACGATGCTACAAATGTTGCTGATTTGTTTTTCAGAGAGGTCGTACGCTTGCATGGAGTTCCCAATACCATCGTTTCAGATCGTGATGCCAAATTCTTAAGTCATTTTTGGAGGACGTTGTGGCATAAGTTGGGGACGAAGCTGCTGTTTTCTACTACTTGTCACCCCCAAACGGATGGACAAACGGAGGTCGTCAACCGCACATTGTCCACCATGTTGAGGGCTGTTTTGAAGACCAACTTGAAGCTCTGGGAAGAGTGTCTACCTCATATTGAGTTTGCATATAATAGGTCAGTACACTCCACTACTAAGGTAAGTCCGTTTCAAGTGGTCTATGGCTTTAATCCGCGTGCTCCTATTGATTTGCTACCATTACCACCATCTGAAAACTTGAATTTTGATGCTACTACACGTGCTGAATTATTACTTAAGATGCATGAAACTACTAAAGCAAACATAGAGAAAATGAATGAGAAATATCGTGCTTATGGTAGTAAGGGTAGAAAAGAGATAACATTTGAACCGGGTGATCTTGTTTGGTTGCACTTGCGCAAGGATCGTTTTCCTGATTTACGAAAGTCTAAATTGATGCCCCGTGCTGATGGTCCTTTCCGTGTGCTTGAGAAGATAAATGACAATGCATATAAGCTTGAGTTGCCTGCAGCTTTTGGGGTTAGTCCCACATTTAACATTTTAGATTTAAAGCCCTATTTGGGAGATGATGATGAGCTTGAGTCGAGGACGACTCCAATTCAAGAGGGGGAGGATGATGAGGACATCACTTCACATGATACACACATGGAGCCTCCACCTACAATTCAACTACAAGGACCAATCACACGCGCCCGTGCCCGTCGCTTGAACCATGAGGTTAATTCGTTCCTTAGCAACTTTGATTATATTTGTTTGGATGGGATGCTACTGAATACTAGTGATATTTTGTTGCTTAGGAACATGGGAGATGGAATAGGAGAGTTAGAGTTGAAGACGGAGCCGCACGGATGATTTGAAGTCAAGAATTCGCTGGTTCGGACTACATCGACCACCATTCACCAAAATGGGCATAACTTCCTCATACGAAGTCCGATTGGCGAGTTCTTGGACTTTTTCGAAAGCTGAGGAGAAGACGGATCTTTTGCCGTTGGTTTCACATCATTTGGAGTCTCGAGTCGACCTGTGTATTTAAAACAGTACAGCGTGACAGAACTGGGCCGTGTTGGCCATAATCTGAGTCTGTACGTCTTCTAGCCCACAGCCCAAGTCTGTTCCCCTTCCACAGGCCGCCGCCCTATATATCCTCACGCCAGCCACTTCTAGGGTTAGGTTTTGCTTTGTTGCATCTACACTGTTGTGTTTAGATCCCGCCTCTTGCGCCGGACCGATTGGCTGCCGCATTGGCGTTTGTGAAACCTCAACTTATCTTCGTTTGTCTGTGATTTGGCATTCGATTTGTATCCTTCCTGTTCTTGCTTGTGTTCTTGGGTTCGCTTGCAGGAATTAGCCTTCGTGGCGAGGTCAATCGCGTTCTGCGTGGTTGATAACCAACGGAGACAGTGGTGTAACGATTGCAAGGTTTTGATCCGCCGGACCGGAGCCTTGGATCGCCAACGTCGAGATTCTCCACCAACCCAAGTTTATCCCTTACCTAGCGGAAGATCGGGACCAATCCCCCATCACCAAAACCTACGGATTCCGAGCCCCGGCTTGATAGCATCCGTAGAAGAGTCTAAGGACTATAAAAGAACTAAGTTCAAACCCCTGGTTTGGAGCATTCGTAAAAGAGCCGAAGGTGGCCAAAAATCTATGGATTTCGATCCCCGGCTTGATAGCATCCGTAGAAGAGTCTAAGGACTTTAAACAAACAAATTCCGATCCTCCCGGTTCGAAGCATCTAAAAAAGAGCCGAAAGTGGCCAAAACCTACGGATTCTGAGCTCCGGCTTGATAGCATCCGTAGAAGAGTCTAAGGACTTTAAACAAACAGAATTCGGTCCTTCGGGTTCAAAGCATCTGCAAAAGTGTAGAAGGTGACTGTTGGCGTAAAAGATTACGCTAACAGGTTTCTGAAGATTAGAAGCCAACAAACGAAGTGTTTGCGAAGAAAACTATTCCAAGCCTCCGAAAAGATAATAACTTAGAATAGTTCGAAAGTGTGTATTGAATAACTTGTATTCGGTCTCTATTACAAGGTAAAATGGGGGGTATTTATAGGCCTAAACATTAAGGAAAAGACCTTTTTACCCCTCTATTACAACCGACATAGTGGAAACTATTCGGTACCCTTAATAGGGCTAAAATGGTAAAAAAACTAATCTAATGAGAAAGATAAGTCTTCCATCTTAGCTGGCAACAAAGATCTCAGAAGAGTCCATGTTCGAAGATATACTCCGAACTGAAGTTCGTCTTCATACTTCGAACTGCCTTCAACATGTATCCAGAAGTATGTCAGAATCTCTTGACTTGATTTCTTGTCTTTGTCTTGTTACCGCAATGATCCTGAAGATGGAATATTTCCCCCAACAGTGACCAAACTATGAGGATTCAAGGCCCCGACCAAATGAATCTCATTAAGAGTCCAAAGTGACCATTTTCGAGGCTTTAACTTATAATTCGAAGCCCTATCTGAACTCTATAGCGACTATTTTAAGACTGAAATTAGCGACCAGATGGGGGTGAATGGGTGCCTAAAAATTCCTGCGAATCAATGGCCTTCTCCCAACACCCAACACACCAAAACATACAACTAACAGAAACAAAACCAATTCATAGGTTCAAAAATAATCTAGCCTAAAAATGACCAGTGTCCTAATCGAAAAGACAGCAACACAGTGCTTAAAGTTAGATAAAAAGAGTATTCAATTCTCTGTCATTTCAATCATTATAGCAACAGACATCTCACGTAGTATAAAGTCATTCATGTAACACTAGCAACTCCACAAGGATAAATCACAAATGATAAAGCAGTTTAGCCCAAACTGATCATGCAGCAGTATTAAATAACTAGAAAAATATTCAGAACAGATAAATTCTAGTGACTAGATTCTAGCAGCAATAAAAATAAAAACAAGTACTGAATACTGCAATTGAATAACTACAGAAAACTATACCAGAGCTATTTTAGTCCTGCCGACTATTTAA
The DNA here is from genome assembly GCA_019279435.1 of Zizania palustris. NCBI lineage: Eukaryota > Viridiplantae > Streptophyta > Magnoliopsida > Poales > Poaceae > Zizania > Zizania palustris. The sequence goes on from JAAALK010000289.1 coordinate 50,829,856, forward strand.
ACAAACGCATAAACATGATTTTCGATGAGAATCTAATTGATTAAATCCTACTCACATTGCTACAGTACTCACTATTTTGCGTGCACAGATTTCTGTCCTCGTGGAAGCTGTAGCTCGGTCACGCCATGGCTTCCGCTGCGCATGCGCTGCCGCACGTCTTCTGCTGGCCGTGCTGCTGTGCAGCTCCCTGTCCACTGCCGCACGCAAGTGCCGCTAGCAGCACGCCTCCTGGCCTGGCTGCTAGTACGGTAGGCAACGCTATGCTAGCGGCTAGCCGCTGTCTACCTGCCGCTGCGCATGGTTGCTAGCTAGCTGCGTGGCTCTGCTGCTGTGCAGGATGCTCCTTCTAGAAGCACGCACCACACACAGATCTAGCTACTAGGGAAAAACAACGCCAATGTGGAGGAAAAAATGAGCACGGCGATGTCGACGATTTTTGAACAGTAGAACAAATGCTGGCGGCGGAAAACAGTGGAGAAGAAGGGAAAAAGTGACCCACGAATTTCAGAATTGGTAAAGTGATTTCTGAAAAAATGGGTAACCCTAACCCTACGGTATTGGGGCCCTTTTATAGGCAGCCCAATAAATGGGAAAATGCAAAAATACCCCTAGGGTTTTTACAGACGCTGGAATAAAAAATGGAAAAGACCAAAATGCCCTTAGGATTTTTTACAGACTCAACTGACAGACTGTGGGCCTAAAGACAAAATAGTAAAAACCTAAACAAAGCATCCACCGTCTTCGCACCGGGTACCCAGATTGGGCTGGCCTGAAATCACTCGCTGCCCGTGTACCTGAGTCAATCCAGGTCAATAGCCCAGTGGATCCTCTGCTGCTCCTAGCCCATGTACTCGGATTGGGCCAGCCCAACTTCGCGGCCCCTCTGCCCGACAGTCGCTCACTGCCCGTGTACCTGAGTCACATGCGACCCAGACACAGCAGGTCTTCTCTTCTCTTCGTGTCCTCTTTGACTTTCGTTCACAATCACTCATCACATCTGGAGCCATGAGGCCCATGCTCTTCAACATGGCTCCTCAATCTCCACCTTGATGAGTGCATTGTCAATACTTCTCTTCATAATCCCTTTAGAACCTGCAAGCACATGTGGAAACACGAAAACAAAAACACACGGAGATAGAAAAGGAGAAAATAAAATAAAAGTTTAACCCTAATGACCAAAAGCCGAACAAAAGCAAGAAAATGATCATTATGGTTAACCAAAAAATAAAGACTCAAAACGAGTGCAATCGCAGAATTATCAACAAGGATATCCAAAGAGTAAAGACAAAAGAGACTAAAAATCAACGTGAAACAAATCCCAGAGAAAGCCAAAACTCCCCCTAAACTCTTATAAAAGATCGAGTAACCCTAAATTTTCTCCCCCTTGTTGACAATTGGACTCATCAAGAGAGACTAAAATGCACTCTAAAAGACACAAACTCAAACTCCCCCTGAAATGCATCTCCCCCTCAAAATATGCAATGAATGCAACTGGGTGCAGGTGGAGTGTAGAAAACATGCTTCTCAGATATGATTGACTGCAATTACAATATCTAGCAGGTATAGAAAAATACATACTGTCTAAGAAACATGGCATGATCAGTGCAACAGATGATATCTAAAGAAAGTCATTGGCACAGATTTTCAATTTTTGCAAACAAAAGCATCACCACATTTTATAGTCGACAAGCAAGGTAAAGCATGAGATGCAAAAGCTAACTGATATCTACCAAGATAAGCATTGTCCAGAACAAAGTGCTTCAGTAAACTTGTTATCTTTTTAATTTCAGGCTCTTTCTTTTCCTTTTTCATTTTTGCCACGGGTTATTTGCATGTCAAACCTTATGCTAACCGACCAAGTCAATCCTAGGCCAGAACTAGACCATTAGAAGTTTAAGACATTTGTCTTGGCATACATTACACTGTCCTAGTTCATACCAAAGTGCTATGGTAAGCAGTCCAGAACAATGCAATGTGACAAAGCAAACCCACCTGGATCTTTTCAAATTATGCACAAAAGGCATGGATTTTTCATTTTTTCTGATTTTTATCATTTTTATAGCATATTTCAATGTTAAAGCATAAAGATGTCAAAGTTGCATATCTGCATCTAAGTGAGGAACTAGCTACCACGCATGTAAAAGATAGCAAAAGCACTCAGCCAACACATGCTAGTTACCAGAAGCAATGGTGATCATTTTTCAATTTTAAAGCATAAAAGCCATGCATATGACACATATCAGACATATCATGTGAACTGAAGCAAAGCATGATCATCAACAAGTAATCAAAAGCATATACTAGCTAGAATAGGTAAAGCAGATCAATCATATAACAAAAGCAAGCTCAAAGTGTGATATGTGAATATGCATGATATGAACACACACAAAAAGACTCAAGAAAAGAGTAAAGAAGAAAGAAAAACTAACTCAAAATATCCTAAAAAGGATACACAATACCCAAATCCCCTCGCAAACGCTCTAAAGAAGACTGATCTAGGGGTTTGGTGAAAATGTCAGCCAACTGATGATGGGTATCAACATGAACAAGGTCAATGACACCTTTCTCATATTGATCCCTCAGAAAGTGAAAGCACACATCAATATGTTTGGTTTTTGAATGGAGACATGGGTTTTTCCTTACACTAATCGCGCTAGTGCTATCACAAAACAAAGGAACTCTAATAAGAAAGAACAACCCAAAATCTTGCAAAGTAGAAATCATCGAAACCAACTATGAGCAGCAGCTAGCAGCAACTACATACTAAGCCTCTATGGTATAAAGTGCAACTCCAGACTGCTTTCGAGAAGACCAAGAGACAAGAGAAGAACCAAGAAACTGGCAAGTACCGGAAGTTGACTTGCGATCCAACCGGCACCCACCAAAGTCAGTGTCCGAAAAGCCAGATAAATCAATAGACGATGATGCTGAATAATAAAGACCTAGATCGGGCACATAGGTAAGGTACCTGAAAATACGCTTGATAGCTTGCCGATGAGACGTGCGTGGTGAAGACTGGAAGCGCGCGCACAGTCCCACGGCAAACTGAATGTCTGGCCTCGTCGCCGTCAAGGATAGCAGTGATCCGATCATCCCTCGATACTCTCTCTTGTTGACCTTGACGCCACTATCGTCCTTGTCCCGGCCCCCTGATGTACCCATTGGGGTCATCTGAGGCTTCAGCTCTCCACCAAAGTCAAATTTCTTCAGCATGTGTCGTGTGTACTTACTCTGGTGGATGAATATGCCGTCCTTGGTATGCTTGATCTGGAGCCCTAGGAAATACTTGAGCTCACCCATGAGGCTCATCTCAAACTCACTGTGCATTTTCTTAGAAAACTTGGACACAAGTGCATCAGTAGAACCACTAAAAATAATATCGTCCACATAAATCTGAGCAATCAAGAAGTCTGAGCCATCTCTGAGCAAGAAAAGAGTTTTGTCCACATAACACATCACAAAGCCCTTCCCCAACAAAAACTGCTTCAACCGGTCATACCAAGCCCTGGGGGCTTGCTTCAGATCGTATAAAGCTTTTTGCAGCTTAAAAACATGTCGAGGAAACTTAGGGTTCTCAAAACATGGGGGCTGCCTAACATAGACCTCCTCCTCTATGTACCCGTTCAAAAAAGCACTCTTGACATCCATTTGAAAAAGCTTAAACCCTCTTAGAAGCGGCAAAAGCTAAAAGAATACGAATGGACTCAAGGTAGGCAATAGGGGTAAAAGTCTCCTCAAAGTCAATACCCTCTTTCTGGCAAAAACCCTGGGCAACTAGTCGAGCTTTGTTGTGCACCACAACCCCATCTTCACCTTGCTTGTTCTTGAACACCCACTTGGTGCCTATGGGGTTGCATCCAGGTGGCAGCTCAACCAGTGTCCAAACCCGATTGCAGAGAAAATTCTCAAGCTCTTCTTGCATGGCATTTATCCAATTCGAATCAGAAAGAGCATGAGAAACATCTATGGGCTCAAAAGAGGCAACACACGTAGACTCAACAAACACAGCAAGAAAGTCAACCGAAGAGAGCAAAGTTCTCTCTATCAGATCACTGATGATTAGCTCTCAGGGGTGATCATGCTGAACTGCTCGGGATCCCAAGTGATCTGAAGTCACCTCACCGGAGTCAGCAGCTGGCACCTCTGGACTCGACAACAGGAGAGGTCTGCCCTCGTCCTCAGTCAAATTCTCAAAAGGTGTGGGATCTACCGGTTGTGTAGAAGGCCTACCCTCATCGACAACAGGAGCGTCATCATCTTCCTTGAAGATGGACTCTCCAAGCTCATCATATTAAGAAAGCTCAAAAGAAGGAGTCAACGAAGGCAAGGACTCATCAAAAGAAACCTCACAAGTCTCGACAAGCTACTGGGAGTCGAGGTTCTAAACACGGAAGCCTCAAGAATGCAAAGCATAACCGAGAAAGACTCCATCCCAGCAACGAGACTGAACCTTGTCCAAATGCCCTCCCTTCTTGAGCACAAAGCACTTGCAGCCAAACGCTAGCAAGTGACTCACTTTGGGCTATCTGCCAAACCGTAACTCATATGAAGTGTTACCTAAGTAAGCACTAAGAAAAATGCGGTTGGCTAGATAGCAAGTCGTGTTCATGGCTTCAACCCAAAAGTGCCTAGGAGTCCTATGCTCATCGAGCATCGTCCTGGCCATCTCGACTAGCGTGCGGTTCTTTCATTCCACAACGCCATTCTGTGGGGGAGTGTAAGGAGCAGAAAACTGATGATCAAGACCCTGATCACTACAGAAGCTGACGAACTGAGATTTCTTGAACTCAGAGCCGTTATCAGAGCGAATTGCTCACATCCGACCATTGTTCTCATTCTTCAGCTTCAAAATCAGGTCATGAACAAACTAAAAAGTCTCATCCTTAGACTCTAAAAAGAAAACCCACGAGAATCGAGAAAAATCATCAACTATCACAAGCGCGTACCACTTCCCACCGACTGAGCGTACCCAACCTGGACCAATAGTGTCCATGTGTTACAGCTCTCCCGGGTACGAAGTCATCACCTGAGTCACGGGTGCGTGAGAAGCGGCAACCATTTTCCCATGACGACACGGATGGCAAACTAGATCCTTCTCCATCTTAAGCTTGGGCAATCCTCGGATAAGGTCCATAGAGCTCAATCTGACTAGCAAATCAAAGCTCAAATGGACTAACCTCCTGTGCCACTTCTAGAGCTCAGATGAGGATCCAGCAATCAAACAGCGAGAAGGGCCAAAAGAACTAGAGAAATCAATTCGAACAACCTTACCGAAGGGTAAGATCTGGCAAACCAAAGATCCTCAAGAATCAACCATAGAAGACATGCCCTTCTTAAATGGAACCTCCAAACCATCCTTAAGAAGTTGCGAAATAGAAATCAAATTGAAATTCAAGTTTCCAACCAAAGCAACATTCTTCGAAGAGAAATGGTCAGAGATGCAAATTGAGCCAATGTCGTGTACCTTGCCTTGACCACTGTTCCCGAAAGTGATATATTCTTTGGAGCTCGGGGGAGTGAGGCTAGAGAACCATATATGATGTCCCGTCATGTGGAGAGAGCATCCTAAATCCATGATCCACACGTCCTCTAGTCCTTGATCATGCATAATCAGTGGTCGTAAGTATGAGCAAATGGTCCAGCACCAGGTTTAGAAAAGGAGCTAAACTAGTGTCGAGTCATCTGCTCAAAGGAAGGAAAGCAGAAAGAATCATAAGAATCTGGAGCAAAGCACGACTCAAAGCGCGGTCCTTAGTTCTACCTAAAGTCTCGGCCACGAGGTCCAAAGCCGTATCCAGAACGACTTGGAGCATACGTAAGAAAGCCGTCTCCTCTACCACCACCTACACGACGCGGCCGGGCCTCTGGCCTCTCCCTGCATCGAGGAACTCTCAGTCTACCACCCTACTAGTAGAATTGCTCCTGCCCATCATGAGCTCTCTCTGCTCTCTCAACTCGCTTCCTCCTGAAGCAAAACTCCTCAAGATGCCCGTCTCTTTGACAGTACTCATAGTGGTAGGTGGGCTTCTTGGGATGTGGTTGAGTCTTGGGGTTCTTGGGCTTGGTGGTGTTGGGTGTAGACTATTTGGTGTGCGAGGGTCCAGGTAGAGAGTCTAGAGAAGTGTGGAGATGTTTGGGCTTTGGGACCCAGATGGGCTTCTTGGGTGGAGCTTTAGGCTATTCTTGAAACACTCCATCCTTGGGCTGACTAGCCTGGAAAGACTCAGTGGAGTTAGTCTTGGGATATCTCTGTTCAGAAGTCATCTTACTCCACTCCACTGCTTAGCTAATGGCACTCTCAAAATCAGCCTTGGTATAGGTGTAACCTACCCCAAACCCATCCCGCCTCTTGAACTGCTGGATCATTATACCGAGCTGTGGCTCTCTGGCACTCACCCAACTCAGGATCTAACGGAGGTAAAAGTTCTCATTCTGAACATCAGCTAGCTCCACTCTAAAGGAAGCCAGTACCTCCACCTGAGACAAGCAGGTCTCACACTCTCTATCGATCGACTTGGACAGACTTCTCAGCTTTCAGCTTGATCAACTCCAATCTAAGAGACAAGCAGTTCTCACACACAGTGGGTGGAACTGACAGTGTCTCAAGCTCTAGCCTAGTTTGCTCCAATTCAACTCTAACTCTCTCCAACTCGCCCAACTGCTCATCACCCTTGGCTTTCAGCTCAGCTAAACTAGCTAGATGGGATGGGCAGTCTACACAGGGCACGACAACAGTGGCATTAGCATTTTTCAGCTCCAACTGAGCGCTCTCAAGCTTAGTGGCCAAAGCGTCCCTCTAATATACCCTCTCTATGTACCTGGACTTCATAGTCGACAGGTCACACAATAACACCTCATAGTTTGGGCACTCACTGCTACCACCCAAGCAAGGGGAAGAAGATAGACTCTCAATCCTGCCGTTGGCCATGGCAAGATCACTCTCAAGCTCATCTATCCTCTTCTTAGCCCCTCTAAGCAGTTTCTCCCGATGGTTCTCTTCAAGTAAATCAACGACATCTTGTTCATAGGAGGATACCTTTTCATCGTCGTCGTCGTCGGAGTTGTCGAGGGAGCCCATTCTGTTCCTTATCCCCAAGAGCCATTGAGCAGAAGCTCTTGCGGGATCTTCGGTGGTGATGTGAGTGGCTCTTCTGCTTATCCCTAAAGGCCATGAAGAAGATGCCTACCGGATCATCCTTGTCCTTCCCCTTCCTCATCGTGATCTCCTCATCGCTTGAGCTTGATGAAGAGGAAGAAGACGAAGACCGCTTGGAGTAGCTTCTCTCCATCTTGGCGAAGAAGTACTTGTCTCGCTTCTTGTTCTCACGACAGTAGTCCTTCAGGGCCGTTCGGAAGAATCTTGTCTTGGGCTTGCTCTTGGTGAAGGTGGAGCTGTCATGCTTGCTGGAGTCATAGGAGCCACCACCGGTACCCTTCTTATGACCATTGCGCTTGGGGCAGTCGACGATGAAATGACCTGGATCACCACACTCAAAGCATCTGGATTTTGGATCGTGTCTTTTGAACATTCACTTATCATAGACACAACGCACCCAGTTGTTAAACAGACATAGATCATCATCTCCTAGCGACTCAATCTAGTCCTCAGTGATAGACATCAAGGAGAACCCAGCACAACTCACAGAAGAGGAGTCAGCATAAGGAGTCGCAAGGGCCAAGGTTTTTGATCTAGAGCCAATGAGATTTGATCTCAACTGGATATCAACATCTGTGGCCTTGAGCTTGCTAAACAACTCTGAAATTGTCAAGGTAACATAAGAGGTGCTCTCAATGATAGAGGATACCTTGATCTCCCAGATCTTAGGGTCCAAGGTATGAAGAACCTTGAGCGCCTGCTCATGATCTAAGACCAGCTGAACTCCCTCGGCCTTGTTGGCCCGAAGCTTGTTGATGATCGATTAAAAACGACCAAATAAGGCTTCAATAGATTCACCCGGCTTCTATGTGAAATTTTCATATTCACGTTGGTAGGTCTGATAGAGCTAAGCCTTGACCTGGGTTGTCCCCTCATGGTGTGCCTAGAGGGTAGCCAAGATCTCTCTAGCAGTGTTGAGATGGCTCACACGCTCAAATTCACTGGGACCTAAACCAGAAAACAAAATGTTCACTGCTTTATTATTGTTCTGATGCTGGGCGATTATCTCGGGGATTTACGCTCAACAACAGGCAATATGGTGAAAATAGCATGAACACAAACGTCCCAAATGTCCGAGCTCTGGCTCATAAGATAGGCTCTCATGCGAGTCTTCCAATAAGTATAGCCAAAAGCTTCTAGGGACAGGACCTTTCCAGAAGAAGTCATGATTACTACCTGGGTTTAGAACCAGTTAAGGTATGGAAAAACCCTAACCAGGCTCTTATACGACTTGTAGGACCGAAAGTAGCGACCAGAGGGGGGGGTGAATGGGCGCCTAAAAATTCTTGCGAATCAATGGCCTTCTCCCAACACCCAATGCACCTCAACAGACAACTAACAGAAACAAAACCAGTTCACAGGTCCAAAAATAATCTAGCCTAAAAACGACCGGTGTCCTAATCGAAAAGACACCAACACAATGCTTAAATGCAGATAAAAAGAATATTCAATTCACTGTCATTTCAATCATTATAGCAACAAACATCTCAGGCAGTATAAAGTCATTCAAGTAACACTAGCAACTCCACAAGGATAAATCGCAGATGATAAAGAAGTTTAGCCCAAACTGATCATGCAGCAGTATTAAATAACTAGAAAAATTTGCAAAATAGTAAAAACCTAAATAAAGATAACTTGTCCTGATGCGTAGCTTTTGTAGCAGCTACGGCTTTGCCTCAGAACGGTCAGATCCGAGATCAGCGGTCAGTTTTGTGCCGAAACTGACAAAGCGTCCACCGTCTTCGCACCGGGTACCCCGATTGGCCCGGCTCGATTCCGTAGATCCCTCAGCCTGCCAATCACTCGCCGACCGTGTACCTGAGTTAATCCCAATCAACGGCCCAGTGGATCCTCTACTGCTCATAGCCCATGTACCCAGATTGGGCTAACCCAACTTCACGACCCCTCTGCCCGACAGTGGATCGCTGCCCGTGTACCTGAGTCACAAGCGGCCCAAACACAGCAGGTCTTCTCTTCTCTTCATGTCCTCTTTGACTTCCGTTGACAATCACTCATCACATCTAGAACTATCTTTTCAGCCATTGAACCATTAGTTTGATGTGTCGCCTACTCTACCTCTATTAGGTAAGATATCATGATATGAACATACAGTTCGAAGAACTCTACGAAAAAGATGAGTTCGTGGTTATCAAGTACTGTTTGCGAAGCCTCGGCTTTAATATGTTGGGCGTTGTGCGCGGCCGGCCCTATTGCATTGCATACGGCCCCCACCCACAAAGAGGGGCAGGGGAATGAGGCACAATCAAATGGTGCTTCTCAAATAGATTATATTTGCTTAGTTAAATCACATTGCAAACATCATAATCAGGAAAAATTATTATCTAAGCCTAAGTAGAAACGGAGACCTCTCTGACCTCTAGAGCTACCTCCGGGACCAGGTGTGTCTTTGGAGCCTAGAGTTCTCAAAACCTTTCTTTTGGTTCGGGTTCGATTACCCTTCTTCGAAGCCCTGCAGGTTTTCTGCTCTTCTTGAAGTTTCGCCCAGGTTAGAAGCCGTTCAGAGCTAGCCTCCATCGGATCATCAACTTGATACTCCGAATCAGACCAATCTACATACTCCGAAGATGAAGACGTTATTACTGTATCTTCTTCTTTGATATAAGAAAGGACTTCGCTACAAACATCAGTTGCTATCTCTTCATGCTCCCCCCGAGGAACAGAAAATCGCGGGCGCCTATAAGGCCTTAAGCTTTTGAGAATATCCTATTGTTTGCAAAGCCCTTCATCAAGTTCTAATACTTCGAGATCAAAGTCCGAAGCATGTGGCGAAACCTAAAAACAGACATCCAAGCAAAGACTTTTCATTCATTGAAACAAAAGAATATTACAAAGTCTTTTTTACATAGCGAAGCGCCCTAAAGAGCTAGACCTTTGGGTCCAGAGGTGGAGCAGTTGGCGGAGGTGGAGCCGGAGGCCTCATCTGTGCTTGCCTCTGCTGACGGGCTTCGTCGATCCATGCCTTGGCAGCATCTTCATTATCTGCTTTCCAGGTCACCTGGAAGGCTTCCCAAACCAAAGCAACGTCCAGAGATGGTCCCAGCAAGCCTTCGTCAATGAAGCTTGTAGGCATTGAACCCTTCGCCGCAGCAATAGAGACCCTGATGGCTTCGAGATGATGAAGGATTCTGGTCCTGGCTACTTGCCCAGAGATTTCTCCATAGCGAGTACTGGAGCCCTTCATCATCTTGGCCGCTGCCTAGATCATCTTGAGCTTACGGTCAAGAGGTTGGGTCATCGTAGCTGAAGAAGATGGGCAGACCATTCCAAAATATTCAAGAACAGCCCGGAGGGTGTCCATGGCTTGATCAGCCATCTCGATGCGCCTCATCTCGGTCTTTGTCTTCTCGGTGTCGATGGCAGAGAGGCCAGCTGTCTTCGTCATTAAATAATTCTTCTAAGACAATGCTTGCTGAAGTGCCTCTTAGAGCCGCACAAGTTCAGCCCCGAAAGTCACCGCCGCTGCTCGAAGTTTGTCAACTTGAGCTCTCAGCACCATTCACTCCACTTGGAGCTCCTTAATTGAAGATGCCAGGCCAGCATGAGCATGCTGCTCCATTCAGAGTGCCTCCTCCACAATGGCCTTCATCCTCTGCTCTTCGAGGAGTTCTTCCTCCAATAGTAGGGACTTATCTTCGGAGCCCTTAAGGGCCCTCTGGAGCATTGTAACCTTCCTTTCAAGCCGATTAAACTCGATCTCGTTGGAAGTCGCCGCCGCTCTAGCAATAATAAATTGCTGCAAAAAGCAAAGTAAGTATGGTGTAATTACAATGAATTAAATGTACACTATGTCCCTTGCATACCTAGAGTTTAGCCCTATCGAGGGCTATGTCTAGCTTCAATCCACTGGCTTCGCTCAATGCGGAGACCAGCTCGGAGTTGCCAACCTCTTGGCTCTTTTCAGCCAAGGGCTATAGGAGAGACCGGAGCCTTATCCGCTGCTCCAAGAACGGAGCCAATAGTGGGAGCCAGGACAACGCTGTCTGATCATCTTCGGTGGGATCCTCTTCTGAAGCATCCACCTAAGGATCATTAATCGATGGTGTCATCACCAAGGATGGGAGAGGCCTAGGCCAAGACTTGCCTTTACCTCTCCCCATTGTAGGAGCCACCGGGACCACCTCTTCCATTGGAGTGGATCCCTCTGTAGGGGTGACCCCCTCGACTAAAGCAGCTCCAACAGAAGTAGCCTCTACCACTGGAGCCTCGTCCCCAGTAGGAGCGAAGGCTCCATCTCGGGTCGGATCCATGTTGCTCCCCAAAGCATCTACAAATATAAGGTATTTGTCAATTATCTATAAGATATTGCCAATACAATGAAATTAATTCAGGTATGATGAATTAAGGAGTAAAGACCGAAGGCTTACCTCCATCTAGATTTTGAGGGAGGATTACGGGATCCCCCGGATACTCGTATATTCTGAGGTACTCCTTGATGTCCTTCCCCGAAGTTTGGGCTGGAGTAGCAGACGTTCAGGCCCTTACCTCTGCCACCACTACTCCGGTCACTGGTGAAACGGAGCCCTCCGGCTCCACTTCCTGAACCCCTGTGGGCTCAGTTTGGACCACCGCCTCCTCTTTGGCCGCCAGTGTCGCTCCGACATCAACCCGAGGTGGATCCTCGGTTTCAGCCCGAGAATCCCCCTCACCACCTTCCATGAGAAGAGCTTCGAGCTCCCTTCCCATTCGGGCCTCTGAAGTTTCCTCCTCTTTAGACTCCTCCGAAGAAAAGCTCTGAATGTCTAGTGAAGGAGGAGACACCGGAGGTGAAGGGAGCTTAGACTTCTTCGCTGCCTTTTCACAGAGTATTCACGGCCTTGGAGGTCCCAGTAGCAGCCTTCCTCTTTCAAGAGACCGGGCCCGCTGGGTCGAAGCTTGGAAGCGGAGGGGCTCCGATTCTAAGTGCGCTCCACACTCGATTGGTGAGTTCCCAGCTCCCAACCAGCTCCACCCTCCGCTACTTCTCCACTACGGTAGGCGCCCCGAGCACCCTCTCCGCTACCCGAGCTATTTTCTCTGGAGCTAGTGCCAACGGAGCCACTGAAATAAGGTAACAATTTGTTAAGAAAACTACATATATTCTATATGACTAATCTGAGTGCAGGAAATATCAAAGTCTACCTAGAGATCAAAGCTCCCCCTCACAAGCGTTGTGGAAAACAACGGGACAATTGGCCCCGAGCAGAGGTATCCGAAGGGCGATGAACTTAATGGGGGATTGGTCCCGATCTTCCGCTAGGTAAAGGATAACTTGGATTGGGGGAGAATCTCGACGTTGACGATCCAAGGCTCCGGTCCGGCGGATCAAAACCTTGCAATCGCTACACAACCGTATCCGTTGGTTATCAACCACGCAGGGCGCGATTGACTTCGCCACGAAGGCTAGTTCCTGCAAGCGAACCCAAGAACACAAGCAAGAACAGGAAGGATACAAGTCGAATGCCAAATCACAGATAAACTATGAAGAGGAGAGGTTTCACAAACGTTGATGCAGCAGCCAATCGGTCCGGTGCAGGAGCGGGATCTAAACACACAAGTGTAGATGCAAACAAAGCAAAACCTAACCCTAAAGGCGGCTGGCGTGAGTATATAAGGCGTGGGCAGCCTGTAGAAGACGTATAGACTCGGACTATGGGCTAGAAGACGTACAGACTCGGACTATGGGCCAACACGGCCCAATTCTGTCACGCAGGAATGTTTCAAACACACAGGACGACTCGAGACTCCAAATGAGACGAAACCAACGGCAAAAGATCCGTCTTCTCCTTATATTTCCAAAAAGTCGAAGAGCGCATCAATCGGTCTTCGTATGAGGAAAATAGGCCCATTTTGGTGCATGGTGGTTGATGTAGTCCGAACCAGCGAATTCTTGACTTCAAATCATCCGTGCGACTCCGTCTTCAACTCCAACTCTCCTATTCCATCTCCCATGTTCCTAAGCAACAAAATATCACTAGTATTCAGTAGCATCCCATCCAAACAAATATTAACATAATTGCTAAGGAAAGAATTAACCTCATGGTTCAAGCGACGGGCATGGGCGCGTGTGATTGGTCCTTGTAATTGAATTGTAGGTGGAGGCTCCATGTGTGTATCATGTGAAGTGATGCCCTCATCATCCTCCCCCTCTTGAATTGGAGTCGTCCTCGACTCAAGCTCATCATCATCTCCCAAATAGGGCTTTAAATCTGAAATGTTAAATGTGGGACTAACCCCAAAAGCTGCAGGCAACTCAAGTTTATATGCATTATCATTTATCTTCTCAAGCACACGGAAAGGACCATCAGCACGAGGCATCAATTTAGACTTTCTCAAATCAGGAAAATGATCCTTGCGCAAGTGCAACCAAACAAGATCACCCGATTCAAACGTTATCTCTTTTCTACCCTTACTACCATAAGCACGATATTTCTCATTCATTTTCTCTATGTTTGCTTTAGTAGTTTCATGCATCATAAGCAATAATTCAGCACGTGTAGTAGCATCAAAATTCAATTTTTTAGATGGTGGCAATGGTAGCAAATCAATAGGAGCACGCGGATTAAAGCCATAGACCACTTGAAACGGACTTACCTTAGTAGTGGAGTGTACTGACCTATTATATGCAAACTCAATATGAGGTAGACACTCTTCCCAGAGATTCAAGTTGGTCTTCAAAACAGCCCTCAACATGGCGGACAATGTGTGGTTGACGACCTCCATTTGCCCATCCGTTTGTGGGTGACAAGTAGTAGAAAACAGCAGCTTCGTCCCCAACTTATGCCACAACGTCCTCCAAAAATGACTTAAGAATTTAGCATCACGATCTAAAACGATGGTATTGGGAACTCCATGCAAGCGTACGACCTCTCTGAAAAACAATTCAGCAACATTGGTAGCGTCGTCGCTCTTGTGACAAGGTATAAAATGCGCCATTTTAGAGAACCGATCTACCACCACAAAAATACTATCCCTCCCCTCTTAGTTCTAGGTAATCCTAACACAAAATCCATAGAAATATCCTCCCAAGGTACACTAGGAACGGGCAGAGGCATGTAAAGACCATGTGGGTTTAGACGGGACTTAGCTTTATTGCAAGTAGTGCATCGTGCCACATAGCGCTCAACATCTCGTCTCATCCTAGGCCAATAGAAGTGTGTGGACAGCACATCTTCGGTTTTATTTGATCCAAAATGACCCATCAAACCACCACCGTGTGCTTCCTGCAATAACAACAAGCGAAGAGAGCTAGCCGGCACACATAACTTGTTAGCACGAAAAAGATACCCATTATTCAGCACATATTTGTTCCAAACACGGTTATCTGTACAATTTGCAAAAGCATCTTTGAAGTCCAAATCAGTAGCATACATGTCCTTCAATGTTTCTAAACCAAAGATCTTATAATCAAGTTGAGAAAGCAATGTATAACGTCTAGATAAAGCATCGGCAATCACATTATCTTTCCCTTTCTTATGCTTAATGATATATGGAAAAGTCTCAATAAATTCTACCCATTTAGCATGTCGTTTATTCAGATTTGCTTGACTACGTTTATGCTTCAATGCTTCATGATCCGAATGAATAATAAACTCCTTAGGCAAAAGGTAATGTTGCCAAGTTTCAAGCACACGCACTAAGGCATATAATTCCTTATCATAGGTAGAATAATTCAACTGTGGACCATGTAATTTCTCAATAAAATAGGCCATGGGTTTACCTCCTTGTAGCAGCACACCTCCTATTCCAAAACCACTAACATCACATTCTAACTCAAAAGGCTTACTGAAGTCGGGTAGCTGAAGTAGAGGTGCATGTGTAAGACGATCCTTGAGTGTGGCAAAAGCTTGTTCTTGTGCTGGTTCCCAAGTAAAAGTGACTCCCTTCTTGGTCAACTCATGCAAAGGACCGGCTATGGTGCTGAAATCTTTCACAAAATGCCGGTAGAAACCTGCAAGACCAAGAAAACTACGTACCTGTGTGATAGTTTGGGGTTGCGGCCAGCTGTTGATTGCGTCTACCTTTGTCGTGTCAACCTCAATACCCTGTGAAGTGACAACATATCCAAGAAACACAACTCGATCCGTGCAAAATGTGCACTTCTCAATGTTACCAAACATTCTAGCCTCACGGAGGACAGAAAAAACAACACGTAGGTGTTCAACATGTTCAGTGAGAGACTTGCTATAAATCAAGATATCATCAAAGTATACAACCACAAAGCGTCCTATAAAGTGCCGTAGGACTTCATTCATCAAGCGCATGAAGGTACTAGGTGCATCAGTAAGTCCAAAAGGCATGACAAGCCACTCATATAATCCAAACTTTGTTTTAAAAGCAGTTTTCCATTCATCACCTAGTTTCATGCGAATTTGGTGGTAGCCACTACGGAGATCGATCTTAGTAAAGATAATGGAACAACTAAGCTCATCAAGCATGTCATCCAATCTAGGAATAGGGTGTCGATATCGAATGGTGATATTATTAATAGCACGACAATCAACACACATGCGCCAACTACCATCTTTCTTAGGCACCAAAAGAACGGGTATTGCACAAGGACTAAGGCTTTCACGGACGTACCCACGATCAAGAAGGTCCTGTACTTGGCGCTCAATTTCTTTTGTCTCCTCTGGATTGGTACGGTACGCTGCACGATTAGGAAGAGACGCTCCCGGGATCAAATCAATTTGGTGCTCGATGCCGCGTATCGGTGGCAGCCCGGGTGGTATCTCAGCAGGAAAAACATCGTTAAACTCCTGCAAAAGGTCAGTGACTGCAACAGGAACAGAGCTAGGAATGTTCGCAAGTGAAAACAGCACGTTCATGCAAATCAAGCCATATATCATGGGAGTATCATCACAAATTTCAGCAAGGTCAGTTTTAGTTGCAAGCATGACACATCCTTTCAGATTAATAACTTGTGATGAAGAAGGAGAAGCAAATTTATCTTTCTGTTGCCTTGAAAGCGTTTTGGCTACTTGCTGATTTTCAGAAGGTTGTTTGCTCTTTTGTGCGTCCCTAGCATGTTTTTCTTGTTCAAATTTCATAATTTCAGCAGGAGTCATAGGAAGCAATGTAACTTTCTTTACTTTATACATAAATGTGTACTTATTGCTCCTACTATTGTGTGTAGCATCAGTATCATACTCCCAAGGTCTACCAAGTAACAGAGAACATGCTTGCATTGGTACTACATCAAAATCAGCAACTCCGAAGTATGTACCAATGGAAAATTTGATGTGAGCAGTTTGTGTTTCCTTGACCTTACTGCTATTGTTGAACCATTGCAAATGGTAAGGGTGTGGATGCGCACGTGTGGGAAGTTGAAGCTTCGTTACCATGTCGTGGCTTACCAAATTGTTGCAACTACAGATGTCGATGATGACACGTACACGACGGTCATTGATTATGACGAAGGTCTGAAACAGATTATTCCGTTGTGCCCGATCATCCTGCTCCATGTGAGTGCTCAAGACGCGTTGTACAATAAGTGCTTCATGGTCGGCAGAGGCATTCGGTGCAAAAACAACATCATCGTCGGAAGCATCGTAATCTCCTGCAATGTTAGCAGCAAGTGCGTATTCATCTTCAACATCACTAGCACTTACATAGCCACCGTCTTCCGTAGCGATATAAGCCCACTGGCTAGGGCAGTCCTTCATAACGTGGCCAAATCTTTTGCATCGGTGACACTGGATCGCTGCAGAACGTGCAATAGAGGCCGCCGAGGAGGTGGGCTTGGCTGGAGCCTTGGATGCTGCAGCCTTGGAGCTCTCAGTCTGGGCTGTAGATGTAGAAGGTGCTGATGTAGCCACCTGTCAAGAAGGTGGTGGTGGTCGTTGCTGCTGCCCACTTGAGCGTGAAGTAGCACCACCAATGTTGGTCCTCATGCTGCGTTGTGGTTGTTGGCGACCCTGCAATTCTTTTTCTGCAAGCAAAGCAAGGTGGAAAAGATGAGTGATAGTATTGTATTCTTTATAATCAATGATATCCCGAATTTCATGTCTTAAACCACCATAAAAACGGGCCATTTTATCCTCATTGTCCTCCTCAATTTCAGCGCGCATGCAACCTATTTGCAACTCCTGATAATACTCCTCTACCGATTTATTTCCTTGATTTAGGCGCTGCAATTTTTTTCTCAAATCACGCTTATATGAGGGAGGTACCCATCTACCACGCATTTGCCGTTTTAACATACCCCAATTTTGTGGTTCATTGCCAACCTGAACTATTTCAGTCCACCAAAGAAGAGCATATCCAGTGAAGTCACTAGTAGCTAAGCGCACGCGGTGGATAGCAGGAACCATGTGGGCATTAAATTTTTGTTCGACTAACATCTCCCAATCTAAATATGCATCTGGATCATAGGTGCCAGCAAAATGAGGTACTGAAAATTTTACCTTGGAGTAGGGATCATTGTTCCCGCGGTTGCCATTGTTACCTCGTGGGTGGCAGTTGCGGTGGCCACCCATACCTTGATGATTGAACTGAAAGGGATGACGTGCAGCCTCGTCAGGGTCAATGCTATTGTTCCCGGCATAGGATAGGTTGTCTTCCTCCTCAACATGGTCGTCTTCTTCTTCAACATGGTCATCGTCGGCTTGTGCAGCAGGCAGGCGTATTTCCAAGGTAGTCATCCGGTCCACTAGGTCAGCCACAGTACGCGCGAGACGTTCGATGGAATGTTGGGTCTGCCGCTGAGACTCTAGTAGAGCACGTCGTGAGACACAGTCATTAAAATCAGATGGAGGGGTACTGCTGTTATCTGCCATGTTAGTGAAAAGACAAAACAACAAAGAATATTCCTAACGGAAAACAGCTAGGTGGGGTGGTGGGTGTGTGGTGGAAGCAATCCGTCAAGCGCCTTACCCGCGCTTGCAAGTGTTCTTACCACGCCGCAGTGAGGTCACCGGCCTACAGGTGATGAACCAAGTGGAGGGTGGTGGGCAATTGCAAGAAATGAACCTGTCCTGACCAAGAGAAAGGTGTAGCTTGGAAGGCAAAGTGAGTAGCAAGGATTAGCGATAGTAATAACAGTTAAACCAAGTTCAATAAGTGTTCCCTAGTACTCGTCAAAGTTACTGGCCTTAGTGCTCCCAATGTGAAAATTCAAGCAATAGAGGGAATCTATGTGCCCAAAACTCAAGTGGAGGCAATAATAGGCCAAATTCATCTCTCTGCCGCTGATCGGACAAGGGATCGGACAAGAGATCGGACAAGGTATCGGACAAGAGATCGGACAAGTAGAATCTGTCGTTGCCGCTGATCGGACAAGGGATCGGACAAGAGATAGGACAAGGGATCAGACAAGAGATCGGACAAGCAATCGACAGGACCGGTTCTTTTTTTCACTGTATTTTTTTTTGAACAAGGATGACAAGAGATGCAACCACAAAAATTGGCACCTGCAACTGAGGTGGGATGTGGTTCACAGAAATTCAACAAGTTCGCTGAACGGCGAGCAAAAACTTTGACCAATTTTTTTCTTTATCTTCCTGATTTTTTTGGCGATTCTAATGAAGGCTAACAAGGGAACCCGTGTTAGGGGACACTCCAAATTGGGTCAAGAATATGCTCAAAAAATTTCAGAATTTTCTGCCAAACGATCGAAAAGTTATGCCTGTTTTACCAAAGAGGGGTCACAAAGACTCGATGTGGAAAACGAGTAGGGCTGTGGAGGGGGGTTTTTCGGGTGGGGAATTTTTTGAAACACAAGACCAACTACTAATCAAACGACACAAAGGAATTACTAAACCAGCAACAAGACTCGACCAAGAACACAAACTCAACAAGGTTAAAAACTGAAATTAAAATCGCAAGGCACAAAGGGGTTTTCGGTGGGGATTTTTTTGTGAGGGTTTTCTGGACTCTAGGTAAAACAAACAAAGATCGAGGTTACCTAACGGGAAATCTGAGCTCTGATACCAACTAATGGGGGATTGGTCCCGATCTTCCGCTAGGTAAAGGATAACATGGATTGGGGGAGAATCTCGACGTTGACGATCCAAGGCTCTGGTCCGGTGGATCAAAACCTTGCAATCGCTACACCACTGTCTCCGTTGGTTATCAACCACGCAGGGCGCGATTGACCTCGCCACGAAGGCTAGTTCCTGCAAGCGAATCCAAGAACACAAGCAAGAACAGGAAGGATACAAGTCGAATGCCAAATCACAGATAAACTATGAAGAGGAGAGGTTTCACAAACGCTGATGCAGCAGCCAATCGGTCCGGTGCAGGAGCGGGATCTAAACACACGAGTGTAGATGCAAACAAAGCAAAACCTAACCCTAAAGGAGGCTGGCGTGAGTATATAAGGCGTGGGCAGCCTGTAGAAGACGTACAGACTCGGACTATGGGCTAGAAGACGTACAGACTCGGACTATGGGCCAACACGGCCTAATTCTGTCACGCAGGACTGTTTCAAACACACAGGACGACTGGAGACTCCAAATGAGACGAAACCAATGGCAAAAGATCCGTCTTCTCCTTAGCTTTCCAAAAAGTCCAAGAACACGTCAATCGGACTTCGTATGAGGAAAATATGCCCATTTTGGTGCATGGTGGTTGATGTAGTCCGAACCAGCGAATTCTTGACTACAAATCATCCGTGCGACTCCGTCTTCAACTCCAACTCTCCTATTCCATCTCCCATGTTCCTAAGCAACAAAATATCACTAGTATTCAGTAGCATCCCATCCAAACAAATATTAACATAGTTGCTAAGGAAAGAATTAACCTCATGGTTCAAGCGACGGGCACGGGCGCGTGTGATTGGTCCTTGTAATTGAATTGTAGGTGGAGGCTCCATGTGTGTATCATGTGAAGTGATGCCCTCATCAGAACTCCTCCACCAAGTCTCACATACTCATGCGCTTGGCCACCGAAGACAACAACCCAAGTCGCGTTGAAAAGCAGACTTGAGTCCGAAGTCACCTCCACCTCCCTGCTGTACCAGATCTCTTGCAGAGGCCCCACAAGGCTGGAGTATTCACCGACCTCGACATAGAACCACCAGAGTATCCAGTTGGAGTACCACCGGTTGTTGATCGCCTTCACCGGGAAATTATTCAAGTGCCCCTTCTAGAGCTAGAAGTTGACACTCCCTAAGGCCACCAACAGCTTGGAGTCTTCGGGCCCGTCGTGCGGCTTGGGTTGGCACGAAGCTTCGTGGGTTGCCACGAATACTTCGGACTTTCCTTCGCACCCTTTTGCATGGAGGGCCCACTCGAAGATTGCCAGCCTAGCTATGGCGTTCGGCGACAGCTGCGGTAGGGTGACGTGGAACATCTCAAGTAACTTTCTCAAGAAATCTATTGAGGGAAGCCCAAGTCCCGCTTCAAAGAAGGCTTCGAAGACAACGACGACTTCTCCGCTCCTCGGTGCTGGTATCACTTCTTCTCCAGGAATTCGAGTCCTCATCCCCAGTCCCCGCTTGCCGCTCACTGCTTCCTTGATGGACTCTGTCGTGCTATTTGATCGCCCGAGGATGAATGTCTGCTTCATCGACTTCTTCGATGGTGGGTGGAGTTCTTTTGGATCCTTGGGCCAGGAGCCTCCTGGAGCTCCCGCTATTGTTGCCACCGCAGATGCGGCCCAAGCTTGCCGCTGCGCCAAGGTTGCCGTCACCACCAGCACTCTTGCACTGGTTCTCACCATTAATGGAACACTCGAGAGTTTCGGAGAGTAAGGGTGAAGGTTGAAAGCGTGGAAATGTCGAAATACAAAAGCTCTGTAAAAAATTTTCATCGTTGATCGCTCTCCTCTTTTATAGCCGCTCCGTTCTCGTTCGGCGTGATTCGCGCATGTTTTCACACTTGCAGATCCAACTCGTGTCAATGATAGGTGGGGCCAAAGGGTGAAATAATGTGAACCCGCAATAAAAATTTTGCGGTTGTTGTTTTCCTGAAAGGTCTAATGACTATTTGAGAGGTAACTGTACAAAAGTAACGGCTCTTTGCAATACACTGCCATCATAATGGTTCATTTTCCTTCGGAGCAATCATACTGAGGTTCGAGTTCGAAGCCCATATTTGATACATCTCCGATGCCAAGGATGCTTCAAACGGTTATAATACCTTGTATTTTTTCTAAGGTCCTGAGCATGAAAATATTTCTTGCATATACTGCTCACCTTGTTGTACAGGCTATCCGGAGAAGCGTATTCGAGGGGCTACTGTTGGGGGAAAATACGTCATCCTCATGATCCTCCAAGATTCCAAGCAAATGCATTATGCAAACAAGATAAAGGCAAGTATTAATCTTGGAGCCCAAGACTTGCCTCTGGATTGAAGGGCTTGAAGCCGAAGGGTCCGTCCAGGCTCCGGTCCGAAGAGATCCTCCGAAAGGCTTCCCCTCTAGAGTGGAAAACAAGCAAAAGGATGGGACGTCTACCTTATCAACATCCTTCGAGCATGTTTTACCATATTAACCCTATAAGGGATACCGAAATAGTATCCACTATGTCGGTTATAATTGAGGGGTAAAAAGGTCTTTTCTCTAGAGATTTTACCTATAAATAACCCCCTTCTTGCCCTGTAAGAGGCATATAATATTCTGATATTCAATACACACTTCAAACTATTCTGGTCTATTATCCTTTTCGGAGGCTTAAGATAGTCCGCATTCACAAACACTTCGTTTGTCAGTTCTTCATCTTATAGAACATGTTAGCGTAATCTATTGTGCCAACAATAGTATTATTAGATAGTGTCCAATGTATTGACACAACTATTATAGGTTAAAAACGAGTCGTAGATACTTGGATTCTACTATATGACCCAATTATTTCTCTCATCCCTGGAATTCTGTTGGTTATGGAGTTTTGGTTAAGTATGTTAGCATGGTGGGTTCCAAGTGGAAGTGGGGGCATTGGTTAGTCACGCCCAGGGCACTATACGGACTGGTTTGAGGGATCCGTCGCAAAACACTTCCGTACTAACCAAAAGTCTAGTGGGTAAGTCTTAACTGGAGGTATGGGACGTTCCAACTTGAGACACCATTTGGAGGGGGCAAGTAGCACCTGCGGCTGACTTGTACCGATGAGTTCCCATGGTATGGGTCATCTCGACATACTATGGTGTGCAGTGATGAGTGTGTGCCTTGTGGGTATAGTAGTACACCTCTGATTAGAGTTTAAATCTTTTCGAAAAGTCGAGCCCACGGTAAAGGGCGAGTTGCATGACATCCCGCAGTTAGTTTACATTTATGAGTGTTGCATGATGAAATGACATGTAATAACAGTTGAGTGAGGAGGGCTGACTATACTCCTCGAGTTAGAAGATGTTGCATTGTTCATGATCTAATTTTCTGTACAAATAAACTTGACTACATTAAATGCTTCACCATAAAAATATACTTTTCCGCACTTTAAGCCATTACCTTCCTTTGTTATCACCCTGCATTATTATTGCATTCTTGGTGGCTTGTTGAATACTTTTGTACTCATACCCATTGAAAACCCCTTCAGAGGCTATGTATTACGATGAGGATGGTCTGGAGTAGCGACCTAGTCAAGGATGTGAGACTGGTGAAGATGTTCATCTAGGAGTTTTCTTTTATTAGTTTATTTTATTTTAACAGTTGTGTAATAATGTGGTCTGCGAACCACGGATGATTGCCATATTTACGATGTCATGTGATTAACATCTTGTTATTATTGTTTTTCTTTGGAAATTCTATAAAGTATGGAATTATTAAATTCTAGGCGTTACACGAGATGTGTAGCACAAGAGTTCACACAGAAACCCATCATCGATTACGATGAAATATATTCTCCTATTGTGCGTGGAATAACTTTCCAATACTTAATATAGTTGGCAGTATAAATAAATTTATTAATGCAGTTAATGATCTTCATGACCATATACTCATATGTGACATTAGATTTGGATGTTTACATGAAAGTCCGTGAAGGACTTAGTGTTCCGAATCCAAATATAAATCACAAAAAATTATGTGTAAAACTACAAAAGTCACTCTATGGCTTAAAATAGTCGGGAAGAATGTGGTACAACTGTGATGAGAGCGAGGGTGTCCTGATCTTTCGATGAGAGGGATAGATTCGATTGAGGACGGAGATGACGTTGATGATCCAACTACAATTGCACAAGACGTTTGTGTTGGGCCTTAGCGATCGATACACCAACTCCAGAGGTTGTCGTGTCCTTGTGGCAACATGATCAAACCAACCACAAGGGTATTTGTTCCTGCAAGCAATCAAAGAACAAACAAGAACAAGATAAACAAGCAACTCAACAAGGTGGAGTTCTGTAACGTGTATCTGGTAAACTAGACGATCATAGGATTACACGGAAAATTAGCGAGGCTAAACTTTCATGTAAACAATACTCAATCTATAAGTGGCAGCCAGGGGGTATTTATAAGGCTAGGGACGTGTGGAGATCGGCCAAAGGGATCCCTAGATGAATACAACTTGATTACAAGGCCCGTGGGCTTAAACGGTTCGGACTGAAAAGGAACACATATTGTTTTGATAATTACAATCACCTTGGATAGAATCTGAAGGTGTCGCTAGATCGGTTGGCAAGAGGACTTCGCAAGCTTTCCAAAACATTCAAGATCAACCAAATTGGAGGTTCCATGTAATAGTTATGCATGTTTGAATCTGGTGTCATCTCAGTAGTTCGAGTCCGAATTGAAAACATGTAGAACTTTATCTCCACCTCTTGGCACAAAATCAACATCCCAAACTTGTATATTACCTTTGGATGTCCTTTACTTGGTCCCCAATCAACTTCCATGATGATCTGTTCCCTTGATGTACTCTCAATATGTCGCTTGATCCATGTAAGTATTTCTGTAATTGAATAGCAACAAATTTCATGCTGTAGCAAACATTGTTCAAATAAATAAAATGTAAATCTAATGTAGAATGCATGAACCTTGTATTGTTTATTATAATACATAAGCATGGTCATATCTCAGCCGGTGATGTCCTCATCATTCTCTCTTTCTTGGCTACAAACCGTCCTCGGTTTGTTCTTGTATTCGTAGTCATTGTAGCTCCTTAGCATTTTGTTGCTCAAGTGTGAGTGAAGAATCACCCTTGATAAAAGGAGATAAAATTGTGGTGTTGTTGAACAACTTAGCACACTCTCCTTCTTGAAAACAAACCTTTGTATCAAAACAAGAGGCTCTCGAGATAATAGGATTAGTTAAAATACCTTGCTCGACATTATTATTTTCAAGCTTTACACATATTTTCAAATCTGAACATATGTAAACTCTATGTGCAAAGTATACACCTTGATCATTATTGTATTTGCCAATTACATGAAAACTTATTTGAGTAGGACATGGCAAGTCAGTTCTAGTTAGTAATTTCTCATTTAAAGCACTAAGTTCACAAAGACCATCAAATTCAATATAACCCCAAGTATGTAATGAAGATAACAATTTATGTTCTTCATTTTCACCAGTAATATGAATGACATGTTTCAAATCACTTAATGGTTCAACAACAACATGTTCATTCAATAGTTCTAGCATGGATATAAGTGAAGCATCACACAACTCATCTTTGTCACAAGGAATAGAATCAAAATCATATTGTGACAAAGGAATTTCAGAAATAGGTTTCACTAATGTGTTCTTTAAATTAGCATGATAAGTGGACAAATGTAGTTCAGAATAAGCATACTCACCTTTGTTCATCTCATTATTACCTTTAGCGGCCTCAAAAACTAACGGGGCGTCTACCTTCTCACGTGATGGAATCAGCACATTAATCGTCTTGTTTTCCCTATTTAGGTTTGTGCTATGCATATCCTGCAAAACTTTAGTAATAGGAGGCACAAGGGTTTGCTACTTCTTTGATTCCATATCATCTTTGCGTAACAAAATTGGAGATTCAGAAGCTTCATCATCAAATAATTCACATTGCTCTTTATTTCGACCATTACACAACCACTCACACAAAAAATCCGACTCTCAACATTGCAAGCAAGCAAAAACAAGTAATCGAAGAATAAGCAAGAACAAGATAAACAAGCAACTCAACAAAGTGGAGTTCTATAACGTGTATCTGGCAAACTAGATAATCACGGGATTACACGGCAAAGTAGCGAGGCTAAACTTGGATCTAAAAAAACTAAATCTATAAGTGGCACCCAGGGAGGTATTTATAAGGCTAGGAACATGTGGAGATCGGCCACAGGGAGCCCTAGATGAATACAACTCGGTTACAAGACCCGTGGGCTTAAACGATTTAGACTGGAAAAAGGAACATGCATTGTTTTGATGATTGCGATCTCTACGGATAGAATCTAGAGGTTTGGCCAGATCGGTTGGAAAGATGACTTCACAAGCTTTCCAAAATGTTCAAGATAAACCAAATTGGAGCTTCCATGTAATAGTTATGCATGTTTAAATATGGTGTTGTCTCAGAAGTCCGAGTCCGAATTTAAAACATGTAGAACATTTCTCCACCTTCTCTTGGCACAAAATTAACGTCCCAAACTTGTATATTATCTTTGGATGGCCTTTACTTTGTCCCCAATCAACTTCCATGATGTTCCGTTCCCTTGATATACTCTCAATATATTGCTTGATCAATGTAAGTATTTCTGTAATTGAATAGCAACACATTTCATGGTGTAGCATACATTGTTCAAATAAATAAAATGTAAATCTAATGTAGAATGCATGCACCTTGTATTGTTTATTATAACACATAAGCATGGTCATATCCTAGCCGCTGATGTCCTCATCATTCTCTCCTTGGCTAAAACCATCCTCAGTCTGTTCTTGTATTTGTATTCATTGTAGCACCTTAGCATTTTGTTGCCCAAGTGTGAGTGAAGAATCACCATTTTGTTGATAGCAAAAAATGGCATTAATGGTTAAGATTGTCAAAATACCAGTTTGGTAATTTGGGCCAAAAATACACATGTCTCAGGTCAGGCCAAAGCCCTACAGGGCCGAAGGACCATTAGGCTATGGGCTCTGGAAGCTTCCAGCCAGCCCACGGCCTTCGGCCAAGAAGCCTTCGGAGGCCCACCCCGCCGAAGCTTCGGCCCAAGGAGCAGGCTTCGGCAGGCTTGGCCGAAGGCCCACTTCGGGCAGAGATAGAGTTGGACCCGATTCCGGCTAAGTGTTTATCTCTATTCATCCGAATTATAGCAGATTAGATTAGAGGTCTAGCCCCTATAAATATAGAGGCGAAGCCAGTTCGGACGTCCCCCCAACACAAATCAACCACAAAGCCTAGCTTTGAATCGCATTTACTTTATCTTTACTTTTCTGTACTCTTCGTGGGTTTGCCTGAAAGGCCTCTGACGGCCACTACGGAACAGTGGTAATCCTTGTTACTTTGCTTGTGAAGTATCCGTCAATCTACGTAATAGATTGCTACCGCCTTGTTACTTTGCCTATGAAGTATCTGCTAATCTGCATAACATATTGCTACCTTAGCCACTAGTGCAACACTTAGCAGAATTCGGTCCTCGGGCCAAATCGGTACTTCGAATCTATTCTGTTGAAGGTTTCCACATTTGGATCTACTTCATCAGAGGTGTCCGGAGCTGTGAGATCGGTTTTGGAGGTTTCCAGAACACCCTTCGGCGTGACTGCTACTTCGACCGCACGCTCCGTCAGTAGACTTCATCATGATAGGCTTCACCATGCTCGTACTCCGCTCCGGACAAAGTCACGCTCGTGTGTTGTGCCTGAGTCACTATTCTGTATCTTACGGTATCCAAGACTTCACACCGAACTCCGCTGTTCGGAGGTGATTGTCGCGTCCAGATCCGTTCGGAGTTCATCTTCAGCTAGATCAGTCTAAACGCCGAAGGTACCCTTCAGTGGGACACTTCGCACCAGACGCCGAAGGTATAATTCGGCGGCCCCCTTCACACCATACTTCGAAGTAGACAGGCTCCGACCGGTTTGCTGATTTATTTTGTTTAATATATTTATTTCGGCTAATTGGATTATTTATGTGTGATCTGATTACTTGGCAACTCCACACCATAGGAGGCGCAGATATCGACAACTGCAACATCCTAACGCCTACTCTTGAAGATATTCTCGCAGAAGACTGAGCAGAAATCGAGGCAAAGTTGAAGGCGCTCCAAGACATGATGTTTGGGGGCTACGTCAAGACACACGCAGGCTTCATCAAGCGCGACATCATCACACCCATATCGCCTCGTTTATCTTCTTTAGAGATTGAGCAAAAAATAGCCACATCAGTAGACCAGGCCTTCAGCGCTTCGCTAGCCAACCGTTTAGATTCTAAAGTTAGCTCCCAAGTAGAGGCGACTCTTAGAAGGTTCGGCTTTACTAAGGCTGCACCACCAGTCCCTATTGCTAGTGTACCTCTAGTAAATCATGTGTACAGCAGAACTTACGGTAAAACTGGCAAGACCATTATGTCTCCGGTCTCAACACTTATCGCCGAGACTAGTCATTATGCTTACGGCCAAACTAGCACTGTGTACCACGCACCACCACCACTAGCGCCGGTGCCAGCCCTGCCTGCGCTACCCACGCCACATGCACAGGCATCTAGGCTCGAGCATGTCATACAGCTAGCGTGTAGGGAAGAGGCCCATGTCCGACACGCCAACATTTTGCCGTGTGTCGTGCCCCCGCACGAGAGACGTGCACAGGAAGCAGGACAAGATGACCTAGAGGAGCGACTCCGCACACTATTTTGGGAATGCACCGGCTTCGTGCCTAAGGGTCAAGTTAGGGTTTATCGTAAGCCATATCCTGATCATTTCTATACGATACCCTACCCCCACGGCCACAGAATCCCCAAATTCATTAAGTTCGATGGTGAGGGTAGCAAAACCACACTAGAGCATGTTAGTCAATTTTTAGCATGGTGTGGAGAAGGTAGCGGGACATACGATCTAAAAATTATACTATTTTCTCTCTCTCTATCTGACACCGCTTTCACTTGGTTTTTGGTGCTCCCGCCGAACTCCATTCAGACGTGGGATGATTTGGAACAAAAATTCCATGATTACTTTTAAACAGGGGAGACAGAACTTAGGCTTTCACACTTGACATCGGTTAGGCAGAAATATAATGAGAACGTCTCCGAGTACATCAAGCGTTTTAGGAATACTAGAAACCGATGTTTCAGCCTTAGTATTTCAGAAAGGGATTTGGCGGAACTAGCTTTTAATGGGTTGCGTTCCAAGATTAAAGAAAGATTAGACAACCAGAACTTTTTAGAGGTTAGCCAAGTCTTGCAGCAGGCTCTGGTCTAGGAAGGCCGAGCCAAAGATAAAAAGTTTATTAAAACGTTTACCAAGCCTAGGGCTGAAATCCACATCATGGAACGCTCCGACGAGGAGGAATCAGAAGAGGACATTTCGGCTGACTTGTACGCAGCCGAATGGGTTTGGAACACTAAGAGTAAACCTATCACTTGCCCCAAATTATGGCCGTCTCCCACGAAGAATCGGCCTAGTGAGGTCAAGTACTCATTCGATATAACTAAGTGTGATAAAATATTTGATTTTCTCTTAAAGAACCAACTTCTCAGGTTGCCTAATGGTCAAGTCATTCACTCTGCTGATGAGTTGAAGAAACATCCATATTGTAAGTGGCATGACTCGCATTCACATAATCCTAATGACTGCAATGTTATTCGACAGCAGGTTCAATCAGCCATAGAAGGACGATTGAACATAGACCACAATCCAAAGATGAAGTTGGACAAAGATCCTTTCCCCATCAACGCCGTCGACCTCGGCGAGAAGAAGGTGCTGATTCAGCCAGAACAGGCCGAGTCGACTAAAGGGAATGCGATAATTGTCGAAGAACCACGCACGCTCATACCTAAGAACACTGAGGTAGGAGTATGGAAACAAAACATCAGCATCCCTTCGGCTAAAGATCGCAAGAATCCGAAGGTAACATACAAGATGTTGTTGAACAAGCATCAAAGAAAAGCTAAGGAAGCAGGCCCGCTAAAAAACTAAGTCAGCCGAAGGGCCCAAGACGTTCGGAGGGTGGCTTCGGACCATAGTGGTCAAGCCCTCCTCGTGATGGTTTCGGACCACAATGGTCGGACCCTCCGCATGGGGACTTCGGGCCATAGTGGCCTAACACTCCATACGATGGCTTCGGACCTCAATGGTCGAACCCCCCATACAGTAGCTTCAGACCCCAATGGCCAAACCCCGCACCACTCTGGACGAACCCTTCGACAGGAGTCTTCGGCCCGCATTGGCCAAATGTACCTAAGGCCTGGCAGGACCCCTCACTGATATGGTCCGAGACACCGTCGACTCTGTCGAACCCCCTCCGCGTAATGGGTTCGGCTCACATTGGCCGAGGCCACTAGAGCCGCCGATGCCTCCGCCGTAAAACTAGGCGGGAACTCCGTGGGCTCCGTACGTATCACAGCTGGAGTACCCTCCATAACTTAACGCTATGCCTTGTTTTCCTTAGGAGTATTATGAATGGCAGGGACAAACAGACGCAACAGAGGGAGGCATCGTCCATAGGCTGTTCGTGGTACCTCCGAATCGGCCCGTGTAGAGCGAAGTCGAAGAGTATAGGCATGAGCGGGCTGAGGACAGGGATTCTGAAGCTATCACAGTTAGAGTAGGGTCCCAGGAAGTCCCAATCCCAAAGGCCTTATCGCTAAAGTCTGACGGAGGTAGGTCCCCTACTTCGGCTGGAGCCCGCGCCGAAGCCTGGTCTGATCGGCCGAACAAGGCCGGTCTGATTGTTGGGGTCCGCAGTGAAGGCCCCTCCGAATACAGAGTGCACGAGGCCAAGGGGGGCAGTACCACTTCATCTAAAGTTGATAGGAACCAGGCAGTAGCACTTGGCACCAAGCCACAACCATCTTGGGCACCTCTAGGCATGTCCAAATCACAAAAGAGACGTTTGCAATGACTACGGGCCTAGGAGATGCGCGAGAAGAAAGCCGAGGATGAGCGCAACGCTATTTATGAAGAAATCCGCCCTCGACTAACTACAAGACATGTATGGAGGATGAAGTCGGTTGAGATGACCAACCCGGCTCCTAGTCCGAGTGACGACGATGATGACATGCTCGATGTCGACTACTCGCCTGTCTTCGACATCAACGTCGTCACGCTGCCTGCCGAGTTTGCCCTGCCGCAGGACGAGGCCGAGGTCGCTCAGCTGAACCTCGGCCCACGCAACGCTATTTTTGAGAAGCCCGAGGACTCGGCTTGCCATCTAAAGCCTCTCTACGTCAGTGGTCACATCGACAGAAAGCCGATTTCCTGGATGCTTGTTGACGGTGGCGCCACTGTTAACCTAATGCCTTACTCGATGTTGAAGAAACTTGGCACGGACGAGGATGATCTGAAGAAGACCAACTTGATGCTCAATGGTTTCAATGACGAGAGTTTCAAGGCCAAGGGCATGCTCTCCTTGGAGTTGACAGTGGGCAACAAGACGTTGCCAACAGCATTTTTCATCGTCGATGTACATGGTAACTATAGCAAGCTGCTTGGGCGCTACTGGATTCACGCGAATTGCTGCATTCCTTCCACTCTGCACCAGTGCCTAATTCAGTGGGATAGTGATGAAGTAGAAGTCATTCCCACAGATACTTTGGCCCAAGTGGCATTGGCCGATGTATCAGTTGACGCCGTTCACAACAAGGTAGAGTGTCTGTCAGGTAGAGATCTTTCGGATTATGATTTTGTTAGCGTGTCCGGAGGACGTTTTGTACCAGTGTCTGTAAAGTCGGCTGGTGTAGCGTGGCTATTTTTGTATTATTAGTCATGTATAGCAAGAGTAATCTGGATTAGCTAAAGTCTCGTGTAGAGCAGTATCGGTCTAATAAAGAGGGTATTGCCGAGGCCATCGAAGACTTTAGCGAAGTAGAGAAATTAGGACAAGTTTTTGCATCGGCCGATCCCTTAGAGGAAGTTGACATAGGTGATGGTAGCATCCCGAGGCTGACTTTTGTAAACCAACATTTACAGCCTGATGAAAAGGCCGAAGTAATAAAGTTGCTTCGGTCGTATGTTGATTGCTATGCATGGGAGTATAGCGAGATGCCGAGACTAAGTCGTGAGCTCATGGAGCATCGGCTACCTATCAAGTCCGGATTTAGGCCTTATAAATAGCGTCCTCATCGCTTCAACTCGGCCGTCTATGACCGAGTTAAAGAAGAAGTAGAGCGACTGCTCAAAGCTGGATTTATTAGGCCATGAAGGTACGCAGAATGGGTCGCTAATTTCAGAGATATGAACAAAGCCACTCCGAAGGACGAGTATCCGATGCCGATAGCCGACATGCTAATCAACGATGCTTCAGGACATAAGGTACTAAGTTTTCTTGATGGCAATGTTGGTTATAATCAAATCTTTATAACCGAAGAGGACGTCTACAAGACTGCCTTTTGATGCCCTAGTTTTGTCGGTTTATTCGAGTGGGTCGTTATGACTTTTGGTTTGAAAAATGCTGGCGCCACGTATCAGCGTGCTATGAACTTAATCTTTCATGACTTGCTAGGAGTTATGTTAGAAGTTTACATGGATGATGTCGTAGTCAAATCAAACGCTATGGGAAACCATTTAGCCGATTTGAAAGTTGCTTTTGATAGGATGAAGAAGTATGGTTTAAAAATGAACCCACTCAAGTGTGCTTTTGGCGTGTCGGCGGGTAAGTTCTTAGGTTTCATGATTCATGAGAGAGGCATAGAGATTGATCCTAAGAGGCTTGAGAAAATTAGAAACGTTACAACGTCAACATGCAAAAAAGATGTACAAAGGTTGCTAGGCAAGATGAATTATTTGTGTCGCTTTATATCTAACTCGTCGGGCAAGATTGATGCCTTTGTCCCCATACTCTGGCTAAAGAATGAGGCCGAGTTCACTTGGGGGCAAGCCAGCAAAGCGTCTTTGAGAAAATCAAGGAGTGCTGGTCATCACCGCCCGTGGTGAGAGCACCCAAAGCCGGAATTCCGTTTCGACTGTACATCGCTGCTGAGGATAGTGTGATCGGGGTCGTGCTAACCCAGGAGGTGGGATGAAAATAGTACATCATCACGTTATTGAGTTGCCGCCTGCTGGACGCCGATACCGGGTACACATTTGTGGAGCATTTGTGTTTATCACTTTACTACGCGTCCACCAAATTGTGCCATTATCTTCTCCCTACTACATGTGTTGTCGTTTGCCAAACCGATGTTATAAAACACATGTTACAAAAGCCGATTGTAAGTGGAAGAATCAGAAAATGGGCTTACGCTTTGATTGAATATGATTTGGCCTATGAACCCTTAAGAGCTATGAAAGGCCAGATCGTAGCCAACTTTATAGTTGATCACCACATAGACGTCAGTTCGAGCGACAATATTGCTTTGATTGAAGTAATGCGTGGAAACTTTATTTTTATTGTTCATCTTGCAAAAATGGCTGAGGTATTGGAGTGGTCCTCATATCACCTAGCGGAGCGCACTTTGAGACCTCGGCTCGTTTAGAGTTTCATTCTACTAATAACCAAGCTGAATACGAGGCGTTACTGCTAGGGCTTGAATTTTTAGATTCCATGGGTGTTAAACATGTCCATGCATGATGATTCCCTGTTATTAGTACAACAAGTGGCTAAGAGTGCTCAATGTTTTAATGGCTTTCTAAACAACTACTTGGATAAGTGCCTGGACATAGTTACTACTTTTGATAACTTCAAAATTTCTCAGGTGTCAAGAGAGGCCAATTCGGTTGCAAATGATTTGGCTCAGCAAGCATCTGGTTACCAAGTCAGGAGAGGAAAATTTTCTGTACAGGAGAAGCCGATGTTTGGTCTCACTGCCGAAGCCAGTGACTTCGGGCAGGTGCACCCTCTGGGTAGAACCCCTCTGGCTACCGAAGGCTACCGCGCGCTAAGTTCCTAGGACCGAAGTGTTCCGCCCACCGAAGAGTCTGGCATACCGGATCCCACGAGCCAGAGTCCTCGAGACAGCGAGGGCTTCCATCAGTCCGGACCCTCTGGCAGGAGGCCTCGGCCTGATGCGCTCCGCACGACCAGTCCAGACAGGCTTCGGCAGAAGCAGGAAGGGCTCGGGGGGCACCTTGCAATCAGTATCCTAGATACTTTTTCAGGGAGTGAGCTAGCGGAACCCTCCGAAGCCCATAAGGGCGATTGGAGAATTCCAATCATCTAGTATTTGAGAGACCCTAGCCAAAGGGTTGATCGGAAGGTTCGGCGACAAGCGTTTAAATTTGTGTTGATAGACGACACAATGTATCGCCGAACCATTGACGAAGTACTGTTAAAGTGTCTAGACCATGAACGATCCCAGGTGGCTACGGGAGAAGTCCATGAAGGACTTTGTGGCACTCATCAGTCGGCCCAGAAAATGAGTTGGATGCTCAAAAGAGCGAGTTTCTACTGGTCGACTATGATTGAGGACTGTTTTAAGTATTATAGAGGGTGTGAAGCATGTCAGAAGTTTGGCAATATTCAGTTAGCTCCTGCTTCATTACTCAACCCTATTGTCAAGCCATGGCTGTTCCGAGGTTGAGGTTTAGACTTCATCGGCCAAATTCCCCCTCCTTCCTCAAAAGGGCATCAGTTCATGTTGATGGCGATGAATTACTTCATCAAGTGGACCGAGGCCGTGCCTCTCAACAACATGACTAACCACGAGGTACTTGACTTTATCTTGAAGCACATCATACATAGATTCGGCATTCCTCAAACTCTCACTACAGATCAAGGTAGCTTATTTGTTTCTAAAGAAGTGTGGGACTTTGCCGAATATTATTGTATTAAGTTGATAAACTCTTCGCCCTACTATGATCAGGCCAATGGTCAGGCCGAGTCTAGTAATAAAACCATGATTAAGCTAATTAGGAAGAAAATTGAAGAGTTCCCTAAAAGGTGGCATGAGGTGCTTTCCGAGGCTCTATGGGCTTGTAGGATTGCAAAGCACGGTGCTACCAAAGTTAGTCCATACGAGTTAGTGTATGGACAAGAAGCTGTTCTACTTGTAGAAGTAGATCTTGGTTCTCTAAGGGTGTTAAAGCAAGATGGCTTATCGGAGGGTGTTAAAGCAAGATGGCTTATCGGTCGACGAGTATGAAACTCTTTTGAAGGACAACCTAGAAGAAGTGATCGATAAGAGATTGAATGCTTTAGAAGCCATAGAAGTAGACAAGAGGAGAGTAGCTAAAGCCTACAATAAGAAGGTCAAACCAAACTCGTTTCAAGTGGGTGACTTGGTTTGGAAGACGATTTTACCTTTAGGCACTAAGAGTCCAATGTTTGGTAAATGGTCACCTAGTTGGGAAGGCCCTTTCAAAATAGCCGAAATCGCTCCTGGCAATGCATATGTGTTAGAATCTCTACAAGGAGAGCGGTTTCGAAGAGCTTTGAATGGTAGATACTTGAAAAGGTATTTCCCAAGTGTGTGGCAAACAACGTAAAAGGTGTCAAAAGGCTGATATGGAAGGTATCATCTATAGATCGTTGTGCTTTTAGTTCACTTAGTTCACCAAAAGGCAGGGGGCATGTGTTGATAGCAAAAAATGGCATTAATGGTTAAGATTGTCAAAATATCAATTTTGGTAATTTGGGCCGAAAATACACATGTCCCGGGTCAAGCCGAAGACCTACAGGGCAGAAGGACCATTGGGCTATGGGCTCCGGAAGCTTCTAGGCAGCCCACGGCCTTCGGCCAGGAAGCCTTCGGAGGCCCACCCCAGCTAAGCTTCGACCAAAGGAGCAGGCTTCGGAAGTCTTGGCCGAAGGCCCACTTCTGGCAGAGATAGAGTTAGACCTTATTCCAACTAAGTGTTTATCTCTATTCAGCCGAATTATAGCAGATTAGAATAGAGGTCTAGCCCCTATAAATATAAAGGCGAAGCCAATTCAGAGGCCCCCCAACACAAATCAACCACAAAGCCTAGCTTTGAATCACATTTACTTTATATTTACTTTTTTGTACTCTTCGTGGGTTTTCCTGGAAGCCCTCCGATGACCACTTCGGAACAGTGGTAATCCTTGTTACTTCGCTTGTGAAGTATCTGTTAATCTACGTAATAGATTGCTATGGCCTTGTTACTTCGCCTGTGAAGTATCCGCTAATCTGCGTAATAGATTGCTACCTTCGCCACTAGTGCAACACTTAGCATAATTCAGTCCTCAGGCCGAATTGGTACTTCGAATCTACTCTGTTGCAGGTTTTCACATTCGGAGCTACTTTGTCAAAGGTGTCCGAAGCTGAGAGATCGGTTTCGGAGGTTGCCAGAACACCCTTCGGTGAGACTGCTACTTCGACCACACGCTTTGTCAGTAGACTTTGTCACGACAGGCTTCGCCACGCTCGTACTCCGCTCCGGACGAAGTCACGCTCGCGCGTTGCGCTTGAGTCACTATTCTGTATCTTACTGTATCAGAGACTTCGCGCCGAACCCCACTGTTCGGAGGTGATTGTCGCATCCAGATCCGTTCGGAGTTCATCTTCGGCTAGATCAGTCCGAACGCCGAAGGTACCCTACGACGAGACACTTCGCACAAGACGCCAAAGGTACACTTCGGTGACCCCCTTCGCTCCATACTTCGAAGTAGACAGGCTCCGACCGGTTTGCTGATTTATTCTGTTTAATATATTTCTTTCGGCTAATTGGATTATTTCTGTGTGATCTGATTACCTGGCGACACCACCCCCTTAACACGGCTAAGGGTAGTTGGAACACGACGTCGGTGCTGTGTTACGCTTAGGCTTGTCCCTACGTATCTGCACACTTTTGGATTGTCGAACTGACCCAAGTGTGGGGGCACATTTTCGTGTCAACACCTTGATAAAAGGATATAAAACTGTGGTGTTGTTGAACAGCTTAGCACACCCTCCTTCTTGAAAACAAACCTATGTATCAAAACAAGAGGCTCTCGAGATAATAGGATTAGTGAAAATACCTTGCTCGAGATTGTTATTTTCAAGCTTTACACGTAGTTTCAAATCTGAACATATGTAAACTCTATGCACAAAGTATACTCCTTGATCATTATTGTATTTGCCAACTACATGAAAACTTATTTGAGTAGGACATGGCAAGTTAGTTCTAGTTAGTAATTTCTCATTTAAAGCGCTAAGTTCACAAAGACCATCAAATTCATTATAACCCCAAGTATGTAATGAAGATAACAATTTATGTTATTCCTTTTCACCAGTAATATGAACGACAAGTTTCAAATCACTTAATAGTTCTACAGCAACATGTTCATTCAATAATTCTAGCATGGATATAAGTGAAGCATCACACAACTCATCTTTATCACAAGGAATAGCATCAAAATCATATTGTGACAAAGGAATTTCAGAAATAGGTTCCACTAATGTTTATTTAAATTAGCATGATAAGTGGACAAATGTGGTTCACAATAAGAATACTCACCTTGGTTCTGTTAACACGGAAATGTGTCGCCGCACTTTGGTCAGTTCGACGATCCAAAAGCACGTGGATACTTAGGGATGAGCCTAAGCATAACACCGCACTTGCGTCATGTTTCGACTAACCTTAATAGTGGCTAGGGGGTGGAGTCGCTAGGTAATCAGATCACAAGTAAATAATCCAATTAGCCTAACGGAGCCATATTGGTTCGCAATATACCGTGCGAAGGGTGCGCCGAAGGCAGCCTTCGCTGTTCGGATAGATCTGGCCAAAGATGGGCTCCGGACAGATCACAACGTGAAAATGCCTCCGAACAACAAAGTTCGGTGCGAAGCCTCTGACACGAAAAAATACAACGTGGGGCGTTGGTACAACATAGTCCGATGCGGAGGGCTGGCGCGACGAAGTCCGATGCGCAGCGCTAGCGCGATGAAATCCGATGCGAAGCATTCTGGCGATACTCCAGCGTGAAGCAACTCCGATGCAAAGTAGCTCCAGTGTGCGGGACTTGACTAGACCGACTACAACGTGTCGGATCTAGCATAGTCGGACGGCATGAGGACTCACCAAAGGGTGCCCTGGTAACCTCCAAAACCAACTTCCTAGCTCCGAAAACCGTCGGCGAAGGGGACTCTGAACTTGAAACCTGCAACAAACGAAGATCAAGTTGCAATTCGGCCTACAGACCGAATTACCAAGTGTTGCATCATACAAAATGAAGGTAGCAATCTGTTACGTAGATTAATGGATGGTTCACAAGCGAGCCAACAAGGTGATAGCAATCTGTTACGTAGATTAATGGATGATTCACAAGCGAACCAACAAGGCTTACCAATGTTACGGCGTGGCCGACAAAGGGCTTCCAACGCAAACCCATGAAGTTGTACTGATCTAATGCGGAAAGGTAAAGAAAATAAATGTACGGTTCAAACTAGGGTATGAAGAGTTGATCTGTGTTTTTTTTTGGGGTTCCTATGAACCGACCTCACCCCTGTATTTATAGGGGCTAGACTTCTTATCTCTAACTCTAATCTGATAAGATTCAGCCTAATCATGTTTAGAGATAAAATAACTAGAATATGTATCAGACTCCTTTTCCGAAGCCTGCCCGAAGTGGGCCTTCGGCAGGCCCGCCGAAGGGTGCTCCTTGGGCTGAAGTTTCGGTGAAGCAGGCTGCCGAAGGGGCCTTCGGGCCGAAGCTAGCCCGCGGAGCAGGCTGCTAAAAGGTCTCCGAGGCCCCATGCAGGCGGGCCTCCAGCACTTTAGGGCTTCGGCCTGTACCAGGACTTGTATATTTTCGGCCCAAATTATCAAAATTGATATTTTGTTAATATTGTCAATTAATGCCATTTTTGCTATCAACCCATGCCCCCGTGCCTTTTAGCAAACTAAGTGAGCTAAAAGCACATCAGGCTAAGGACGATATACTTCATATCGGCCTTTTGACAGTTTTAAGCGCTTTGCCACACACTTGGAAAGTATTTTTTCAAATACCTACCATTTAAAGCTCTCCGAAATCGCTCTCCTTGTAGAGACTCTAACAAATATGCATTTCCTGGAGTGATTTCGGCTACCTTAAAAGGGCCTTCCCAACTAGGTGACCATTTACTAAATTTGGGGCTTTTAGCGCCTAAGGGCAAAATCGTCTTCCAAACCAAGTCACCAACTTGAAACGATTTTGGTTTGAATCTTTTGTTGTACGCTCTAGCTACCCTCCCTTTATCTTTCTCTATAGCTTCTAGAGCCATTAACCTCTTATCGGTCACTTCTTCCAAATTATCCTTCAAAAGAGTTTCATATTCATCGACCGATAGGCCATCTTGCTTTAGAAATATTAAAGAGCCAAGATCTACCTCTACTGGTAGAACAGCTTCTTGTCCATACACTAATTCATATGGACTAACTTTGGTAGCACCATGCTTTGCCACTCTACAAGCCCAAATGCCTCGGAAAGCACTTCATGCCACCTTTTAGGGAACTCTTCAATTTTCTTCTTAATGAGCTTAATTACAGTTTTATTACTAGCCTCGGCCTCACTGTTGGCCTAAGCATAGTATGGTGAAGAGTTTATCAACTTAATACCATAAAATTCGGCAAAGTCTCTCACTTCTTGAGAGGCACGACCTTGGTCCATTTGGTGAAGTAATCCGTTGCCATCAACACGAACCGATGCCCTCTTGAAGAGGGAGGATGAATTTGGCCGATAAAGTCTAAACCCCAACCTCGGAACGACCATGGTTTGACAATAGGGTTAAGTAGCGATGCAGGAGCCAACTGAATATTACCAAACTTTTGACATGCTTCACACCCTCTATAATACTTAAAACAATCCTAAGTCATAGCTGGCCAATAAAAACTCACTCTTTTGAGCATCCAACTCATTTTCTGAGCCCACTGATGAGTGCCACAAAGTCCCTCATGAACTTCTCCTGTAGCCACTCTAGATTAATCATCATCTAAGCACTTCAGAAGTACCCCGTCAATAGTTCGGCGATATAACACAGCGTCAAGCAACACAAATTTAAACGCCTATTGCCAAATTTTCTAAACAACCCTTTGACTGGGATCTTTTAGGTATTGGATGATTGTAATTCTCCAATCATCCTTCTAGAGTCCTAGAGGGTTTCCAATTCCTTTTCCGATGTGGAGTCTAAATTGTAAATTTTGAAGTGCCCCCCGAGCCTTTCCTGTTTCTGCCCAAGGTTGATCTGTTCGGCCGTGCGGAGCCGATTAGACCAAAGCCCTTCGATGGTGGGGTCCGGCGCACGAAGGCTTCCGATGCTCAGAGGGCTTTGGCGTGAGGGGCTTGGTGCACATAGCCCTTTGACAGATGAAGGGCTCCGGCATGTGGGCTCCAGCACGCAACACCCTTCGGTGGACGAAGTGGTCCGGTCTGGAGGGTCCGATGGACCTCGCGCCCGCCCGAAGCCTCTAGCTTCGGTAGGGAGTTCAAGCATCGTCTTTTCCTATACAGAAAATTTTCCCCTCCTGACTTGGTAGCCATATGCTTACTGAGCCAAATCATTTGCAATTGAATTGGCTTCTCTGGACACGTGAGAAATTTTGAAGTCATCAAAGGAAGCAATTATGTCTAAACATTTATCCAAGTAGCTATTTAGCGAATCATTAAAACATTGAGCAATTTTAGCTACTTGTTGTACCAGTAACAAAGAATCACCACATGCATGAACATGTTTAATACCCATGGAACTTATCAATTCAAGTCCTAGTAACAGAGCTTCATATTCTGACATTTCAGAGCGCATGCCACTAGGTGATATGATAACCACTCCAAAAGCTTGACCACTCTTGTAGGCCGAAGCATCAAAATATAGCTTCCATGGCACTACTTGAACTAGATCAATGTTGCAACCCCAATTGACATCTATGTGGTTATTAACTATAAAATTAGCGACGATCTGGCCTATCATAGCTCTCAAAGGTTCATAGGCCAAATCATATTCAATTAAAGCATAATCCCACTTCCCGATTCTACCACTTAGAATCGGCTTTTGCAACATGTATTTTACGACATCAGTTTGACAAGAAACAATACATGTGCTAGGGAGAAAATAGTGACGTAACTTGGTACATGCATAATAAAGTGATAAACACAAACACTGTACAAACACGTACCTTTTCTCGGTGTCCAGCAAGCGGTGGCTCAAGAATGTGATGATGTATTCTTTTTCCTCCACCTCTTGAGTTAGCACGGCTCCTATCACGCTATCTTCTACGGCAATGTACAGCTGAAACGGAATCCCGACTTTTGGCGCTTTTACCATGGGCGGTGATGACAAGCATTACTTAATATTTTCGAAGGCGCTTTGCTGACTTGCCCCCCAAGTGAACTCGGCCTCGTTCTTTAGCCGGAGTATGGGGACAAAAGCATTAATCTTGCTAGACAAGTTAGATATGAAGCGACGCAAATAATTCATCTTCCCTAGCAACTTCTTTGGGTCAATTTCAATACCTCTTTTATGAATCATGAATCCTAAGAACTTGCCTACCGACAAACCAAAAGCACACTTGAGTAGGTTCATTTTTAAGTCATATTGACGCATCCTATCAAAAGCAACTCTCAAATCAGCTAAATGGTTTCCCATAGCATCCGATTTGACTACAACATCATATATGTAGACTTCTAGCATAACTCCTAGCAAGTCATGAAAGAACAAATTCATAGCACGTTGATATGTAGCGCCAGCATTCTTTAAACAGAAAGTCATAACGACCCACTCAAACAAACTGACAAAACCAGGGCATCGAAAGGTTGTCTTGTAGACGTCCTGTTCGGACATAAATATTTGATTATAACCAGCATTGCCATTAAGGAAACTTAGTACCTTGTGTCCTGAAGCATCGTTGATCAACATGTCAGCTATCGGCATGGGATATTCGTCTTTCGGCGTGGCCTTGTTTAGATCTCTGAAATCAATACAAACTCGTATTTTTCCGCTCCCTTTATTCTCTGCATGCACAATGTTAGCGACCCATTAAGCATACCTACATAGCCTAATAAATTC
Source organism: Zizania palustris (assembly GCA_019279435.1). Taxonomy (NCBI): domain Eukaryota; kingdom Viridiplantae; phylum Streptophyta; class Magnoliopsida; order Poales; family Poaceae; genus Zizania; species Zizania palustris. Next base: position 50,870,907 of record JAAALK010000289.1, read on the forward strand.
AGCCCTGAGTAATCGTTCTACCTCCTCTTTAACTCGATCATACACGACCGAATTAAAGCAACGAGGGGGCTATTTATAAGGCCTAAACCTAGGTTTGATAGGTAGCCGATGCTCTACGAGCTCACGGCTTAGTCTTGGAATCTCGCTATACTCCCATGCAAAACAATCAACGTACGACCGAAGCAATTTTATTACTTCGGCCTTTTCAGCAGCCTATAAATTTTGTTTTACAAAAGTCAGCCTTGGAATGTTACCATCGCCTATATCGACCTCTTCTAGAGGGTCGGCCGACGAAAAACCTTGTCCTAACTTTTCTACTTCGCTCAAGTCTCTAATGGCTTCGACGATACCGTCTTTATAAGACCAATATTTCTCTACACGAGACTTCAGCCAATCAAGATTACTTTTACTAGACATGACTACTAATTTAGAAATAGCCGTGCTACACCAGTTGGCTTTACAAACACGGGTATGAAACGTCCTCCAGATACTCTAACAAATTCATAATCCGAGAGGTCTCTACCTGATAGACACTCTACTTTGTCATGGATGGCGTCGATGGACACATCGGCCAATGCCACTTGGGCCGAAGTATTCGCTAGTACGATCTCCACATCATCGCCATCCCATTGCATTAGGCATTGGTACAAAGTAGAAGGAATACATCAATTTGCGTGAATCAAATCACGCCCATGTAGCACACTGTAGTTACCTTGGACGTTAACGATGAAAAATGCTGTTGGTAATGTCTTATTGCCCACTGTCAACTCCAGGGAGAGTACGCCTTTTGCTTTGGAGCTTTCACCGTTGAAGTTGTTGAGCATTAGGTTGGTCTTCTTTAAGTCTTCCTCAACCCTACCAAGTTTCTTTAAAAGAAAATACAACATTAAGTTGATGGTGGCGCCACCGTCGACAAGCATCCTAGAGATCGACTTCCCGTCAATGTGCCCCTTGACGTAGAGAAGCTTTAGGTGGCGAGCCGTATCCTTGGGTTTCTCGAAAAGAGCATTTCATGGGCCAACGTTCAACTAGGCGACCTCGGCCTCATCTTGTGGTAAAGCAAACTTGGCGGGAAGCACGACGACGTTGATGTCCATTGCCTGGGGTGCGGGCCTCTTGGAGATGGGCATGTAGTCGTTGTCGAGCATGTCGTCGTCGTCACTCGGAACGGGAGTCGGGTTATTCATCTCAACTGGATTGGGATTCCATACCTTTTTCGCGGTTGACTAAGGGCGGATCTCCTTAAAGATGGTGTATCATTCATCCTCGGCCTTCTTCCCATGCATCTCCTATGTCTGTAGGCATTACAGATGCCTCTTATGTGATTTGGTCATGCCAGGAGGTGCCCAAGATGGTTGTAGTTTGGTACCAGGTACTACTAAGTTGTTTCTATGATTCCTGGCCGAAGAGGCATCACCTAGGTTGGCCTTGTATTTTTATGCACGACGAGGGGCTCTCTGCGGACCCTGTCGGTCGGACCGGCCTCGTCAAACCGATCGAACCGGGCTCCGGTAATTGCCCCGACTGGACTAGGGGACTTACCTCCGTCGGGCTTCGGCGAGGTGGCCTTCGGGATTTGGACTTCCTGAGACCCTACCCTAACTGTGATGGCCTCGGACTCCCTCTCTTTTGCCTCTTCGCGCCCATCTTCCTTGACCTCATTTTCAGTGGGTTGATTCAGAGGTACCACGGATAGCCTATGGAAGATGCCCCCCTTCGCCATGTCTGTTTGTCCCTGCCAATTTTAATACTCCGAAGGAAAACAGGGGGTAACATTATACTACGAAGGGCACTTCGGGGGCGAGGTGTAGCTCGGAGCCCACGGGGATCCTGCCCAATTGTATGGCGGAGGCATTGGTGGCTCCAGCGGCTTCGCCCACAGATAGCCGAACCCATTTCCCGGAGGGGGGTTCGGCCATGTCGAAGGTATTTCAGACCATATTAGCGAGGGGTCCTGCCATGTCGAAGGTATGTTTGGCCATTGTGGGCCAAAGCCTCCTACCGAGGGGTTCGCTAAGAGCAGAGTTGGGTTCAGCCATTGGGATCCAAACTCGCTGTGTGGAGGGTTCGACCACTGGGGTACGAATCCACTGTGCAAAGGATTCAGCCTCTGGGGTCCGAACTCACTGTGTGAAGGGTTCAACCACTGGGGTCCAAACTCACCCTTCGGCTGTCTTGGCCCTTTGGCTGTCTTAGCATTTTTGGCTGGGGGCTTGTTTCCTTGGCTTTCTTCTAGTGTTTACCCAACATCATATGATATGTTACCTTTGGCTTCTTATGAGCCCTAGCCAAAGGAGATGTTTTAATATTCCTCTTCCACACTCCTACTTCAGGGTTCTTCTATATGAGTGTGCGCGTGCGTGATTCTCCAATAATGATCGCTTTCCCCTTAGCTGACTCGGCCTGATCTGACCGAATCAGCACCTTCTTCTTGTTGAGGTCAACGGTGTCCACGGGAAAGGTGTCTTTGTCCAGCTTCATCTTTCGACTGGAATCTATTTTCAATCGTCCTTCTTCTATGGCTGATTGAACCTGCCGACAAAAAACATTGCAGTCGTTAGTATAATAGAATGCGAATCATGCCACTTACAGTAGGGGCGCTTCTTTAGTTCGTCGACGGTCGGGATGACCTGGCCCTTGGGAAACTTGAGGAGCTGGCTCCTCAAGAGGTAATCAAATATTTTATCACACTTAGTTATATCAAACGAATATTTAATTTCATGCCTGACTCTTAGTGGGAGACAGCCGTAGCTCAGAACAAGTGATGGGCTTGCTCTTGGCGTTCCAAACCCATGATGTGGACTTCAGCTCTAGCCTTGTTGAATGTTTTAATGAACTTTTTATCTTTGGCTCAGCCTTCTTGGACTAGAGCCTGCTGCAGGACTTGTCCGACTTCTAAAAAGTTCTAGGTGTCTAGCCTCTCTTTAATCTTAGAGCGCAACCCATTAAAAGCTAGATCTGCCAAATCCCTTTCTGAAATATTGAGAATAAAGCATCAATTTCTGGTATGTCTAAACGCTTGATGTATTCAGAGACACTCTTGCTGGATTTTTGTTTAACCTATGTCAAGTGTGAAATCCTAAGTTATATCTCGCCAGTATAAAAATAGTCATGGAACTTTTGTTCTAATAGGGCCCACGTCTGGATGGAGTTCGGCGGGAGTGCCAAAAACCAAGTGAAAGTAGTGCCGGATAGTGAAAGAGAAAACAATCTAAATTTTAATGCGTACGACCCACTAGCTTCTCCACACTGTGATAAGAACTGGTTGATATGCTCTAGTGTGATTTTGTTACCCTCAACGTCGAATTTGGTGAATTTAGGGACTCTATAGCCGCGAGGGTAGGGTATGGTGTCAAAGTGATCAGGGTACGGCTTTCGGTAAACCCTAGCCCGATCCTAAAGAGCGAAGCCAGTGATTTCCCTAAACAGCGCGCGTATACGCTCTTCAATGTTGTCCTGGCCTCCTACATGTGCGCGTCTCTCATGCGGGGGCGTGACACATGGCAGCATGACGGTGTGTCGGCCGCGAGGGTCTTCCTCGTGTGCTGGCTCGGGATACATAACGTGTTCAGGTCTATGCGTCTGTGTGGGAGCATGCGGCGCCGGTATCATTGGAAAAGCTGGCGCAAGCCTAAGTGGAGGTGGTGCATAGTAGGCAGTGTTAGCATGGCTATAAGCATGGTGACTGGTCTCGGCCGTAGATGTCGGGGCTGGAGATGTGTTGCTTTACCGGTACTACCATCAGTTCTGCTATAAATGTGATTCATCGGGGGTACGCTAGCAATCAGAGCTGGAGGTACGGCCTCGATAAAACCAAACCTTCTAAACATCGCCTTTTCTTGGGAGCTGACTGCCGAATCTAAATGGTTGGCTAGTGAAGCGCTCACGACTTGTTCTACTGGTGTGACTATCTTTTGCTCAATTTCTAAGGAAGATAAAGGATGTGATACTGGTTTTACTTGAGTTTGGGCGAGGTCGGGGACATTGACGTCGTGCTTAATAAAGCACGCGCGTGTCTTGACGTAGATCCCAAGTATGAGATCTTGTAGCTCTTTCAACTTCGCCTCGATCTCCGCCCGACCTTCTTCTAGGATGTCTGTAAGGGTGGGTGTCATGATGTTGCGGTTGTCGATTTCTACGCCCCCCATGGGATCCATCGGCGATGTAGACGTAGTAGTCGTAGAGGTACACGTAGCCAATGCAGATGTATTTGTCATGTTGGTGTAGCCTTCCCCATCGGATTTGCCAAAAAGTGTGTTGACATGAAAATGTGCCCCCACACTTGGGTCAGTTCGACGATCCAAAAGTGCATGGATACTTAGGAATGAGCCTAAGCGTAACACAACATTGACGTCGCGTTCCGACTACCCTTAATAGTGGCAAGGGGGATGGAGTCACCAGGTAATCAGATCACAAGCAAATAATCCAATTAGCCAAAAAGAAATATATAAATAAAATAAACCATTCAGCTGAACGGGGCCTGACTAGTTCGAAGTGTACCGTGTGAAGGGTCATTGAAGGAGACCTTCGACGTCTAGTGCGAAGGGTGCGTCGAAGGTAGCCTTCGGCATTTGGATCGATCTAGTCGAAGACAGGCTCCAAATAGATTTCCAACGCAAAATCACCACCGAACGACAAGGCTCGGTGCAAAGTCTCTGACATGACAGAAATCCAACGCAATGCACAGGCGCAACTTCGTCCGGTACAGAGTGTTAACGTGATGAAGCCTAATGTTGAGTACCCGTACGACGAAGCCTGAGGGGGAGCGTCTTGATGTGACCCCGACGCGAAGCAGCCCCGATGCTGAGTGGCTCTGGTACTCGGGACTTGACTAGACTAGCAACAGCGTGACGGATCCGGTACGGGCGGACGAAATAGGGTTCCGTCGAAGGGTGCTCTGGCAGCCTCTAAAACCAGTTTCCTAGCTCTAGAAACCTTCGGCGAAGGTGCTCCGACCATGAAACCTGCAGCAGAATAGAGATCAAGAGCCAATTCAGCGTGGAGACCGAATTTACTAAGTGTTGCAGTAGGTAAACGAAGGTAGCAATCTGTTAGATAGATTAACGGATGGTTCACAGGCAAGCGAACAAGGTGATAGCAATCTGTTACATAGATTAATGGGTGTTTCACAGGCGAAACAACAAGGCTTACCACTATTACGGTGTGGCCGGTGGAGGTCTTCCAGGCAAACCCACGAAGGTTGTGCAGAAAAGTAAAGAAAAGTAAAGTTTAAAGCCAGGGCTTTGTATTGATTTGGTGTGTGGGGGGTTGATGAACTAGCCTCACCCCTGTATTTATAGGGGCTAGTCTTCTTATCTCTAATTTTAATCTGATAGGATTCAATCTAATCAAGTTTAGAGATAAATTGTCAATCTATACCATTGGTAGGCCCGCCAAAGCTTGTCCCTTGGGCCGAAGCTTCGGTAGAGCAGGCCTCTGAAGGGCCTTCGGGTCGAAGCTAGCAGGCTGCTAACAGGCCTCCAAGGCCTCATGCAGATAGACCTTCGCCACTATAAGGCTTCGGCCTATACCATGACTTATGTATTTTCGGCCCAAATTACCAAAACTGATAATTTGACAATTTTGACCATTAATGTCATTTTTTCTATCAACACCCACGAAGGTGTAATGATCTAATGTGGAAATGTAAAGAAAATAAAGGTACGGTTCAGACTAGGGTTTGAAGAGTTGATTTGTGTTTTTTTTGGGGGGGTCCTATGAACCGGCCTCACCCTTGTATTTATAGGGGCTACTCTTCTTATTATCTCTAACTCTAACCTGATAAGATTTGACCTAATCAAGTTTAGAGATAAAACAACCAAAATCTGTATCAGACTCCATATCTAAAGCCTGCCCGAAGTGGGCCTTCTGTAGGCCCGCCGAAGGGGGCTCCTCGGGCCGAAGCTTCGGCGAAGCAGGCTGCCGAAGGGGCCTCTGGGCCAAATCCAGCCCACGGAGCAAGCTACTAAAAGGCCTCCAAGGCCCCATGCAGGTGGGCCTCCGATCCTTCAGGGCTTCGGCTTCTACCAGGACTTGTGTATTTTAGGCCCAAATTACCGAAATTGATATTTTGACAATGTTGGCCATTAATGCCATTTTTTGCTATCAACGGGTTTATCTCATTATTACCTTTAGCAGCCTCAAAAACTAATGGGGCGTCTACCTTCTCAAGTGATGGAATGAACACAGTAACCATCTTGTTTTCCATATTTAGGCTTGTGCTATGCATATCCTGCAAAAGTTTAGTAATAGGAGGCACAAAGGATTGCTGCTTCTTTGATTTCATATCTTCTTTGCGTAACAAAATTAGAGATTCAGAAGCTTCATCATCAAATAATTCACATTGCTCTTTCTTTCAACCATTACACAACCACTCACGCAAAATCTGACTCTCAACATTGCAAGCAAGCAAAAACAAGTGGCCTAAATGATTATATGTGGTATTAGCCAACAAAACTTGTATTTCTAAATTAAGTCCTTTGAAAAATCTAGTCATTGTTTTTTTCATGGCATTCTTCTAAACCACTGTACAGGATGCAGACTTTAAATTCATCGTAGTACTCTCTAACGGTTCTATTAGCTTGTTTCAATTTTTCTAATTTCTCACAAAGAGAATGCTTGTAATAAGAAAACACAAATCTCCTTCTCATCATTATTTTGCATTTATGCCAAGTTTCAGGTCTTTTGTTTGTATAAGTCCACCAAAAAGATGGTGGAACCAGTAAATACTTTGCTAGCAGCCCTAATCATTTGAGTATTAGAAAAATCATATTTATTGAATTCTTTATCTACTTCTAACTCCCAATAGACATACGCTTTAGAATCAAACTTACAATAAAACAAAGGTAGAGATGATTCTACCTTCGCTAGATAATATTTCAATATATCACATCCTTCAAGTTGAGCACTCTCAAGGTTGTGGCAAATCTGACCAGGAAATTGTAGCTGAGCATAATCGTCTTTTATCTCCTTGCACAATCCTATTATGATTAGTAGTGAACAAGAAACATACACAAGAATATGCACATCCCTATCAACTACTACGTTATGGAGGCTAAAAGGTCACACACACTCAAGATTTTTACCAAACTCTTACAAGTTCTTACCAAGCAATACAGGAAGTGACGACATCCGCAAACACAAAAAACTTCTGAAGAATGGTGTATCAATTCTTTGTTGCTAGCCCTGTAGAGTAATAACCAAGTATGTGGAGATATATGTAGACAAAGATGCTAATAAAGGAAATACTAGAACTACATTAGTCAATGTAAGTTGAATAATCATTCAAAGTCAGTACTGTGCTGGTCCTACGCTAGAACATACTAGAGACATGAGCCTAGACACAAACGATACCACCAAACCTACAAAGGTAGAACTAGCTTTCCTCTTTCTCCACTTTTTTATTCTCCTTTTTTTATTCTGCTCCCTTTTTTTGGGTGCGGCTTTTTTAGCACCTTTATGTCTGTTTTCTTCTCCTTTTTTCTCCATTTTTTATAACAGCAAATGTAAGTCTTAGTATAAACAAAATCTCACTTCAAGACTCCTGAACTTGTATGATACAAAATAGAAAGGAAACGACCAAATCTGAAGTTAACTCTAAAAGGAGAATTAAATATATCGTTGTTATATTTCCAAAAAGTATCTAAACTCTTCAATCGAAGTTTGCATGTGCGAGATATGATAGTTTTATTAACAACTGCACAACGTGCCTGAATCTAGTCTTTAATTACAATAAACCAAAACTAACTCCAATTTTATATATAATCGAAAACTAAGGGATAAAAACACCCTAACACTTGATAAACAGATCTGACACGGTGGTAAAAAAGGTGATAAGAACTCAAAACTCTAAATGAACTAGACGATAAAACCAGCAACTAGACACAACGATGCAACCAAAAAACTCAACAAACCCTAACTAAGCAGTACTAGTAAAAGGCTCAAAATGTTTTGGAATATGGGACTGATCTAATCTACTATATTTTTTTTGGATTTTTTGGACTGTAGGAAAAACAATTACGGTAAAAACAGGGAGTCTCTCACCGATCAACCTTTCTTCTAATACCACTTGATGAGGGTGAGGGTGTACCATTCTTTCGATGAGAGGGATAGATTCGATTGAGGATGGAGATGATGTTGATGATTCGATACAAGTGAAGAGCCACACAACTCAACTTTATCACAAGGAATAGCATCAAAATCATATCGTGACAAAGGAAGTTCAGAAATAGGTTCCACTAATGTTTGCTTTAAATTAGTATGATAAGTGGATAAATGTGGTTCAGAATAAGCATACTCACCTTGATTCATCTCATTATTACCTTTAGCAGCTTAAAAAACTAATGGGTCGTCTACCTTCTCAAGTGATGGAATCAGCACAGTAACCATCTTGTTTTCCTTATTTAGGCTTGTGCTATGCATATTCTGCAAAAATGTGTTTAAGCAATTGGTATGCGAAGACTTCGTGAATTAAAAAATTCAAGGAGAGCAATCTTCTAAAGATATATTATATTTACGATCATCAGATCGTTTAAATTGCACTCTTTTTCTCTTTATAAGTTTTATTCTCAACTTTTCTTATAAAGGTTTTTAATGAGGCAATATTAATATAAGATCATTATATAATAGATTTTCTCCAAAAAAATTTCTCACGGGGTTTTTGCAGGAGTTTTTCAAGATATATGATATCAATCATATTATTAAAGGATTCGTTTAAGCGGGAGTGTTGAGAATTTATCTCATCAACGATATGCAGTGCATTGGTTGGCAACCGCCTACATGCTGGGGTGCCTCCATGCATCGTGTCCAGCGCAGTGCAACTGCATGTGTCCCTTCACTTCTTTGTCACATCCCTTCTCTTTCTATAAATACTCGTTGTATTATTCAAATCAATGATCAATAAAGATTTAGAATTTTACTTTCTTGTATCCTCTTGTGTTTGTCTTGGTTTCAGGTTTTCAGTTAATTTGTGCCCACCCTTTGATGGGGGACTGGTCCCGATCTTCCGCTAGGTAAAGGATAAACTTGGGTTGGTGGAGAATCTCGACATTGGCGATCCAAGGCTCCGGTCCGGCGGATCAAAACCTTGCAATCGTTACACCACTGTCTCCGTTGGTTATCAACCACGCAGAACGTGATTGACCTCGCCATGAAGGCTAATTCCTGCAAGCGAATCCAAGAACACAAGCAAGAACAGGAAAGATACAAATCGAATGCCAAATCACGGACAAACGAAGATAAGGTGAGGTTTCACAAACGCCAATGCAGCAGCCAATCGGTCCGGTGTAAGAGGCGGGATCTAAACACAACAGTGTAGATGCAAACAAAGCAAAACCTCACCCTAAAGGCGGCTGGATGAGTTATATAGGGCGTGGGCAACCTGTGGAAGGTGAACAGACTCAGACTATGGGCTAGAAGGCGAACAGACTTGGACTATGGGCCAACACGGCCCAGTTCTGTCATGCAGGACTGTTTTAATCACACAGATCGACTCGAGACTCCAAATGAGACGAAACCAACGGCAAACGATCCGTCTTCTCCTCAGCTTTCCAAAAAGTCAAAGAACGCGCCAATCGGACTTCGTATGAGGAAGTTATGCCCATTTTGGTGCATGGTGGTCGATGTAGTCCGAACCAGCGAAATCTTGACTACAAAACATCCGTGCGACTTCGTCTTCAACTCCAACTCTTCTATTACATCTCCCATGTTCCTAAGCAACAAAATATCACTAGAATTCAGTAGCATCCCATCCAAACAAATATAATCAAAATTGCTAAGGAAAGAATTAACCTCATGGTTCAAGCGACGGGCACGGTTCTCCTCAGCTTTCCAAAAAGTCAAAGAACGCGCCAATCGGACTTCGTATGAGGAAGTTATGCCCATTTTGGTGCATGGTGGTAGATGTAGTCCGAACCAGCGAAATCTTGACTTCAAAACATCCGTGCGACTTCGTCTTCAACTCCAACTCTTCTATTCCATCTCCCATGTTCCTAAGCAACAAAATATCACTAGAATTCAGTAGCATCCCGTCCAAACAAATATAATCAAAATTGCTAAGGAAAGAATTAACCTCATGGTTCAAGCGACGGGCACGGGCGCGTGTGATTGGTCCTTGTAGTTGATTTGTAGGTGGAGGCTCCATGTGTGTATCATGTGAAGTGATGTCCTCATCATCCTCCCCCTCTTGAATTGGAGTCGTCCTCGACTCAAGCTCATCGTCAGCTCCCAAATAGGGTTTTAAATCATCAGCACGGGGTATCAATTTAAACTTTCTCAAATCAGGAAAACGATCCTTGCGCAAGTACAACCAAACAAGATCTCCTGGTTTGAAAAACATCTTCTTTCTTCCTTTATTTGTATTTTGAGCAAAATAGCGTGCATCCTTTTCTATAACTTCCTTGGTCTTCAGATGCATAGCTTTCACAAACTCTGCACGCTTAGTTGCCTCCATGTTTGCTCTCTCTTGAAAAGGAAGTGGCAGCAAATCAAGTGGTGTGATTGGCTTAAAACCATACACCACTTCAGACGGGCACAATTGTGTTGTTGAGTGGACAGCTCTATTGTATGCAAATTCAACATGTGGAAGACAGTCCTCCCATTCTTTCAAGTTCTTCTTAATCATTGTTCGCAGCACAAGTTGTTGAAAACAGCAATTTTGTGCCAAGCTTGGCCCACATTGTCTTCCAAAAGTAACTCATAAACTTCACATCATGATCTGAAATAATGGTTCTAGGCATCCCATGCAATCTCACAATTTCCCTGAAAAATAAATCAGCAATATGTGAAGCATCGTTGGTCTTGTGACAGGGAATAAAGTGTGCCATTTTAGAAAACCTATCCACTCTTACAAATATGGAGTCTCTCCCCCTCTTTGTCCTAGGCAATCCCACAATAAAGTCCATGCTAATATCTTCCCAAGGTGCACTAGAAACAGGAAGTGGAGTATACAAACCATATGGGTTAAGTTTGGACTTAGCTTTATGGTATGTGGCACAACGCTGCACAAATCGTTCAACATCTCTCCGCATCTTTAGCCAATAAAAATTATTGGACAGCAGGGCCAAAGTCTTTTCTCTCCCAAAATGCTCCATTAATCGACCGCCATGTGATTCCTGCAACAACAACAAACGTACGGACGAATTGGAGTCGGGTAGCTGAAGTAGAGGTGCACGTGTAAGGCGATCCTTGAGTGTGGCCAAAGCTTGTTCTTGTGCTGGCTCCCAAGTAGAAGTAACTCCCTTCTTGGTCAACTCAGGTAAAGGGCCGGCTATGGTGCTGAAATCTTTCACAAAACGCCGGTAGAAACCTGCAAGACCAAGAAAACTACGTACTGCAAGGTTAGTTTTAGTTGCATGCATGACACATCCTTTCAGATTAATAACTTGTGATGAGGAAGGAGAAACAACTTTGTCTTTTTGTTGCCTCGAAAGTGTTTTAGGTACTTGCTGATTTTCAGAAAGTTGTTTGCTCTTTTGTGCATCCCTAGCACATTTTTCTTGTTCAAATTTCACAATTTCAGCAGGAGTCATAGGAAGCAATGTAACTTTCTTTCCTTTATACATAAATGTGTACTTATTGCTCCTACCATGGTGTGTAGCATCAATATCATATACCCAAGGTCTACCAAGTAATAGAGAACATGCTTGCATTGGTACTACATCAAATTCAGCAACTCCGAAGTATGTACCAATGGAAAATTCGATGTGAGCAGTTTGTGTTACCATGACCTTACCGCTATTGTTGAACCATTGCACGTGGTAAGGGTGTGGATATGCACGTGTGGAAAGTTGAAGCTTAGTTACCACGTCGAGGCTCACCAAATTGTTGCAACTACCGCTGTCGATGATGACACGCGCACGACGGTTATTGACGAGGAAGAAGGTCTGAAATATATTGTTCTGTTGTGCTTGGTTGTCCTGGTCCATGTGAGTGCTCAAGTCACGTTGTACAATAAGTGCTGCCATGTTAGTGAAAAGACAAAACAACAAAGAATAATCCTTATGTAAACAGCTAGGTGGGGTGGTAGATGTGTGGTGGAAGCAATCCGTCAAGCACCTTACCCACGCTTGCAAGTGTTCTTACCACGCCGCAATGAGGTAACTGGCCTACAGGTGATGAACCAAGTGGAGGGTGGTGGCAATTGCAAGGAACGAACCTGTCCTGACCAAGAGAAAGGTGTAGCTTGGAAGGCAAAGTGAGTAGCAAGGATTAGCGATAATAATAACAGTTAAACCAAGTTCAATAAGTATTCCCTAGTACTCGTCAAAGTTGCTGGCCTTAGTGCTCCCAAGGTGAAAATTCAAGCAATAGAGGGAAACTATGTGCCCAAAACTCAAATGGAAGCAACACAGGCCAAATTCAGCTCTCTACAGATCGGACAAGAGATCGGACAAGGGATCGGACAAGCAGAAATCTGTTACTGCCTCTGATAACTCTGTTACTACCACGGACCGGACAAGAGTTCGGACAAGAGATCGGACAAGCATAATCTGTTACCTCCGCCGATAATGCTGTTACTACCACTTCTTCTCTTTTTTTTGATTTTTTTTATCTCTTATTTTTTTCACTCTATTTTTTTTTGAACAAGGATGACCAGAGATGCAACCACAAAAATTGGCACCTACAATATAGGTGGGATGTGGCTCACAAAAATTCAAACAAGTCCGCTGTCCGGCGAGCAAAAACTTTGACCAATTTTTTTCTTTATCTTCCTGATTTTTTTGCGATTCTGGTGAGGGCTAACAGGGGGAACCCGAGTTAGGGTACTCACCCAAATTGGGTCAGGAACACGCTCAAAAAATTTCAGATTTTTCTGCCAAACGAGCGAAAAGTTATGCCTGTTTTACTGAAAGGGGGTCACAAAGACTCGATGTGGAAAACAAATAGGGTTGCGGAAGGGGGGGTTTTTCGGTGGGGAAAATTTTGAGACACAAGAACAACTACTACTCAAACGACACAGAGGGATGACTAAACCAGCAACAAGACTCGACCAAGAACACGAACTCAACAAAGTTAAAACTGAAATTAAAATCGCAAGGCACAAAGGGGTTCTCGGTGGGGAATTTTTTTTGGTGCGGTTTTCTGGACTCTGGGTAAAAACAAAAGCAGATCGAGATTACCTAACGGGAAACCTGGGACCTGATACCAACTGATGGGGGACTGGTCCCGATCTTCCGCTAGGTAAAGGATAAACTTGGGTTGGTGGAGAATCTCAACGTTGGCGATCCAAGGCTCCGGTCTGACGGATTAAAACCTTGCAATCGTTACACCACTGTCTCCGTTGGTTATCAACCACGCAGAACGTGATTGACCTCGCCACGAAGGCTAATTCCTGCAAGCGAACCCAAGAACACAAGCAAGAACAGGAAGGATACAAATCGAATGCCAAATCACAGACAAACGAAGATAAGGTGAGGTTTCACAAACGCCAATGCAGCAGCCAATCGGTCCGGTGCAAGAGGCGGGATCTAAACACAACAGTGTAGATGCAAACAAAGCAAAACCTCACCCTAAAGGCGGCTGGATGAGTTATATAGGGCGTGGGCAACCTGTGGAAGGTGAACAGACTCAGACTATGGGCTAGAAGGCGAACAGACTTGGACTATGGGCCAACACGGCCCAGTTCTGTCATGCAGGACTGTTTTAATCACACAGATCGACTCGAGACTCCAAATGAGCTGAAACCAACGGCAAACGATCCGTCTTCTCCTCAGCTTTCCAAAAAGTCAAAGAACGCGCCAATCGGACTTCGTATGAGGAAGTTATGCCCATTTTGGTGCATGGTGGTCGATGTAGTCCGAACCAGCGAAATCTTGACTTCAAAACATCCGTGCGACTTCGTCTTCAACTCCAACTCTTCTATTCCATCTCCCATGTTTCTAAGCAACAAAATATCACTAGAATTCAGTAGCATCCCGTCCAAACAAATATAATCAAAATTGCTAAGGAAAGAATTAACCTCATGGTTCAAGCGACGGGCACGGGCGCGTGTGATTGGTCCTTGTAGTTGATTTGTAGGTGGAGGCTCCATGTGTGTATTATGTGAAGTGATGTCCTCGTCACCCTTAATAGCCGGTATTGATCAGTATTAGAAGCAGAATAGTGCATCACTTAATACATAAAAGTTTAATTGATGGAATGTTATATATCGATTATTCCAATTAATACTGGAACGTGTAATTATCATAACGTGTAATTGATAAGCTTAATTTAGATTGTTATACGAGTGCTTAAGTTCTTTTATAATATCTTAGCCCCTAGGAGGTTATCTAGTAGGCCTCTACTTGAGGATAGGTCAACTGCATCAATTTGAGTCATCCTAACTATAACGTGATGACATAAGACAAAGTAAGAAAACTTATCAGCAAACTAAACCTAAGCATGTTTGCCTGCCCGGAAGGCCCGTCAACCGGAAGGTTCAGATTACTAGGTTTCGTCCGTTGTTCTCCTCTATGGAAATCTCGGTCAGCGTTATATATGGCGCCCATACGTCAGTCAGTCCAATTAATCGTGTCCTCCGTTAATCATGTCTCATCGACCGATCATCTTGGTGTTAGGGATTACATTAATCGAATTCAGCTGTGGTATGTCTATCTCTTATATCTCTTAGGGATTTTTACTCTACAAATAAAGGGTCATCTCTACAGTTGTATACAGAGAAATATGAGCAATAAAAAAGTTTGGCTTTTTCCCTACACATTATGTCTTGTCCGTTATCGCATAACTCTTGATTATGCAGGTAGTAGAGCATTTTTTCAACACGTTATCAACACGAATCTCTAAGTGGGGGAAAAAAATGATCTATTGCAATCAACGGTACGTTTGCATTGTATTTTATAGATTAGATCTAATGTACATCATGGCCGTACACTACTACAAAGCGATATTGTAGCGGTGGGCAAAATCGACCTGTAGTGGCGGGCATCCAGTCTGCCACTGCTCTAACGCCACTGCTATCCCTGGTTAACAGTGGCGGGCAGAGTGCCCGCCACCGCTGTGTCAACAGCAGTGGCGGGCGCGCTGACCTCATCTGCCTGCCACTGCTATTGATAACAGCAGTAGTGGGCAGATGAGGTCAGCGCGCCCGCCACCACTGTGTCAACAGCAATAACGGGCGCGCTGACCTCATCTGCCCGCCACTACTGTTATCAATAGCAGTGGCGGGCAGATGATGTCAGCGCGCCCGCCACCACAGTGGTGGCGGGCGCGCTGACATCATCTGCCTGCCACTGCTGTGTATAACCCATAACAAAGAATGTTGTGATCCATAATTCACAGTCCCACAAACCAAAACACAGAAATTATATGCTTCACACAGCCATCCACATACACAGCAGCAAAACATCCACATATCCACATACATATCCACAACAGTAACACATCAACACAACAACCATCCATCTCATCAATTTACAAAAATTTACAAAGTTTACATAATATGTTTCACACAGCCATCTACATACACAGAAACAACAACAACAACACATCTCATCAATTTACAAATTTACATTTCATCACACATCAAGTCTAAAAAGTTTACATCTATCAAAATTTCAAAATTAACCATTGTTTCACAAATACATGCTCATACGGTTTATGTTTTCTTGGAAGGCCAACTCATATCTTGGTTTGCCTTTTCATTCTTCCGGCCCAATCATACAAAGTTGGATGCTTGGCCACTTCACTCTCAGGATCGAACAATGCTCCAAGCTCATGAAGAATCTCATGCATCGTTAAGCGGCACATCCTTGATACGATTTCGTACATTTGTGATTCTGAGAGTTGGCTCTTCTGGGCAACGGTTGATGGACCTAACGTCTGCATACATAACATATAAGTACATACGCTGCAAGTTATATTAGATTAACACACAAGAAATCAACTTACTTCTTTAGTATCCTTAGATACTGTCCGCTCAAACTTTCCTAAGTTATTGCTCATGAAATCACAAGTATAATAGCCGCAATGCACGGAACCAAGAGATTGTTTGTGACACTTCAAAATAGACAAAGTTAGAACGATATGTAGTTTGGATTTATCAATTGAATTAAGAAATTTAAAAATATAATATTACCGGATAGTTAGTTCTGATAAGCATATCTTTCGGCCTCTGTGGATCATGTGGGCCACCTAACTTTTCCACGTAGTATTTGTATGCACTCTGAATAACATTTAATATATCTTGATATTCTTTTTTGGGTTTGTCGAGCGAGTCGAGCACATAAACCCTTGAGCTCTTTGGGTATATCAGAAGTGCAATCCAATGATCACTATCGAAAGAAGTAATATATGATTATGTTAGTTTCATAATCGATAAAATGTGATTAAGTGAATATAGTGGGTATACTTACTTAAAGTTATATGCCCCACTTATCATTTCTCTGTCCTTCCATTGATCCATGCACCGCGCAATATACAACGCGACACAACTCCTTTTCTTTTTCTTAAGTGCGTCTTCGTCTTTATTGAACATCTTTCTTTGAAATTTTTTCTTACCCGCAGTCCAGTACTTGCTATCGTTCTGGTTTAGTATCGGGTTCAACGCACTTTGGCTGATGAATGATGGGTTCAAGTACCCATACATATTAGACTCATCACAAATTGAATTACAACTGCATATGTTTTTGAAACAATAGTCAATATAAGACATTATTTATTTTTGCTTTGTATTGACAATGTATAAAGTACTTACATGCACTAGAGCATCATGCTTGTGATGTCGGTTCGCTTCAGACGAAACATCCGATGGAAGTCGTCGAAAAATAGTGCAAGCTTAAACTCTGGGCAGTTGAATATTTCTTGTGGAACCTTCAGTTCTATTTGTGTTACTCCTAACGAAGACGCTTCGAGGTACCAGTCATGAAATGTTTTCATCATCCAAGGCATACTCTTAAGTACTCCTTACGGTAATAATGGTTTGCCTGGTTCGTATTCGATATAATCCTCGTCTCTGTAGGTCCATTTATCAACAGAAAGTGAGCCCGCATGCTTTTGTACTGGAGCCTTTATGGGAGCCGCTTCGGGCGTAGAACGTGTTTGCCCCATAGTAGTAAAAAATTTATGCATCTCAGATTTCGGCGCAGAACACTGCCCAGATTGAACAGTTATCTCGTGGATTGCTGGCTTTGGGTATGCATCTTGTTTTTCAGACTCGGCAACTAGCACTGGCACTTTTGTTATGGGCTTGGCCACCGGCACTTGAGGCTCAGCCGGAACTGGCACTTGAGGCTCAACCGGAACTGGCACTTGAGGCTTAGCCGGAACTGGCACTGGCATTTGATCTAGCTCTGGCACATTTGTGTTGGGCTCATCAGTGGGCTCAAGCACTGGCACTGGCTTTGTCACTTGAGGATCAAAAGTCACTTTCGATTCTATCACTTCTGCCACTTTATCGGGCACTGGCTCTTCCTCTGCCTCTTCCTCTATCTCACGCTCATCAACAGGTGATAAAGATCCTATATTTTGCACATCCCGAGATTAAAGATATGTGGGGGATTGTGATGAGACAATAGGCGATTTACTCTGAGAACTTGTTTGCAGTAATTTGATATCTCGGCTCGCCCATAGGACCAAGTTATTCAGAGCATCTCCGATTGTCTCAATCCCCTCATCAGGTATTGGAAGATCCAAGGGGTCATTAATAAATCTGTCGTTGGTGATCTCATTGACCTGAACCTTGGTATAGTCAGCAGGAATAGGCCGATTGTGAAATAAATCCCCAGGCATAGCAATGCCTCGTGCAACCTCTTGGGAATGCTCTTTGCGCCCTATCGGTACATGCAGGCTACATGGTGTGTCCTCTTTAATATAATTTACAGGAAATTTGTCTTGTATTGAGCCAACACTGCTTGGTACGTCGAGTCGTACCTCTGGCACAATTATTTGTCCCGCTGCAGCCTGCATTATGTTTGGATTCTCGTTAATAAATTCAAAAAAGTGTCGCTCCCACTCTGCACGGCGCTCTGCGGCGTCGTCTGTGCGTGCTTGACGCTTCTTGTATGTGGCACACTCCTGTTTCTTGAAAGTATTTTTCCAGGGTGCTATAGAAGAGTGTAGGACCGAAAGTAGCGACCAGAGGGGGGGTGAATGGGCGCCTAAAAATTTCTTGCTAAACTATATTTTAACCCAACACCCAACACAAACTTAACCAGACAAATAATATTAGCAAGTACTAGAATTAAAGTTGTCTAGCTTAAAAATGACCGGTATGCTAATTAAAATGATATTAAAATAAACTAAACAGAAATATTGTAATAAATAAAATTTGCACTAGAATTATTTAATAACACCCGCAAAATACCTAAATAAAGACTTGAAATAATAATATCTCAGTCTAGGAATAAAATACTAATCAAATGAATAAATCTAGGATCATTAAAAGAATTAATTCAGAACTAAACCTAAAATATTGCACGTAAATCTAGAAACAAAATTATTATTGCGACTAATAATATTTTTCTGTTTATACGAACTGATTAAAGAATATTGAAATAAAAATATACAAGTACTAAAATATTAGGCAGATTAAATTACCACGAAAATTCTAAACAAGTTTTCTCTAATTAATTAATAGATAATTATCTCTAAAAATTGATCTACTAAAAAATAGGAGATTAGAGACTAAAAATAGTAGATTAAAACTACCTCCGTCGTCGTCTCGATCTTCGTGCGCGTGCGCCTGGAAACTTTTCGACGCCGAGCCGTGCGACGAAGAGGCTGCTGTCCGTGAAGAATTGTTGCACTGGTTCGGTGGAAATATCAACACACATGCAATGATGATGTCATCGGACTGATCTAGGCCGGCGTCAATCCGTAGCTAGGCCATGCCATCTCAGCCGCCGCACGCCAAGGCTTCCGACGGAAAGGAAAAAGCCAGTGGAGCCCGCCCGCGTCAGAAGCTTTTTGCGCCGTGAGTCTGCTGCCTCCCCACGCCAAACAGTGCACCTGCCTGCTTGCTCGTCTCACGCGCCGAGGAGTGCAGAGGACTTGCGCCGCCTGGAAAGATGGGCATGTGCTGCCAATGCAGCTTTTTCCCGTGGGACCCACTCTAGAGCTTGGCCTGCCGGTGGTGAACTCGACCGGATACAGTGATGATCAGCCAAAAAATTAATCGTAATGACGCCGGCGTTTGGAGGAAGATGAAAATATTTGTAGATTGAAACAATACCGAACGTGGACTATGGATTGTAGATTGATCTAAAAACCAAAACAGTCATCTATCCCCAAGGGGATAGGGGCCTTTTTATAGGCAAATCCTAATACATGAAAAGACTACTTTACCCTCAGGTAAATAAACTGACTCTAAAATAAATTCCGAAAATTACTAAAAAATTATTAGAAAAATCACCTAACTTAAATAAAAATATTCTAAACTTAAAAACTAAATATTAATATCCTAAAAACGAATTAATGATAGATTGTCAGTTTTACGCCGAAACTGACAAAGCGTCCACCGTCTTCGCACCGGGTACTCGGATTGGGCCGACCCGACCCCGCAGCTCCCTCAGCCCGGCAATCGCTCGCCGCCCGTGTACCTGAGTCAAACCCAGTCAACAGACCAGTGGATCATCTGCCGCTCCTAGCCATGTACCCGGATTGGGCCAGCCCGACTCCGCAGCTCCTTCAGCCCGGCCGTCACTTACTGCCCGTGTACCTGAGTCACATGCGCCTCAGACTCGGCAGGTCTTCATCTCTCTCTTCCTTTGACTTCCGTTGACAATCACTCATCACATCTGGAATATCAAAACCATATTCTTCAACATGGTTTCTCAATCTCCCCCTTGATGAGTGCATTGTCAACACCCTTTTCAGCTCATCTCCAGAACCTGCAAAACATGTGGAAACAAGAAAAACAAAGACAAAAGAAAATAGAAGACAGAAAATAAAAGTTTAACCCTAATGACCAAAAGCCAAATAAAAGCATGAAAATGGTCATTATGGTTAACCAAAAATAAAGCCTCAAAAACAAGTGCAAACTCAAAATATTTAAAATTACCAACAAGGAACTCCCCCTGAAATAAATCCCAGAGAGAGCCAAAAATATATCCCAAATTTCTCCCCCTTGTTGACAACTGGACTCATCAAGTGAGACTAAATGCACTTTAAAGAGACATAAACATAAACTCCCCCTAAAATGCAGCTCCCCCTCAAAATATGCTATGAATGCAGATGGGGTGCAGGTGGAGTGTGAAAAGCATGCTTCTTAGATATGATTGATTGCTATTACAACATCTAACAGGTATAGCGAAAGATATACTGTCTAAGATACATGACATGATCAGTGCAATAGATGATATCTTAAGAAAGTCATTAGCACACATTTTTTGATTTTTCCAAAATAAAAGTATCACCACATTTTCTAGTTAACAAGCAAAGTAAAGCATGATATGCAAAAGCTAACTGATATCTACCAAGATAAGCATTATCCAAAAACAAAGTGCTTCAGCAAACTTGTCATCTTTTTAAATTTTCCAGATTATTTCTTTTTCATTTCTGCCAGGGGTTATTTGCATGTCAAACCTTATGCTAACCAACCAAGTCAAGCCTAGGCCAGAACTGGACCGTCAGAAGCTTAAGACATTGGTCTTGGCATACATTACACCGTCCTAGTTCATACCAAAGTGCTATGGTAAGCAGTCCAGAACAATGCAATGCGACAAAGCAAACCCACCTGGATCTTTTCTGAGAATCATAAAAATGCGTAAATTTTTCATTTTTCTGAATTTTTATCATTTTAAAGCACATTTTGCATATTTAAAGCATATAAATGTCCAAGTTGCATATCTGCATCTAAGTAAGGATCTAGCTACAAGGCATGTAAAAGATAGCGAAAGCATTCAGCCTACACATGCTAGTTACCAGAAGCAATGGTGATCATTTTTCAATTTTAAAGCATAAAAGCCATGCATATGACAAATATCAGATATATCATGTGAACTGAAACAAAACATGATCATCGACAAGTAATCGAAAACATATACTAGCTAGAGAAAGTAAAGCACATTAATCATATAACAGAAGCAAGCTCAAAAATGTGATTGATGATTATGCATGATATGAACGCACACACAAAAAGACTCAATAAAAATAAAGAAGAAGGAAAAACTGATACCAATGAAAAGGTGACTCAAAATATCCTAAAAAGATACACAGCTCCCAAAACACGATCAATAATCACGAGTGGGACCAAACGGTCCAATGCCAGGTTTAGTAAAAGTGTTGAACCAGTGTCGAGCCATCTGCGCGTATGTAGGAAAGAAAAAGGAATCATATGAGTCTGGACTGAAGCGCGGATCAAAGCGCGGTCCTATGTTCTTCCTAAAATCAAGGTCACGAGGTCCAACACCGTATGCATAACGATTTGGAACTATGCCGGAATGAAAACCACCCTCCGGAGCACGATCATAAAAATCGTCTCCTCTACCACCACCTACACGACGTGGCCTGGCCTCTAGCCTCTCTCTACGTCGAGGAACTCTCAGTCTACCACCCTGCTGGTAGAACTGCTCCTGCTTACCCCGAGCTCTCTCTGCTCGCTCAACCCGTTTCCTCCTAAAGCAATACTCCTCAAGATGCCCGTCTCTTTGACAAAACTCACAGTGATAGGTAGGCTTCTTGGTATGTGGTTGAGGCTTGGGATTCTTAGGTTTGGTGGTGTTTGGTGTATCATCTTTGGTGTGAGAGGATCCAGGTAAAGAATCAAGAGAAGTGTGGAGAGTTTTAGGCTTTGGGACCCAGATCTGCTTCTTAGGTGGAGCCTTGGGCTGTTCTTGGAACACACCATCCTTGGGCTGACTAGCCTGGAAAGACTCAGTGGAGTGAGTCTTGGGATATCTCTGTTCGGGAGTCATCTTACTCCACTCCACTGCAAGGTTAATGGCGCTCTCAAAATTAGCCTTGGTATATGCGTAACCTACTCCAAAACCATCATGTCTCTTGAACTGCTGGATCATCATGCTGAGTTGTGGCTCTCTAGCACTAATCCAACTCAGTATCCGACGGAGGTAAAAGTTCTCGTTCTGAACATCAGCTAGCTCCTCTCTCAAAGAAGCTAACACCTCCACCTGAGACAAGCAGATCTCACACTCTTTATCAACTTTGACAGACTTTTCAGCTTTTAGCTTGATCAATTCCATTCTAATAGACAAGCAGTTCTCACAACCAGTGGGTGGAACTGACAAAGTTTCAAGCTCTAGCTTAGTCTGCTCCAACTCAGCTCTCACTCCAGCTAACTTGCTCAACTGCTCATCACTCTTGGCTCTCAGCTCGGCTATACTAGCTAAATGAGATGGGCAGTCTACACAAGGTGCGACAACAGTGGTATGAGCATCTTTTAGCTCCTGCTGAGCGCTTTCAAGCTCAGTGGCCAATGCGTCTCTCTCATCTACTCTCTCTGTGTACCTGGACTTAAGAGTCGTCAGGTCACACAGCAGCACCTCACAGTTAGGGCAGTCTTCACTATCACCCAAGCAAGGGGAAGAAGAAAGACTCTCAATCTTGGCATTTGCCGTGGCAAGCTCACTCTCAAGCTCATCTATCCTCTTCTTAGCCCCTCTAAGCAGTTTCTCCCTATACTTCAACTCCTGACTGTTCTGTTCTAGTAAATTAACAACTTCTTGTTCATAGGAAGATGCATTCTCGTCGTCGTCGTCGTCGGAGTCGTCGGAGGAGTCCTTCTCTTTCTTCTCCCTAAGAGCCATTGAGCAGAAGCTCTTGTGGGGTCTTTGGTTGTGACGTGAGCGACTCTTTGGCTTGTCCTCGAAGCCCATGAAACAGAGGCCCGCCGGATTGTCCCTGTCCTTCCCCTTCCTGATCATGATATCTTCATCACTTGAACTTGAAGATGATGAGGAAGACGAGGATCTCTTGGAGTATCTTTTCTTCATCTCGGCGAAGAAGGTCTCGTCTCGCTTCTTATTCTCACGCCTATAGTCCTTCAGGGCCTTTCTGAAGAATCTGGTCTTTGGCTTGCCTTTGGTGAAGGAGGAGCTGTCGTGCTTGCCAGGAGACGTCATGGTCACTACTAGGTTTAGAATCGGTTAAGATAATAGAAAAACCTAACCTCGCTCTGATACCACTTGTAGGACCGAAAGTAGCGACCAGAGGGGGGGTGAATGGGCGCCTAAAAATTTCTTGCTAAACTATATTTTAACCCAACACCCAACACAAACTTAACCAGACAAATAATATTAGCAAGTACTAGAATTAAAGTTGTCTAGCTTAAAAATGACCGGTATGCTAATTAAAATGATATTAAAATAAACTAAACAGAAATATTGTAATAAATAAAATTTGCACTAGAATTATTTAATAACACCCGCAAAATACCTAAATAAAGACTTGAAATAATAATATCTCAGTCTAGGAATAAAATACTAATCAAATGAATAAATCTAGGATCATTAAAAGAATTAATTCAGAACTAAACCTAAAATATTGCACGTAAATCTAGAAACAAAAATTATTATTGCGACTAATAATATTTTTCTGTTTATACGAACTGATTAAAGAATATTGAAATAAAAATATACAAGTACTAAAATATTAGGCAGATTAAATTACCACGAAAATTCTAAACAAGTTTTCTCTAATTAATTAATAGATAATTATCTCTAAAAATTGATCTACTAAAAAATAGGAGATTAGAGACTAAAAATAGTAGATTAAAACTACCTCCGTCGTCGTCTCGATCTTCGTGCGCGTGCGCCTGGAAACTTTTCGACGCCGAGCCGTGCGACGAAGAGGCTGCTGTCCGTGAAGAATTGTTGCACTGGTTCGGTGGAAATATCAACACACATGCAATGATGATGTCATCGGACTGATCTAGGCCGGCGTCAATCCGTAGCTAGGCCATGCCATCTCAGCCGCCGCACGCCAAGGCTTCCGACGGAAAGGAAAAAGCCAGTGGAGCCCGCCCGCGTCAGAAGCTTTTTGCGCCGTGAGTCTGCTGCCTCCCCACGCCAAACAGTGCACCTGCCTGCTTGCTCGTCTCACGCGCCGAGGAGTGCAGAGGACTTGCGCCGCCTGGAAAGATGGGCATGTGCTGCCAATGCAGCTTTTTCCCGTGGGACCCACTCTAGAGCTTGGCCTGCCGGTGGTGAACTCGACCGGATACAGTGATGATCAGCCAAAAAATTAATCGTAATGACGCCGGCGTTTGGAGGAAGATGAAAATATTTGTAGATTGAAACAATACCGAACGTGGACTATGGATTGTAGATTGATCTAAAAACCAAAACAGTCATCTATCCCCAAGGGGATAGGGGCCTTTTTATAGGCAAATCCTAATACATGAAAAGACTACTTTACCCTCAGGTAAATAAACTGACTCTAAAATAAATTCCGAAAATTACTAAAAAATTATTAGAAAAATCACCTAACTTAAATAAAAATATTCTAAACTTAAAAACTAAATATTAATATCCTAAAAACGAATTAATGATAGATTGTCAGTTTTACGCCGAAACTGACAAAGCGTCCACCGTCTTCGCACCGGGTACTCGGATTGGGCCGACCCGACCCCGCAGCTCCCTCAGCCCGGCAATCGCTCGCCGCCCGTGTACCTGAGTCAAACCCAGTCAACAGACCAGTGGATCATCTGCCGCTCCTAGCCATGTACCCGGATTGGGCCAGCCCGACTCCGCAGCTCCTTCAGCCCGGCCGTCACTTACTGCCCGTGTACCTGAGTCACATGCGCCTCAGACTCGGCAGGTCTTCATCTCTCTCTTCCTTTGACTTCCGTTGACAATCACTCATCACATTTGGAATATCAAAACCATATTCTTCAACATGGTTTCTCAAAGAGACACCTCGGGTGCGCCCTCGATGTTCCTCATTTCCGAGAGCAGATGTAAGCTGGTCATTACATCTCTCGGGCTTGAACTTTCTAGTCTTCTCCATCTCAGCGATTTCCTATGCTTTCTGGAATACTTCACTAGTCCGTGAGTCGGAGAGCATATATTGGCCCTCGGGTGTTTTTTTAGCTCGACCTAGGAGCCATCTCTTAGTGCGCTGATCAGCACCTGAAAACTGTTCAGGTAACCCAGCCGCACAGTCCTCCTCCTCCTTTCTACTCCACTCATCCTCCTTGGCCTTATATCCACCTGGCCCAAGTTTATGTGGGAACTTATTCTTCTTGTTAAGTTCATTGAACATGATGCTCTCTTGTTTGGCTTCTTCTGAGCAATGCTGCATTTTGAATTCGTTCCATTCATTTGGCATTATAAAGCCGTAGTCGTTGAGCGGCGACTCATCTTTCTGAAGGTATTGTGTGTTCAATTTAGTCCTAAATGTACGGAGAGCCTTCCCGATAGTCTTCAATGTCGCAACTTTAGCGTCTTCTAAGCGGTCTTCTGGGAATTTATAATGCGCTTTTATATGCTGCCACAATTCGTTCTTTGTTGCTTCAGGGATAGTCTTCCAATTTTTCCAAACTATCTTACATCGCGCCCTGGCGAGACATGCACAGTTGTTACGCCACTTCGCTGTGATTTCTTTTGGCTTCTTTGGAGCCCCATCAACATGCACTTATTCAACCTCATAGATAGCTGTTTGCAGCTTGTTCTTCTCCCGTTTCCCTCTCCTCTTCGCATTTGCAGAGGATGTTGTGGCAGGGGGCTCAACATCTGCTCGCTCAGCTGACTCAATAGCTGGGACAATAGTTGTTCTTTTCTCGACTTGGAATAATCGACGCTTGCTTCCTCGCTTTGGACGATCCTACGATGATAGACAATGTGAGCTTCAGGAATGTAATCCTCGGTTAGAAGCTGCTCTGACTTGTTACTAACGTAATAATTACCTCCGCTTGAGCTTCAGGAATGTAATCCTCATCGATGTCTTCTCTCGTTCTCTTCTTCCTAGGCTCCATTGGATGTTCATTCTCCGGAAAGTGGTATGAAGATTCGCCATCGGAGGATCCTTCAGATGAACCCTCTTTATTTGTTTTTGCGGGAGACTCGTAGATGAGCTCCTCGATGGAACGTCCTTCTTCCGCCATAGATAAACTATTCATAGTTAAGAGGCTAATGTATCAGAATTTTGGTTATGCAAAAAAGGTCTGCTGTCATATTTTCATAGTTAAGAGGCTATTACTTCCGAAGCCACTATACTAATCCTAAAGTTAGGATATTGTGTTGTTCTCTCTCTCTAGTGTTGTTGAGGCCTCGACATATTTTGTGTTGTTTTTCAAAATGTTCATGGCTGCCATGGAACACGAGAAAGAAGAAGCTGTTGATGGGAATGGATGTGTCACATGGCTTGATGACATACATGAGATAACTCATTAACAATTTGCATCATAGGCCTCTAAAAAGAATTACGGAATCTAATGTTGGTCTTCAGCCGGATGAACTTGAGGATTAGTATAGTAGCCTTAGAAGTAATAACAGTAGTAAACTGATCACAGTGTTGTTGAGGCCTCAGCATATTTTGTGTTGTTTTTCAAAATGTTCATGGCTGCCATGGAACCATGAGCACATCCATTCCCTGTCAGCAACACGAGAAAGAAGAAGCTGTTGACGGGAATGGATGTGTCCCATGGCTTGATGACATACATGAGATAACTCAATAACAATTTGCATCATAGGCCTCTAAAAGGAATTGCAGAATCTAATGTTGGCCTTCAGCCGGATGAACTTGAGGATTAGTATAGTAGCCTTAGAAGTAATAACAGTAGTAAACTGATCACAGTGTTGTTGAGGCCTCAACATATTTTGTGTTATTTTTCAAAATGTTCATGGCTGCCATGGAACTGTGTGGACATCCATTCCCTGTCAGCAACACGAGAAAGAAGAAGCTGTTGACGGGAATGGATGTGTCACACGGCTTGATGACATACATGAGATAACTCAATAACAATTTGCATCATAGGTCACTAAAAGGAATTACGGAATTTAATGTTGGTCTTCAACCAGATGCATGAACTTGAGGATTAGTATAGTAGCCTTAGAAGTAATAACATTAGTAAACTGATCACAGTGTTGTTGAGGCCTCATCATATTTTGTGTTGTTTTTCAAAATGTTTATGGCTGCCATGGAACCGTGTGCACATCCATTCCCTGTCAGCAACACGAGAAAGAAGAAGCTGTTGACGGGAATGGACGTGTCACACGGCTTGATGACATAGATGAGATAACTCAATAACAATTTGCATCATAGGCCTCTAAAAGTAATTGTAGAATCTAATGTTGGTCTTCAACCGGATGCATGAACTTGAGGATTAGTATATAGTAGCCTTAGAAATAATAGCAGTAGTAAACTGATCACAATGTTGTTGAGGCCTCAGCATATTTTGTGTTGTTTTTCAAATATGTTCATGGCTGCCATGGAACCATGAGCACATCCATTCCCTGTCAGCAACACGAGAAAGAAGAAATTGTTGACCGGAATGGATGTGTCCCACGGCTTGATGACATACATGAGATAACTCAATTACTATTTGCATCATAGGCCTCTAAAAGGAATTGCAGAATCTAATATTGGCCTTCAGCCGAATGAACTTCAGGATTAGTATATAGTAGCCTTATAAATAATAACAGTAGTAAACTGATCACATTGTTGTTTAGGCCTCAGCATATTTTGTGTTGCTTTTCAAATATGTTGATGGCTGCCATGGAACCGTGAGCACATCCATTCCCTTTCAGCAACACGAGAAAGAAGAAGTTGTTGACAAGAATGGATGTGTCCCACGGCTTGATGACATACATGAGATAACTCAACTACTATTTGCATCATAGGCCTCTAAAAGGAATTGCAGAATCTAATGTTGGCCTTCAGCCGGATGAACTTGAGGATTAGTATAGTAGCCTTAGAAGTAATAACAGTAGTAAACTGATCATAGTGTTGTTTAAGCCTCAACATATTTTGTGTTGTTTTTCAAATATGTTCATGGCTGCCATGGAACCGTGAGCACATCCATTCCCTGTCAGCAACACGAGAAAGAAGAAGTTGTTGACAGGAATGGATGTGTCGCACGGCTTGATGACATACATGATATAGTCTATATTGTTCATCTTTGGAGATTATAAGGTACTCCCTATGGTCACTAATATATAATGTTTTTAACACCCGAATTAATGTTAAAAACATCATATAGTAATGATCAAGAGCTAGTATATTGGATCACCATTTTCATGGTGAATATGTTGGGTTTCATGGTGACCGATGGATTTAGGATCCCCGGAGATCACAAATTTGCATCATAGGCCCCAAAATTAGACTAATATATATTGGGTGAATGGTACATTTCCATTAATCAATGCCAAAATAGGTGTAACAAAGTAGTATACAGTGGTTCTACAAATGATAACTATCCAAAAATGTAAGAGCATCTCCATTGTATATAAATTGATTAAATATAGCTCCATTTGAATAGCAATTCACATTTAGAAAGTACAATGGAGATGCTCTAAGGACAATAAACCCTAAAAACCTAACTTAGCTTGTGTTTGCCTATCTCTCTTAAGAATACACTCAAGAACACTCAAGAACTAGAGGGGGGTGAATAGGCGCCTCGACAAAATTCTTTCGAATTAGATGGCCCTTTCAAAACACCCAACGCTCCTCCAAACTTAATCACAGATTTAGCTCCAATGAGTCAAATTAAAGACTATATCACAAACTTGCTATTTAATCTTTATGTCTGATCAAGAAATCGGAATTTAAACAAACTTAATTATCTAAACACCTTGCAATGAATTCAAGGGGAAATTTCTGAATCAAAATAGAACACATTCAACCAAAATAGAAAAAATAAAATAAAGACACGCCTAAACTGCATTCCACAATCAACATTTTCTATTTTTATTTGTTCACCAAAAAAGGGTATACAATTCTCATACCAAAATTTTATCCGGACAGAAGATATAGCTAGGGGTTTAATTAAGAGAACATGCATGTTCGTCTGAATCAGGGCATTAATTTCAGAGAAAATTGGAAAAGGTGAAATTTTTAGCAACCTGAACGGGGACGGCGGCGTGCGCTCGGGGACGGGGACGGCGGCGCGGGGTCCGGGGATAGCGACGTGGGCTTCGGCGGAGTTCAGGGCAACGACGGCGACGGGTTCCGAGGGTGGCGGTGCGGGCTCCGGGATGGGGATGGCGGCGTGCGTCGGGGGACGGGGACGACAGCGATGAGGGGTCTGGGTACACCGACGCGGGCTCCGGTGATGGGCTTCGAGGAAGACTGCGATGGCTCCGAGGTGGCGGCGAGGGGTCTGGGGACACCAACGGCTCCGAGATGGCGGCGACGGGCTTCGGGGACGACAACGACAGGCTCCAAGGGTGGCGGTGCGGGCACTGGGAGCGGCAGTAACTGGCGGGAGAAGATTAGGGATTAGGGTTTTCAGACGGCGGGAGCGAAATATTTATATAGGTGGATTAGCAGTGGCGGGCATGCTGACGTCACCAGCCCGCCACTACTAATCCGCCCATCGCTGGTGCTCAATGCCACTACGAAAAGGAATAGCAGTGGCGGGCTGGTGACGTCAGCATACCCGATCGCCACTACTATGAGAGGTGGGGGTTATCTAACATACGTTGCGATACATTTCGAGAAACACTTTGTAGCACAGTGGTGCGGGGGTTGCTTTGGTGCCATGCGGTTCGAGGTTTGAACCTTGCTGTCGGCAGGCGGTTTGAGGTTCGAACCTTGCTGCTAGCATCCAAACATTTTTTTTACATTTCTATTCTAATTTTCATGACTTTTTTATTCATGTTTAAATTCTAGTTTGAACTTGATTTTTTTAACAATAAAAATACATCATAACTTATCAAATTTAAAAAATTGGTATTTTTCTGCCTCACTTTACTTTTTTTATTTTATTAAGAAACCTCAGGTTCTCCGGGGATGCATTAGGGTTTAGAGAAGAAATGACTGAGGTTTGAAAGCAAAATCTATAGTTTATTCTTCCTTTGAAATTGAAACATTTTGTACAATAAAAATACAACACCAATATTCTAATTGCAAAAATTGGTATTTTTCTCCCTTAGTTTACTGTTTTTATTTCATTAAGTGTGTTTTTATGATCAAAGTCAAAATAAGTTCAATTTGAACTACAAGACATGAAATAATTCACCAAAATTTATAGAAAAACCATATTCATGTTTTGACTCTATAATTAGTTATTATCCAGTAAATTTAAAACCATCATAAAAAATGTAGGTTTCCACAACACTCGATCGACAACTTGTATTTTTATAGTTTTTAATCCTCAAAAAATAAAATAAAGTCTAAAAAAGATGAGACTTGTCATGTTGTTATGATATGATCGATCCATAGATGTTGTCATAAAAAATAAAATTGTTTCGAGAAAATAATCATGTAGGGCGTTAAGAAACCTAAGATTCTCCGGGAATGAATTAGGGTTTAGAGATGAAATGACTCAGGTTTGAAAGAAAAACCTATAATTGATTCTTCCTTTGAACTTGAAACTTTTTGTACAATAAAAATACAACACCAATATTCTAATTGCAAAAATTGGTATTTTTCATTAACAGAAATTGGTATTTAAATGCAAAAAAGTCCACGTAGAGGTAGGGATTATCTAGCATACACCGCACACATTGCCGAGAAATACTTTGTAGCGCAGTGGTGCGGGGGGTGCTTTGGTGCCATGCAGTTTGAGGTTTGAACCTTGCTGCCGACAGGCGGTTTGAGGTTCGAACCTTGATGTTTAAATCCTCGTTGAACTTGAATTTTTTTAACAGTAAAAATACATCATACGACCGCCACTACTAAAAGGATTAGCAGTGGCGGGCTGGTGATGTCAGCGTGCCCGCCACTACTAATCCGCCCGCCGTTGGTGGGGTTATCTAACATACGTTGCGGTACATTTCGAGAAACACATTGTAGCGCAGTGGTTCGGGGGTTGCTTTGGTGCCATGCGGTTCGAGGTTCGAACCTCGCTGCCGGCAGGCGGTTTGAGGTTCGAACCTTGCTGCTAGCATCCAAACATTTTTTTTCATTTCTGTTCTAATTCTCAGCACGTTTTTTATTGATGTTTGAATCCTCATTTGAACTTGATTTTTTAACAATAAAAATACATCATAACTTATAAATTTTAAATAAAATGGCATTTCCTGCCTTGGTTTACGTTAGACATGTATTAAAAAAATTGGTATTTTTATTTCTCAGTTTACTCTTTTTTATTTCACTAAGTGTGTTTTTATGATCAAAGTCAAAATAAGTTAAATTTGAACTACAAGACATGAAATAATTAACAAAAATTTATAGAAAAACCATATTAATGTTTTTGACTCTATTATTAGTTATTATCCAATAAATTTAAAACCATCATAAAAAATATAGGTTGCCAAAACACTCGATCGACAACATGTATCTTTACAGTTTTTTAATCCTCAAAAAATCAAATAAAGTCTAAAAAAGACAAGACTTGTCATGTTGTTACGATATGATCGAGACTTTGTAGCGCGGTGGTGCGGGGGCTCGCTTGACACATCATGTTTATTTGAAAGCAAGTAAACAAACACAAGTCCAGGCTGGGGAAACCAGCTTACACATCGAAACGCACTACTGGTCAAACCCAAAAGAAAGATATGGTTTGGAGCTTCTTCTTCTTCCTCGGCACAAACCCAACCTAATTCTGGTTAAACAGATTAAAAGCCTCAACTTGCCAATCCTCAACCAACTCGGCATCATCAGGCAGTCTGAACTGCTCTCCATGTTCCTGAACAAGAAAATACACGCGGCGGCGATAGTGAGAACAACTTATCAATGATTGAATTGAATGATAAAAATATAAAATTTGCATAAAAAGAGGATCTTGCCTCCTTCCTCCTCTTGCTGCCGCATTGCTCTACATGCTTCCCTTTTCCACTAGTAGCCTCGGCATGTTTCCCTCTACCACCGGTTGTCTCATCATTCTTCCGTCTGCCAACACTTACCCTATCTGGTTGCGGCAATCGCGAGTCGTCCTCCGAGTCGGAGTCCATTATGAGAATAACTTTTTTCGCCAAACAACTGCAAAATATACCATCATGTACCTTATGTTTACCGCATTTGCAAACCTCACACACGCCACTTGATGTAGAGTCTGAGGATCCACTGTTTGGTTCAATCTTAGGAGGAGCCATCTGCAATTTTTTTATCACATTGATATAACATTAAAAAACCCTAAGCTAGTAATATTATAGTACATTAAAAAACATTATTGTTATAGTGCATTCTACTAGTAATATTATACTAAATTATATTACCATGCATAAATTAATATAACAATTAGAAATCATTTTAACCCTAAGCTCGAATAAAATAAGATAAAGATAGGTTAATAATAATCATTTACTGACCGGCGACGACGGGCGGAGGGCAGCGGCGATGTGCTCCGGGACGTCGACGGCGGCGACGGGAGGAGGGGGGCGACACGGGAGTTTAGGGTTTAGAAAATGAAACTAGGTTTTCAGACGGCGGGAGTGAAAAGTATATATAGGTGTATTAGCAGTGGCGGGCATGCTGACGTCATTCTGCCCGTTACTGCTATTTTCTCTTAGTAGTGGCGGGCATGCTGACGTCATCCAGCCCGCCACTACTAATAGAGGTAGGGATTATATATATAGCATATAATACACTTCCTACAATGACGTGAAACACTTAGTAGCGCAGTGGTGCGGGGGGCTCACTTGGGGCCATGCGGTTCGAGGTTCGAACCTCGCTGCCGGCAGGTGGTTTGAGATTTGATCCTTGCTGTTGCCCCAAAATTTTAAAAGCTCCCATTCACCCCCCCCTCTGGTCGCCGTTTCCGGTCCAACAATATCCTCATTTGATGTTGAACATGTTTTAACAATAAATAACATAATTGATTTTACAAATACGCACGCTAAACATAAATGATCTATCCTTGCACTAATTTTCCATCACCATTGGTGCGTAGATAAGGAATCACACTGCCAAATGACAGTTTTGCTTCAACCACATTGATCCTTGATATGTCAACGAAAAACGGCACCTCATCAAACTGATTGTATTCTTCTTCGTCTTCGACTCCATCAACTCCAACAATTCTTTGTTTTCCTAGAGCAACGATGTATTTTTTCTCATCTTTAGGATCAAGTATGTAAAATACTTGTGCCACGGACTGAGCGAGTATCTAAGGGTCATCTTTATAAGCCACCTTATTAAGGTCAACTATCATAAACCCGTAATCATCCACCTCCACACCTTCTGGATGTCTTACCCACTGACACTTAAATACAGGGATTTCTATAGAGTTCCCGTAGTTAAGTTCCCATATTTCTTCGATGTATCCATAGTAAGCATTCTTTTGTCCAGTGCTATCTTCTGCTTCTCCTCTGACACCACTATTTTGGCGCTGACTCTTTTGATCCTTTGCTTTGGTATAGAATGTGAAACCATTGATGTCATACGCTTGCCATGTTTTAACCATGCTAAATGGACCGTAAGACAATTTATTTATCATCATCTCTTCGTCGGTTTGTCCAATCGAAAGGTTTAGATCCCTCAGCCATGATGTGAAATAAATTTTGTGTTCTTTCATAATCCATTGTTCATCACGATCTTCATTCTTTTCACGAAGCTCTTGCAGGTGTTGTTCAACATATGGTCTCATAATCGCCAACTGATGCATTACACTGTAATGTGATTCTCTTATTGTTTGGTAACTATTGTCTCGTATGATTTTCCTACCTTTAGTTCCTTTACCGGTGAGTCTTCCATGGTGCCG
This sequence comes from Zizania palustris, assembly GCA_019279435.1. Lineage (NCBI taxonomy): Eukaryota > Viridiplantae > Streptophyta > Magnoliopsida > Poales > Poaceae > Zizania > Zizania palustris. The sequence goes on from JAAALK010000289.1 coordinate 50,904,601, forward strand.
GGACACGGGAACTCCTATTGGTCTTCCATCTCTTATGTAATCAGCGTAGCACTCAATGACTTCCTCAGTCGTGTAGCCCTCTATCATGGAACCCTTTGGATAAGCACAATTTCGTACGTAACCCTTGAAGATAACCATTAGAGGCTCGTACGCATACATATTGTGTAGGTACGTTGGACCGAAAACAAAGATTTGGTCTGCTATATGTATCATATAGTGCTCCATAATATCAAAATATGAAGGAGGAAAGCACATCTCAAGCTGACACATAGTCTCCCTCATTTGTTTATGTCATTCATTTAACTCTTCAATGTCGATCACCTTATTTGATATGACATTGAAGAAGTGACACATGCGTGTTATCACCATCTTCAGAAATGAATGTTTGACTCCTCTTACTGCGATGGCGAGGAATAGCCCAAGCATAACATGACAATCATGAGTGTTGTAGCCGCTCATCCTCAAATCTGCTACGGAGACAATATTCTTTATATTCGTTGAGAATCCTGTTGGAACTCTAATTCCATGTAGACACCTACAGATTGATCTTTTCTCGTCAATTGTGAGGTTATAGCTAGCAGCCGGAAGGAAAAATTTTCCGTTGGCCCTTTCCTGTGGGTGAATCTCGAGTCTAATTCCGAGAGTTTGAAGGTCCCTTCGTACTTTGAGTCCATCTTTTGATTTGCCCGGTATGTCTAACAAAATACCGATGGTGCTTTCGAAGACATTCTTCTCAACGTGCATTGTATCTGAGAAACCAAGGGTTGGTTTCGGTGTTTTGTGATGAGTGATTGACTGGATTTTACCCTCTGTTCGAAGGGTACCTTCGGAGGTGGTTCTCCGAAGGGTGTTCGGAGGTGTTTGCTTGCTGCAGCTGTGCAGCGGAGTGTGCTCGTCGGAGGGGTCCGGCAGTACACGATGACAGGGTTCGTACCGATGGGTTCGGTACTTTGGGCGGTACACCGGAGTGTGTACCGGAGGTTGCTTACCCGGAGAGGTCTCCGGAGTACTGGATACACTTGTTTGCTTGTCTGTGGTGCGCAGGGACTTCGGAGGCGACGGACAGGGTTCGAGCCGGGTGAACCTGGGTCAAGCGGGTGGCTTGATGCCAGGGAAGCGGGGAGCTCCGTCACGGTGGCTGCGAAGGTGGTCCGGGTCGGTCCTCGGGTCGAGGCGTGCCAGGTGAAGGCAGAGAGTGCGGAGCGTGGCTCCGGCTGAAGGTACTCCGAGACAAAGTCCTCAGAGGTGAGGCACTTCGAAGGTACTCCGGATGGAGTGACTTCGGAGTTGGATGGACCAAGTCCTCTGCGGAGGCAAGGAGTTCGAAGTGTGCTCCGGAGGGAGACACTCGAAGGTTGCCCAACGAAGGTCTCAGAAGTCGAGGCGCATCGAAGGCATGGTCCGGGTGAGGCTCGTCGAGGAGTATGCTCGGGAAGAGGCACTGCGACGGAGTGCTCATGGAATGCTTCATGCGGAGGCCTTGGACGAAGGAGGGACTTCGAAGGGTGGTACTCCGAAGGTGGGGCTTCGGAGTGAGGTTGACTTGAGGTGCCTCGGCCATGCATGGCTTCGGTACACGGACGGACGGTGTTCGAGCTAGGAGTAGCTGCGAAGCCGTGGTGATCCACTCCGGAGGTGGTGGTGCGAAGGCCCAAGGGCTTTGACGGCTTCGGCTCAAAACCGTCACTGTATCGAAGGACTTCTTCGGCGGAGCGAAGGCCAACAGGCTGCAGGCTTCTCGCCGAAGCTTCCGCACCCCTCGCGTGCGAAGGGAGGTTCCAGAAGTCAACACTGTAAAAGGCTGACACTGTCTGTTCTGAAAAAGGCTGACACTGTCCCCTCTGCAGCTGACAGAGAAGCCTCCAAAATAAAGGTGGACTACCTTTTGTACCCCTTAGTTCTGTAGAGACAAATCTGTTGTAAACCCTAGGGGTAAAGTAGTCACTTCCTTAGGATGAAGCCGTGGGCTATAAATATGGGGGCTCGGTAGGTAACATTTAACACTTTGAGCATTTACTGTTGAGCTCCTGTACACAGACCTCGCTGTATTCATCCAGAGTTCATTTATTTTGTGTTCCTTGTTCAAGCGGCGAAGCCCTGCTTCCTTGTGCTTTTGCTTGAGCTCGCATTGCATACCGCGCTAGTTTTTAGTTCACCGAAGCCTGTCTTGGCGAAGGGTGTTTTTCTCGCGAAGTGTGTTTTTCAGTGTGCTGTCGCTCTGTGTAACACGAGGCAAGACCTCGCTGCTTACTAGCGAAGCCCTGATCTTTTCCCGTAGTGCTTCTTGTGTCGAAGCCCTTAGCGTGATCTGTTTTGTGTGCGTAGACCTTCGCGTACGAAGCCCAGCACCAGTTGCTGTCGCAAAGTACTTGGTCGAAGTCCTCAGAGGGCTGTCCACTCTTGCGAAGGGTGAAGTGCGAAGCCTGCTCGAAGCACCTCGTGTGCGGAGCCTGCACTGACTTAGCAGAGTAGATTTTCGAGGGTTGTTTGTGGAGCGAAGTCTTCTTGACTTCGAACTTTTGCTCCTGCGAAGACTGTGTTCGGAGCTGTCGAAGTACCTCCGAACCAGACCTTCGAAGGTTGTGTTCGAAGCCTGTTCCGCAGAAGACAGAACAGATTCGAAGGCTAAGTTTTTAGCCCAAAATTTTAAAAGCTCCCATTCACCCCCCCTCTGGTCGCCGTTTCCGGTCCAACAATTGGTATCAGAGCGAGGTTAAGATCACCAGTTGACCTTAACCGGTTTTGTGATCTGTTGGCGACATGGATAGAGGCAGTAAAATTCCTCTGTTCGATGGGACAGATTTTGCATACTGGAAGGTGCGCATGGAGGCTTACTTGTTAAGCCAAGGAAATGCAATTTGGGAGATTGTGGACTCACAATACTCCATCCCTGATACCCGCACCACTCAAACTGAAAAGGATCAGTATATTGCCAACTCGAAGGCAAGGAACATACTGTTCATTGGTTTGAGTCGGAGTGAGTTTGATAGGGTGCAGCACCTTAGGACTGCTAGGGAGATTTGGTCAACACTCACTGTCTTTCATGAGGGCTCTGCTCAGATTAAGGCCAGGCGCCAAAGCACCTACAATCAACAGTATCAGCTGTTTGTGCAGGCACCTGGTGAATCTGTAGATGCCATGTTTTCTCGCTTTGACGCGATAGTGAGTAACTTGCGCTCCAACGGGACGCTTGCTTACAGTGATCACGATAGGGCTATCAAGCTTCTCTATGCTCTTGACCGTAGCATATGGGAGGTGAAGATATCCAGCATTGAGGAGTCCACAGGCTATGACACTCTAACCTGTGATGAACTCTTTAGCAAGCTGAAGTCCACAGAGATTGCCAAGGCATCTCTTGCAGTGCACAGAAGCTCTTTGCCACAGCCATTGGCATTGGTTTCTAGCACTAGCCGTGGCACCACTGCAGAACCAAGCACATCAGGCACTTGTGTTCTAGCAGATGGTTTTGCTTTGTCCTCCCTGGTCTCCGTCACAAAGGAGCAGGTGGATACTCTAGCTGATGATGAGCTTGCTCTCATTGCACGGAGGTTCACCCGCTTTCATCATGAGAGACGGGATCAGAGGAGAAGTGGTTTTAGTGGCTGCTATGAATGTGGCGACACCTCTCACATTAAGGCCAATTGCCCCAAGGTCAAAAAGAGAGATGAGAGTGACCGCCCCAAATTCCACAAAAAGGAGAGGAAGCCCTTTGTAAAGGGCAAGCGCGGCAAGATGGCTAAGAAAGTAGCCAAGGCCGCTTCCAGAGCTTTTGTTGCTGCTCTCAGCGACATCGACACATCCTCAACTGAGGAGTCGAGCTCTGAGGAGGAGGAGTCCCCAAGGAAGGAGGACAAGAAGGACAAGAAGGGACGTGACTTCACCGGCCTTTGCTTCATGGCCGACAGCGATCACAGCGGCGATGAGCTTGACTCATCTGAGGTAAACCTATCATCTGACCAGCTTCTAATTAAATTAGATGAGCTGAATGAAGTAGTGCTAGGTCAGGATAGATTACTTGTGCAAGCCGCTAGAGAAAGAAAAGACCTTAGACTTAGGCTAGAAAATGTTTCTACTGAATATGCCATGCTTAAGTCTAAGTTTAATGATGCTGAATGTGAATCATGTTCTGTTGTCATGAGTGAGCTTGCTCAGTTGCGTTCTGTTCATGCTCAAACTCTTTCTGAGCTTGAGACTGCACAGAAGCAGCTTTTGGAGGTGGATTCTAGACCTCATGATATTATTGATTGCATGAACTGCTCTTTATTACGCGATAGCATTTCTTTACGCGATAAGCATGTTCATGATTTGGAGGCTAGATTGGAGAGGGCCGGTAGTTCTAAGGATGTGCAACCTGTGTGTGACACATGCATTACCCTTAAGGACCAGCTAGGCACTGTCAGAGAGCGAGCTGAAAACCTCATGTCCGAAAATGAATACCTTCTTTCTGTGGTGAACAAATGCACTGAGGGGAAGGGTAGGATGGATTTGCTCTTGGCCAAGACCAAGTTGTGTGCTGACAGAGCCGGGGTAGCTCTAGGTTTGGGTTTTGAGAGGATAGCTTCAGACAGTAAAACCAAAACTGTTTTCACCTCTCCCACCACCCTAGAGAAAGAGAGAGCTCTGTTGGACACCCCATCAACCAAAAAGCCTACCCATCCACCAAAGAAAACCACACCTCCTGCCAAGAAAAATCCTCCTAAGAAAACCACTCAGAAGAAACCCAAGGAGCCTGTGAGAGTTGCTCCTATGACCCATGAAAGTGCCCCCAGGAGAGTGTTTCATTGTTCTTATTGCCAGCGGGCGGGTCATTTGATTGGTTTCTGTTTCCGTCGCATCAAGGATGAGCGACGTGCACAGGCGATGAGTTATCAGGACATGCATTACCCATCTTTAGGTATGCATGAGTCTAAGTATTACTCTCGTCCTGTTTTCGAGGCTCCTCGTGCTTCTCGGAGAGGTTTTGCTCCTCGAAGTATTCACCATGTTCCATATGGTGGTAGACCTCGGGCGAGTAGCTTTGTACCTCGTCAGAGTAGGAGACCTCGACATGCTTTGCATTCTTTGCATGTTGATAGACCTCGCACTTTGCATCATTCTGATTATTATGTGCGTAGACCGTCTACTTTTACTGTGCCTACTACTCGTGTCACTCAGTGCTGGATGCCTCGCCATTATTTTACTCACCCCAGCACTGAGCGATCGAGGCGTTCTCATCATGTGTAGGCGACAGGTCGAGGCTTGGAGGGCACGTGGATCATGGACTCCGGTTGTTCGCGCCACATGACCGGAGATGCAAATTGGTTCTCCAGCCTCACAACAACCAAGCAAAGGGAACATATCACCTTCGGAAATAATCGAAGGAGTAGAGTGAAAGGTAAAGGTGTGGTAAGAATTAATTCGAACTTCACTCTCAAAGATGTTGCTTTGGTTGAAAACCTGGGATACAATTTGTTGTCTGTATCTCAGTTGCTTGATGAGGGCTTCGAAGTGCGATTTCATCGCGATACTTCGCAAGTGCTCAATTCTGATGGCGTTGTGGTGTGTAAGATTTTTAGGGTTGGGAGAGTTTTTGGAGCTGATTTTTCAGAGTCGTCTGGTTCTTCTCATTGCCTTGTTGCACATTCGACTTCTGAGCTTTGGAAGTGGCATAGGAGACTAGGGCATATGAGTTTTGAGTTGCTCGCTCGTCTGAGTGCCCTAGGTTTGATCCGAGGATTGCCCAAGCTCAAGTTTGAGAAGAATTTAGTTTGCGCTCCATGTCGACATGGAAAAATGATTGCTGCTTCGCATTCGCCAGTCACCACAGTGATGACTGAACAGCCCGGAGAACTTCTCCATATGGACACTGTAGGTCCTTCTCGGGTTAGTTCTTTAGGCGGCAAGTGGTATGTACTTGTTATTGTCGACGATTTCTCTCGCTACTCTTGGGTCTTCTTTCTTGCCAGCAAGGATGAAGTGTTTTCACACTTTCGGAGCTTGGCTTTGAGACTTTTCACTGAACTCCCAGGTGCATTGAAATTCATTCGAAGTGATAATGGCACCGAGTTCAAAAATAGTCTCTTTGTTGACTTTTGCATGGAGCATGGCATAGAACATCAATTCTCTGCTCCGCGGGTTCCTCAACAGAACGGTGTTGTTGAGAGGAAAAACCGCACTTTGGTTGAGATGGCTAGGACGATGCTTGATGAGCATAGGACTCCTAGAAAATTCTGGGCTGAGGCCATGAACACTGCTTGCTACATCTCAAACCGAATTTTCTTGCGCTCAATTTTAAATTTGACATCTTATGAGCTGCGTTTTGGGAGACAGCCCAAGGTTACTCATCTTCGAGTTTTTGGCTGTCGCTGCTTTATCCTAAAACGTGGTAACTTGGATAAATTTGAGTCGCGATCTTCTGACGGGATCTTTTTGGGTTATACTACTCATGGTCATTCTTATCGTGTTTATAACTTGGAAACTAACACTGTCATCGAGTCATGTGATGTGACTTTTGATGAATCAACCCCCTCTGTTAGTTCTGCTCTTGAACAGGCAAATGAACACGACATGGAACAGACCTTGTTTGAAGAAGAAGATCCCGGAGAATTCGAGGATGATCCCCTACTACCCTCGACATCGACCCCCGAAGCTGACCCCGCTTCATCTACTTCGGCACGAGGTCCCGAAGCGACTACCTCAACATCGGTCATCTTGGACCACTCCAACGCACAAGTTGAGGGGGAGACTGCATCCCGCCGCGAGGCTCCACATCATGTCCAAAGGATGCACCCTCCCGAGCAGATCATTGGTGAGCTTGATCAAAGGGTAACACGTTCTCACGCTCATTTCACTAATGCTGCTTTTGTTGCTTCTTTCGAGCCTTTAGATGTTAGTCATGCACTTTCTGATTCTAGTTGGATCAATGCCATGCATGAAGAGCTTGAGAATTTTGAAAGAAATCAAGTCTGGACTTTAGTTGATCCTCCACCTAATGTTCATTTCATAGGAACAAAATGGATTTTTAAAAATAAACAAGGGGAGGATGGGACAATTGTTAGAAACAAGGCTAGACTTGTAGCTCAGGGCTTTTCTCAACTAGAAGGGATTGATTTTACTGAAACTTTTGCACCTGTTGCTCGCCTTGAGGCCATTAGGATTTTGCTTGCTTTTGCGACATCCCGGGGATTCAAACTCTATCAAATGGATGTCAAAAGTGCTTTTCTTAATGGCTTCATAGGTGAAGATGTTTATGTAAAACAACCCCCTGGTTTTGAAAACCCCAAGTACCCACATAAAGTCCTTAAACTTCATAAGGCTCTTTATGGACTCAAGCAGGCCCCTCGGGCGTGGTATGATAGACTTAAGTCTTTTCTGCTTGAGCGAGGGTATTTGATGGGCTCTGTTGATAAAACATTGTTTACTCTCAAGCATGGCAAAGATTTCCTCCTAGTTCAGATTTATGTGGATGATATCATCTTTGGTGGCTCTTCTCATGCTTTGGTTGCCGAGTTTGCAGATACCATGAGCAGGGAGTTTGAAATGTCAATGATGGGTGAACTCACCTTTTTCCTTGGTTTGCAAATCAAGCAAAGCAAACAAGGTACTTTTGTCCACCAGACAAAGTACACCAAGGACCTGCTCAAGAAGTTCGACATGTCTGATGCGAAGCCCCTCGCCACTCCAATGGCTACATCTGTAGCATTGGACCCTGACGAAGATGGAGAAGCCGTAGATCAGAAGGAGTTTCGAAGCATGATCGGCTCCCTCCTCTACTTGACTGCCACGAGGCCGGACATACACTTCGCTGTGTGTCTGTGCGCTCGTTTTCAGGCTTCACCACGAGCTTCGCACCGTCAAGCGGTTAAGCGCATCTTAAGGTATCTCAAACACACCCTTGAATTTGGCATATGGTATTCATCATCTTCATCCTTATGTCTTAGAGGTTATTCAGATGCGGATTTTGCTGGGTGTAGAATTGATAGGAAGAGTACCTCTGGTACTTGTCATTTTCTGGGTACGTCTCTGGTTTGCTGGTCTTCCCGCAAACAGTCTAGTGTTGCACAATCGACGGCCGAGGCCGAATATGTTGCTGCAGCTAGCTGTTGCTCTCAGATTTTGTGGATGGTTTCCACTTTGCGGGATTTCGGGTTAGATTATAAGAGTGTTCCACTTTTCTGTGATAACACTAGTGCTATTTGTATTGCAAACAACCCGGTTCAGCATTCCAGAACCAAACACATTGATGTGAGATATCATTTTCTCAGAGATCACAATGAGAAGGGTGATATTGAACTTCAATATGTTGATACCCAACACCAGCTTGCCGATATTTTTACAAAACCCCTCGATGCTTCTCGATTTGCTTACTTGCGTGGGGAACTTGGTATTTGTCATCCCTACGGCATTTTGTGAGGGGGAGCTGAGTTTAATTGTATTGCATATGCTCATTATGTGTGGAATTGCACTTACATCTTTTGCTATTATATGCCTGCTTTCAATTCAAAGAAATCATGACAGCTCAGCTCTATGAAATATGTCTGGAACATTGATTGTGCATGATATTTTATTTTCTAAAAATCCAAACTTGCTCACCGCACAATCTTGTATCTAGCTTGTTTAGGCTGGACTGCTTTTAGCTATCTTTTATCTACTTGACAGCAAGACACTGTTCTTTGGATGCTAAAATTTGCAACTTGAAAAATGTGTTCATTATTCATGGATATTAATCAAAATATTTCATTCATCTGAATCAAAATCAAAAATCCATGTTTTGCCTGGTTTAATTGAAAAGATCCAAGAGGGTTTGTTTGTCGCACTACTCTATTCTGGACTGCTTACCATTGCACTTTGGTCTGAACTGGGATAGTGTAGTGTATGCCAAAATCACCGCCTTAAGCTTCAGATGGCTTTCATGCCTAGGCTTGGCTTGATTGGAAAGTATAAGGTGGACAAACAAATAACCCCTGGCATTAAGAAAAGAACAACAAAATTAATTAATCATCAAGTTTGCTTTGACAGCTCCTTTTGAACAAAACTTGTCTGTCTAGGGTAGAATTTGTTAGCTTTGCGCGGTCCTTGCCTTCACATGTCTAGCTGCTATGATTAAGTGGTGATGCTTTTATCTTAAAATGACAAAATCACTTGCCATCATCTTGTTTCACAGATTATTAAATTGAGCTGAGCACATGATCATTAGTTTTAATGTTGGCATATTTTTGCATTATATGTCCTTGCAATTCTATTCATTTCGAAGCTTTGCATCTTTTGGTTGCTCCTTGATGCTTACATTGCCAAAGGGGGAGAGGTTTGCTATGTTCTTGTTCTCTGCCGCAAGAAGGCATAATTTTTAAAAGGGGGAGAGTTTTTGACATACAGGGGGAGAAAAATTTGCTTAACTCAGGGGGAGTTCTTATCAAGGGGAGATTTGCCAAAAAGGGCTTTTACTCTTTTGAGAAAGGGGGAGAAAAATTTCTCTTATCAAGTGACATGCTTTGGCTCTTTTCTGAGTTTTTTATGGTCACTTGTGTGCTGAAAATTTTTACATTTTCTTGAACTTCAATTTGGTTGTCAATGCACTCATCAAGGGGGAGATTGAGAAACCAAGGGTTGGTTTCGGTGTTTTGTGATGAGTGATTGACTGGATTTTACCCTCTGTTCGAAGGGTACCTTCGGAGGTGGTTCTCCGAAGGGTGTTCGGAGGTGTTTGCTTGCTGCAGCTGTGCAGCGGAGTGTGCTCGTCGGAGGGGTCCGGCAGTACACGATGACAGGGTTCGTACCGATGGGTTCGGTACTTTGGGCGGTACACCGGAGTGTGTACCGGAGGTTGTTTACCCGGAGAGGTCTCCGGAGTACTGGATACACTTGTTTGCTTGTCTGTGGTGCGCAGGGACTTCGGAGGCGACGGACAGGGTTCGAGCCGGGTGAACCTGGGTCAAGCGGGTGGCTTGATGCCAGGGAAGCGGGGAGCTCCGTCACGGTGGCTGCGAAGGTGGTCCGGGTCGGTCCTCGGGTCGAGGCGTGCCAGGTGAAGGCAGAGAGTGCGGAGCGTGGCTCCGGCTGAAGGTACTCCGAGACAAAGTCCTCAGAGGTGAGGCACTTCGAAGGTACTCCGGATGGAGTGACTTCGGAGTTGGATGGACCAAGTCCTCTGCGGAGGCAAGGAGTTCGAAGTGTGCTCCGGAGGGAGACACTCGAAGGTTGCCCAACGAAGGTCTCAGAAGTCGAGGCGCATCGAAGGCATGGTCCGGGTGAGGCTCGTCGAGGAGTATGCTCGGGAAGAGGCACTGCGACGGAGTGCTCATGGAATGCTTCATGCGGAGGCCTTGGACGAAGGAGGGACTTCGAAGGGTGGTACTCCGAAGGTGGGGCTTCGGAGTGAGGTTGACTTGAGGTGCCTCGGCCATGCATGGCTTCGGTACACGGACGGACGGTGTTCGAGCTAGGAGTAGCTGCGAAGCCGTGGTGATCCACTCCGGAGGTGGTGGTGCGAAGGCCCAAGGGCTTTGACGGCTTCGGCTCAAAACCGTCACTGTATCGAAGGACTTCTTCGGCGGAGCGAAGGCCAACAGGCTGCAGGCTTCTCGCCGAAGCTTCCGCACCCCTCGCGTGCGAAGGGAGGTTCCAGAAGTCAACACTGTAAAAGGCTGACACTGTCTGTTCTGAAAAAGGCTGACACTGTCCCCTCTGCAGCTGACAGAGAAGCCTCCAAAATAAAGGTGGACTACCTTTTGTACCCCTTAGTTCTGTAGAGACAAATCTGTTGTAAACCCTAGGGGTAAAGTAGTCACTTCCTTAGGATGAAGCCGTGGGCTATAAATATGGGGGCTCGGTAGGTAACATTTAACACTTTGAGCATTTACTGTTGAGCTCCTGTACACAGACCTCGCTGTATTCATCCAGAGTTCATTTATTTTGTGTTCCTTGTTCAAGCGGCGAAGCCCTGCTTCCTTGTGCTTTTGCTTGAGCTCGCATTGCATACCGCGCTAGTTTTTAGTTCACCGAAGCCTGTCTTGGCGAAGGGTGTTTTTCTCGCGAAGTGTGTTTTTCAGTGTGCTGTCGCTCTGTGTAACACGAGGCAAGACCTCGCTGCTTACTAGCGAAGCCCTGATCTTTTCCCGTAGTGCTTCTTGTGTCGAAGCCCTTAGCGTGATCTGTTTTGTGTGCGTAGACCTTCGCGTACGAAGCCCAGCACCAGTTGCTGTCGCAAAGTACTTGGTCGAAGTCCTCAGAGGGCTGTCCACTCTTGCGAAGGGTGAAGTGCGAAGCCTGCTCGAAGCACCTCGTGTGCGGAGCCTGCACTGACTTAGCAGAGTAGATTTTCGAGGGTTGTTCGTGGAGCGAAGTCTTCTTGACTTCGAACTTTTGCTCCTGCGAAGACTGTGTTCGGAGCTGTCGAAGTACCTCCGAACCAGACCTTCGAAGGTTGTGTTCGAAGCCTGTTCCGCAGAAGACAGAACAGAACCGAAGGCTAAGTTTTTAGCCCAAAATTTTAAAAGCTCCCATTCACCCCCCCTCTGGTCGCCGTTTCCGGTCCAACAGTATCGATAGCATGACCAATCTCCAACTCCTTCCAATAGGGCAAATATCTAAAGAAGATTGACTGCTTTTTAAATGGAGCGTCCTTTGAAATTTTTTCAGATTTCTTCCTCTTCTTTCTGAAAACAACTTTGATATTCTTTACCATTTCGAATAGAAATTTGCCATCTCGATGTCGTGAAGGCTGTCTAAGCTCGATTGTACCGTCGAAATGGTTCCTGTTTCTTCGATATTTGTGGTTTTTCGGTAAAAATCTGTGGTGTCGCATATATATTGTCTTAACGAATGATGGAAGATGCATAGATTCTGTCTGGTCCACACACACTACACATGCTGTCTTTTCTTTAACCTGTCCTGTTAGGGACATGCGTCCTGGGTTGTCAGCTATGGTGCAAAAGATTATGGCTCTTAGATTGAAGTGCTCTTTCTTGTGCTCATCCCACACACAGACACCATGTTCCCATAGACGTTTCATATCCTCCATCAAAGGTTCTAGAAAGATATCAATGTCATTGTCAGGTTGTTTTGGACCAGAAATTAGAGTAGTGAGCATAAGGTATTTTCTTTTATGGCACAACCATGATGGAATGTTGAACAAGCATAGAAAGACCGGCCACGTACTATGTGGGTTCTTCATCTCACCGAAGGGATTCATTCCATCCGTGCTAAGTCCCATCCTGATATTTCTAGGATCGTCCGAGAAATCTGGATGGGCCAGGTCAAATTATTTCCACTGCCTAGCATCTGCAGGGTGCAGAAGTTTTCCGTCCTTCTTTCGCCCAACGAAATGCCAGATTAATAGTTCAGCATCTCTAGGATTAGAGAACATATGTTTCAAGCGATCAATCACCGGTAGGTACCACATTACTAAGGCTGGAACTTTCCTCTCCGTCTTTTTTCCAGGATGGTCTTCAATAACATTTTTATTCCTCTTCTGGAACCTCTTATTATTCTTCTTCTGGTGGTCATTGTAGTCATCCACACAATCATTTGTACGTTTGTATTGACTTGCGTTGCACTGCGGACATCTCTCTAACAATCCATACTCTTTTCGATATAGGATACAGTGGTTCGGGCATGCATGACTCTTCTGAACGCCCAAAGTCAATAGACAAATCATCTTCTTTGCTTGGTACGTATCAGATGGTAGACCATTGGGTTTTGGCAAAACCTTTTTTAGCAGTTGTAAAAGATCTGAAAAACTAGTGTCAGACCATCCATTGCTGTCCTTCAGTTTAATAAGCTCAAGAATTGTGTACAACACAGTATACTGCTTATCGCATCTGTGGTGTTCCTCGTAAAGAAGGTTTTTTGATGCTTTGTCAAGTGCTTCAAAGGCAACATTTCACATCCTTTGGTTGTAGTTCTCTGCAACAACACCTCAGGCGCAACATTTCGCATCAGTTCCTCCACATCAAAGGTGTCATCATCATGTTGATCAACATCATCATGTGTTATGTCGGATGTATGATCACCACCTCTTCTATGTTGATGAGCATCTTGCGGCACATCAGAATCTTTAGGAGGATTTTGGCCCATCTCACCGTTTTTCATCCATATATAATAGTTCTTCACGAAACCATTTTTCAACAAGTGAAATCGTATGGTTTCACGATCTAAACACGCATACATCGCTTTGTTTTTACAAACTTTACAAGGACAATATATTGCCTCTTCGCTCTGATGGGAAGCATATTGTGCGGCAGCTTCAGTAAATTCAGTTACTCTGTTAAAATATGCCACCACATCTCCGTCGTTGGACGAGTACATCCAGGACCTATGCTCCATCTAAACATATATTATTTGAAAAAATATTAATAAATTCATTATTGTTAATTTTAGTAATTTACAAATTGAAAATATATTGATTTATTATCGCTCATAACAACATTAATTAAAAATGATTTAATTCAAACTATGTATTAAGCAGAGAAAAATTATTAAATAAATTAACTATATTGGTTTCTCTCTCTCCAAACAACATAACTCTATATCTATAATCATAAATCAAATTAAAAAGAGATTAAAATGACGTAAATCAATATACAAGTGATGAATAATTGTGAGGAGGGTCATATTTGTTCATTTGGGAGAAGGAAACACTGTAAATGGAAGATTATTTGAAAATTTCTATTCACAAACCCTAAATTAGTAAAACGCTAATAACTCATTGTATACATGATTAAATAGAAAATAAATGTGAGATTCGGCATGGATTTACCTCCTAGAATGAAATCCTTCAAAAGAAATGAAAGCAAAGCCTCCCCCTCTTTATCTAGATTTTTGTCGCCATTGTACGGACAAAATTAAATGCGAACTCCGGTAGAGCTCGGGGAGGAAGAGGCTGTGCATTTATAGCTAGAATAGTAGTGGCGGTCGCAAGTGATGTCATCATTACTTTAGTGGCGGCCATCTTAGCAGCGGCGGGCAGCACCAGCGCCCGCCACTGCTATTGGTAAATTAGTGGCGGTCCGGGCTGATGTCAGCACCGACCGCCACTACTTTACCAATAGCAGTGGCGGGCGCTGGTGCTGCTGTCAGCACCAGCAACTCTAGTGGCGGGCATCTAATGGCCCGCCACTACAGTGGAAAACTCCAACGCCACTACAGTAGCGATTTGTAGTAGTGGTATGCGCGCCGACACTATGCCCACACACGGTACATGTTGTCCTCCTTCCGACATGCCTACACGCACATGCACGGACCCCATGCCACCTGCTCGTAGCCCGCTGCACCACGTCACCGTCCTACCAACGTGAGATCCCATCGACGCACTACATCGTCGCCCCACGCCTTGCCGACGTGCTCCCGTAGTGGCTCGCAACCTGCCAGCATCTCGTCGCCATAGCTCCGCGCCCTACTGGTGCGAGCCCCCATTCCTTGCTGGTGCTCTTGCGGCACTGCACTACACCTACTGACGCGCTGCCAACAGCCCGTGGCACCCCGCTGGCTTAACGCGCCCGCCTGCCACCACCGAACTAACTATGCCTAAGCGCGCCATGCTATGAGCAAACATCGCCCGCTGCCACCTGTAGTGTGCGGCCACATCACGCATGCTACCTGGAGATGCCACCGGTGCACGCAACACTCACACGTCGTGCAATTGTTGAACTGGCCACAAGCCGCGCTATCGCGTGGCCATCACATCACACCCGTGTCCCGTGACACTGCCTACTCGTGCCTCGCAGGCGCCGTCGTTGCCGCGCTCTGCCGATGTGCTAGAAAGCGCCACCCTCACCATACCCTACGCATGGCACCCACAACTGTTGCACAGGCCACCGCCCGAGGCGATGCCCACAACCAGCACGTCCCGCCATGCTAGAATGCGAGTCAACCTGCATCACCAGTTGCGCACGATTCCAACCCACCAGCCACACGACATCGCGTACTGCCGCGTGCACAAGCAAGCACCGCCACGCAGCCGACGACTAGGGGTAGGAACCCTAGCCACCAGTGCTAGCGCCCCGGTATGAGTCGTTGTCCATTCAACAGGAAAGCACGCCGGAGAAAGAAAAATGGTTAATTGCATCCATGTCACCATTATTTTCTGAAACGCAAGAAATGCGATTACTATTTCACTATTTGCCTCCATACCATTACTATTTTCTGATACTCTCTTTCATGCCATTTTAGACACATATAACGTATACGGACCCTACTTGCAGCACTGTTTTTTCTGTATTGACCATGCTGCACCTTTTCTTCTTGTTCCTTCACCCTGCCCAACTAGTGCTACTTCACCCGCATGTCGTCATCGATGGACTTCAGCCGGCCTTCAGTTCCAACGGCAGGCGTAGCCTCCACTGGAATCGTGGTTCCTCTTCCTGGACCCTCACCAATGCGACGAGCATGGTCTAGAGGTCCATTAGCTCCACGTGTCATACGGCGGCGTCGATCTAGACGCCTGCCTCACGCACCACTTTGTCTAGTTCATCCTGCCTATGCACTTCCTCCTCGAGGGGCTCCTTGAGATTCTCCTCCCCACAGTTGAACTCGTACATGACTACCGACTACATTGCTAGTACCGTCGCCACCGGTGTTGCCGCCCCGACGGCGGAGCGGTTGAGGAAGCAGTAGGTGACGACTTGCATAGAGGGGTGTCCGAACCAATGTGTTCTCCCGATACGGGAGAAGAAGATGATGACATCTTGTAGAATATCAAGAACTAGTGATTGTAACTAGGACCAATACTATTGGGATGAACAACCAATAGGGGAGGGGAACTAATCCAAGAAGACAACTTTCTCGCGAAATCTCGCTCAAAACCCAAGAGACGACGGGCATCGGCAAGAGAAGATGGGATTCAGGAAGATTATTTTTCAACTTACTGGCCGTATTTAGTGCTCATGATGTCCCAAAGACGAAACCTTGCACTCACCGAGAGCCACAAGAGTTCCCATAGAGCATGACGAGCTCATTGGCCTTCTTAAAGACGCCCTCCCGGTGCTTAGAGAAGCACACCTGCCGTGCGTCCTTGTCTTCGATGAGCCTCATCTCGATCTTCTACTGCCGAAAGCCCGGAACTGAAGGTCAATCGAAATTCGCCGACGACATGCACGAGTGAAGCAACATTGGTTGGGCGAGGTGAAGGAAGAAGAAGAGAGGCGGTATGGTCAATATAAAAAACGCTATAAAGTGGGTCTGTATGCGTCACATGTGTATAAAATGGCATGAAAGCGGATATATGAAAAAAGTTTGACATGAAGGCAAATAGCGAAATAGTAATAATATTTTTTGTGTTTCAGAAAATAACGGTGGCATTGATGCAATTAACCGAAAGAGAAAGGAAGCCTACAAGAAGAAGAGAAAAACAAAGAAGAAAGTAAAAAAAAAGAAAAAAGAAGAAAAGAAGAAAATAAAACAAAAGTATTTTTGCATTTTAGTCCTTTAATTTTTTGAATTTTGCATAGAAGTATAAATTTTACATAGAGACCCCTAGATTTCTTAACAATCACTTAGAAACATGAATTTTGCCCATAGGCCCTTGGATTTATGAAAAATCATGCATAAAATAAGAATTTGCACAATGCCCCTAAATTTATGAAAATTACATAAAACTATGAATTTTGCATACATGCTATCTAATTCACTGAAAATTCTGGAATTACCAATTTTCTTGCATAAATGGACATTCCGAATCCAAATTTCACGTCCATTTTTCCTTTTCAGAAATATTTTGTATGCTTATTTACTATTCTACTTCATTATTGTCTTTAATTGCTTGTATGCATTTAATTATTAGTACTTTTATCAATAAATATAAAATTGCATAGAGAAACGCCGGAAAATTGTAGTAATTTTATTCTTATCTATATTTAGCAATGTGATGCAATTTTACTAGAAGTAACATGTGCATCATAGATGACTTGCATCGTGACCAAGCGGTTCGTTGATCAAAGTGAAGATGGCTACAACCATCTCACGTAGGTATGAGACGTCTGGATTGTACTTGGAGCCAAGAAGCTCCGCAACACCATAAACCATGGGTGATAATGAATTTGCCCCATGTTGGATGAAAATGAGCGTGCATTTCATTTTATTTGGCGTATCTCTCTCCACTATGGAGGATGAGTATATGGCCACGATGACTGAGAAATTGCTATGAGATGCCCTAAAGGAGTGTTTCGAGCGTCTCAAGTACACCTTGAAGCTTCTATTAGAGAAAGAATAGATCTGACTCCGATTCTTTTTGAATATGTCTGAGAGGCTAACTCCATATTGCACCGAATCTGCACGTTTATGAATCTCCACTAGAAAGAGATTTCATATTAAGGAGAAATTGAAAAGACTCACCATTTTCCACTCAAACGCGATAGAATCCTTTCACAACTATTGCTAATCAAACTACGTGAGGTATTCTGAATTGATTAACATGTTGTAACTCAATGATGTTCATGATGAAATCCTAAATAAGAACTTTGTTTTGTAGCCACAATGAAAGTGTAATAGCCTTGAAGCTAATGTTGTTTCTTCGAAAGTTGTGCAAAACCTGACATGAGAAGTAGGATATGGATGAGAGGAAAGTGATGGCATTTGGAGTGAAGCACCTAGTGATGAGAATGGCAAGACAGTGAAGAAGAATGTCAATCCATATGGTTCTAGTATTTACAAAGGAACCAAAGCACATCATGGAGAAATACTAGAAGTAACAACTTGAGATACACCTCGCCATCGTAGTGAGTAAGGACACCCTTATGGTTGAGACTGCACATCTCCCATGATCGGTGGTAGTTTCCATAAAATATTGGTTAATTTTCTCATGATATTAATAGAAGCCTACCAATGCCATCACAAGTGAAAAGTTACTATAAATGGAGAAATAGCTAGTCTACATGAAGATTCATATATAATTAGAGATCTTATGTCATCTGAATGTAACTAAATAATAGGGTATTTGAGAAACCAAGGGTTGGTTTCAGAGTCTGTGATGAGTGATTGACATATTTTACCCTCTGATTCGAAGGGGTCCTCCGAAGGGGTTCGAAGGTTGTTTCACCGAAGGGTTCGGTGGGTCTGTTTTGTTGTGGCTGTTGCAGCGTAGTGTGCCTGTCTGAGGGGTCTGACAGTACACGATGACTGGGTCGTACCGAAGGTCTCGGTATTTTGGGCGGTACACCGGAGTGTGTGCGGAAGGTTGTTTACCCGGAGAGGTCTCTGGGGTACTGGATACACATGTCTGCTTGTCTGTGGTGCGCAGGTGACTTCGGAGGCGGCGGACAGTTCGTAGTAGGTGAACCTGGGTCAAGCAGGAGGCTTGATGCAAGGCGAGCGGGGAGCTCAGTCACGAAGGCTGCGACGGGGTCTAGGTCGGACCTCGGGTCGAGGTGTGCCAGGAGATGGCAATAAGTCCTCGGAGGCGAGGCACTTCGAAGGGTACTTAGAATGGAGTGACTTCAGAGTATGGTGGACCAAGTCCTCAGCAATGAGGCAGTTCATTCGAAGTGTGCTCTGGAGGGAGGCACTCGAAGGTATACTCGACGAAGGTCTTAGAATTCGAGGTGCATCGAATGCATTGTCCGGGTGAGGATCGTTGAGCAGTGTGCTCGGGGAGAGACACTGCGACGAAGTGCTCATGGAATGCTTCATGCGGAGGCCTTGGACGAAGGAGGGACTTCAAAGGGTGGTACTCCGAACGTGGGGCTTCGGAGTGAGGATGGCTTCGGAGTGAGGTTGACTTGAGGTACTTCGGCCATGCATTGCTTCGGTACACGGACTGATGAAGTTCGAGCTGGGAGAAGCTGCGAAGCCGTGGTGGTTCACTCCGGAGGTGTTGTTGCGAAGGACCAAGGGCTTTGATGGCTTCGGCTCAAAACCGTCAATGTATCGAAGGCTGACTTCGGTGAAGCGCAGGTCGTCAGGCTCAAGGTTTCTCACCGAAGCTACCGCACCCCTCGCGTGCGAAGGGGGGGCTTTAGAAGGCTCCAAAACTGCAAAGGCTGACCGTGTCTACTCTGCAAAAGCTGATGTTGTCCCCTCTGCGAAGCTGACAAAAGAAGCCTCCAAATAAAGTAGACTACTAGCTGTACCCCCTTGTTCTGATGAGGCAAAACCAGTGTAAACCCTAGGGATAAAGTAGTCTATTCATAGGGCTGAATAATGCCTATAAATAGTGGAGGCTAGCTAGGTCACATCAACACTTTGAGCAGTCATTTTTGAGCTCCTATGCTCGCCGCCACATACTCTTGTGTTCATCCCGTGAGTTCATTTTGTGTTCCTTGTTCAAGCAATGAAGCTTTGATTCTGTTTTCATTTACTACTTGAACTTGTATGCGTACTTCACTGCATGCTTTGATCTCTCTGTGTCTCACTTCTTTTGAGTTGAGTTTGTGCACTGAATCTTTTCTGGAGAAGTGTGTGAGAAGCCTGTTCGAGTGAAGTGTGTGTTTTTCAGTGTCTGTTCGCTCTGTGTAAACTGGAGGCTAGACCTCTCTGATTACTAGCGAAGCACTGTTCTTGGCTTAGATCAAAGCCTGTTTTCTTCTGTTGTCGAAGTCCTTGGCGAAGTCTGTTCAGTGTGCGTTTAGACCTTCGAAGTACGAAGCCTAGCACCAGTTGCTGTCGCTGAGTATTTGGTCGAAGTCCGAAGAGGGAAGTCTGCTCTTGCGAAGGGTGAAGTGCGAAGCCTGCTCGAAGGCACCCAGTGTGTGGAGCCTGCACTGACATAGCAGAGCTGAATCTTCAGGGTTGTGGGTGGAGCGAAGTATTCTTGGCTTAGAACTTTTACTCCTTGCGAAGCTTGATTTTGGAGCTGTGAAATACCTCCGAACCAGAACATTGAAGGGTGTGTTCGAAGCCTATTCTGCAGAAGACAGATTTAAAACAGAAGGTTGTTTCTTAGCGTGAAATTTTAAAAGCTCCCATTCACCCCCCTCTGGTCGCCGTTTCCAGTCCAACAATTGGTATCAGAGCAGGTTAAGATCACCAGTTGACCTTAACCGGTTTTGTGATCTGTTGGCGACATGGATAGAGTTAGTAAAATACCTCTGTTCGATGGGACTAATTTTGCATACTGGAAGGTGCGCATGGAGGCTTACTTGCTAAGCCAAGGAAATGCAATTTGGGAGATTGTGGACTCACAATACTCCATCCCTAAAACTCGCACCTCTCAAACAGAGAGGGATCAGTATAATGCCAACTCTAAGGCAAGAAATATATTGTTCATTAGTTTGAGTAGAAGTGAGTTTGATAGGGTGCAACACCTTAGGACAGCTAGGGAGATTTGGACTACACTCACTATTTTTCATGAGGGCTCTACACAGATTAAGGCCAGACGCCAAAGCACATACAATCAATAGTATAAGTGAGTCTATAGATGCCATGTTTTCTCGCTTTGATGCGATAGTGAGTAACTTGCGGTCCAACGGGATGCTTGCTTACAATGATCATGATAGGGCTATCAAGCTTCTCTATGCTCTTGATCGTAGCATATGGGAAGTGAAGATATCCAACATTGAGGAGTCCACAGGTTATGACACATTGACCTGTGATGAGCTCTTCAGCAAGTTGAAGTCCACAAAGATTGCCAAGGCATCTCTTGCAGTGCATACGAACTCTTTGCCACAACCATTGGCACTAGTTTCTAGCACTAGCCGTTGCACCACTGCAGAACCAAGCACATCAGGCACTTGTGTTTTGCAGATGGTTTATTTTGTCCTCCCTGGTCTCCATCACTAAGGAGCAGGTGGATACTCTAGATGATGATGAGCTTGCTCTCATTGCTAGAAGGTTCACCCGTTTTCACCATGAGAGACGGGATCAGAGGAGAAGTGGTTTTAGTGGTTGTTTTGAGTGTGGCGACACTTCTCACATCAAAGCAAATTGTCCTAAACTCAAGAGGAGATATGAGAGTGAGCGCCCCAAAATACCACAAGAAGGAGAGGATACCCTTTGTGAAGGGCAAGCGCGGCAAGGTGGCTAAGAGGGTAGCCAAAGCCACTTCCACGGCATTTGTTGCTGCTCTCAACGACATCGACACTTCCTCAACTGAGGAGTCGAGCTCTGAGGAGGAGTCCCCAAGGAAGGAGGAAAAGAAGGACAAGAAGGGACGAGATTTCACCGGCCTTTGCTTCATGGCCGACAGCGATCACAGCGGCAATGAGCTTGACTCATCTGAGGTACCTCTATCCTATGACCAGCTTTCAATTAAATTAGATGTACTGAATGAAGTAGTTCTTGGTTAGGATAGATTACTTGTGCAAGCCGCTAGAGATAGAAAAGACCTTAGACTTAGGCTACAAATATTTTCTACTGATTATGCCATGCTTAAGTCTAGGATTAATGATGCTGAATGTGAATCTTGCACTGTTGTCAAGGGTGAGCTTGCTCAGTTGCGTTCTGTGCATGCTCAAACTCTTTCTGAGCTTGAGACTGCACAGAAGCATCTTTCGGTGGTTGATTCTAGTACTCATGATAGAAATGAATGCATGAACCGTTCTTTATTATGTGAGAGCATTGATTACGTGATAAGCTTGTTCATGATTTAGAGGCTAGATTGGAGAGGGCCGGTAGTTCTAAGGATGTGCAACCTGTATGTGACACATGCATAACCCTTAAGGACCAGCTAGGCACTGTTAGAGAGCGAGCTGAAAACCTCATGACTGAAAATGAATACCTTCTTTCTGTGGTTAACAAATGCACTGAAGGAAAGGGTAGGATGGACTTGCTCTTGGCCAAAACCAAGATGTGTGCTGACAGGGCAGGGTTACCTCTAGGATTTGGTTTTGAGAGGATTCCTTCAGACAGTGAGAACAAAACTGTTTTTACCTCACCCACTACCCTAGAGAAAGAGAGAGCTCTGTTATACACTCCATCAGCCAAAAAGCCTACCCGGACTCCAAAGAAAACCACTCCTCATACAAAGAAAATTCCTCCTAAGAAAGCCACACAACAGAAGCCCAAGGAGCCTGTGAGAACTGCTCCTATGACCCATGTGGGTGCCCCTAGGAGAGTGTTTCATTGTTCCTATTGTCAGTGGGCGGGTCATCTGGTTGGGTTCTGTTTTCGTCGCATCAAGGATGAGCGACGCTCTCAGGCGATGAGTTTCCAGGACATGCATTACTCATCTCGAGGTATGCATGAGTCTGAGTTTTACTCACGTCCTGTTTTCGAGGCTTATCATACTTCTCGAAGAGGTTTTGCTCCTCGAGGTGTTCACCATGTTCCATATGGTGGTAGACCCCGTGCGAGTAGCTTTGTACCTCGACAGGGTAGGAGACCTCGACATGCATTTGGATCACAACATGTAGGTAGACCTCGCACTTTGCATCATTCTGATTATCCTGTGCGTAGATAGTCTACTTTTACTGTGCCTACTACTCGTATCACTCAGTGCTGGATGCCTCGTCATATCTTCACTCACGCCAGCACTGAGCGATCGAGAATTTCTTATCATGTGTAGGCACCGGACCGAGGCTTGGAGGGCACGTGGATCATGGACTCCGGTTGTTCGCGCCATATGACCGGAGAGGCAGTATGTTTCTCCAGCCTCACCACAACCAAGCAAAGGGAACATATCACCTTCGGCAACAATCGAAGGAGTAGAGTGAAAGGTAAAGGTGTGGTAAGAATCAACTCGAATTTCACTGTCAAAGATGTTGCTTTGGTTGAAAACTTGGGATACAATTTGCTTTCTGTATCTCAGTTGCTTGATGAGGACTTCGAAGTGAGATTCCATCGCGATACTTCGCAAGTACTCAATTCTGATGGTGTTGTTGTCTGCAAGATCTTTAGAGTTGGGAGAGTTGTTGGAGCTGATTTTTCTGAGTCATCTGGTTCTTCTCATTGTCTTGTTGCACATTCTACTTCTGAGCTTTGGAAGTGGCATAGGAGACTAGGGCATATGAGCTTTGAGTTGCTCACTCGTCTGAGTGCCCTAGGTCTGATCCGAGGATTGCCCAAGCTCAAGTTTGAGAAGAATTTAGTTTGCGCTCCTTGTCGACATGGAAAAATGATTACCGCTTTGCACTCGCCAGTCACTACTGTGATGACTGAACAACCCGGAGAACTTCTCCACATGGACACTGTAGGTCCTTCTCGGGTTAGTTCTTTAGGCGGCAAGTGGTATGTGCTAGTCATTGTTGACGATTTCTCTCACTACTCTTGGGTCTTCTTTCTTGCAGCAAGGATGAAGTGTTTTCACACATTCGGAGCTTGGCTTTGAGACTTTTCACTCAACTCCCTGGTGCATTGAAATTCATTCGAAGTGTTAATGGCACTGAGTTCAAAAACACTCTCTTTGTTGACTTTTGCATGGAGCATGGCATAGAACATCAATTCTCTGCTCCGCGGTTCCTCAACAGAACGGTGTTGTTGAGAGAAAGAACCGCACTTTGGTTGTCGTTGCTTTATCCTAAAACGTGGAAATTTAGATAAATTTGAGTCGCGCTCTTCTGACGGGATCTTTCTAGGTTACACTACTCATGGTCATTCTTATCGTGTTTACAATTTTGAGACTAACACTGTCATCGAGTCATGTGATGTGACTTTTGATGAATCAACCCCCTCTGTTAGTTCCACATTTGAACAGGCAAATGAACACGACATGGAGCAGACCATCTTCGAAGAAGAAGATCCCGGTGATTTCGAGGATGAACCCTTACTACCCTCGACTTCAACCCCCGAAGCCGACCCCGCTTCGACTACTTCGGCACAAGGTCCCGAAGCATCTGTCTCGACATCGGTCATCTTGGATCACTCCAACGCACAAGTTGAGGGGGAGACTGCATCTCGCCGCGAGGCTCCACACCATGTTTAAAGGATGCATCCTCCTGAGCAGATCATTGGTGAGCTTGATCAAAGGGTAACACGTTCTCACGCTCATTTCATTGATTCCGCTTTTGTTGCTTCTTTCGAGCCCTTAGATGTTAGTCATGCACTTTCTGATTCTAGTTGGATCAATGCCATGCATGAAGAACTTGAAAATTTTGAGAGAAACCAAGTCTGGACTTTAGTTGATCCTCCACCAAATGTTTATTTCATTGGAACAAAATAGATTTTCAAAAACAAACAAGGGGAGGATGGGACTGTAGTTAGAAACAAGGCTAGACTTGTAGCTCAGGGTTATTCTCAATTAGAAGGGATTGATTTTACTGAGACTTTTGCACCTGTTGCGCGTCTAGAGGCATTAGGATTTTGCTTGCCTTTGCGACATCCCGGGGATTCAAACTCTATCAAATGGATGTCAAAAGTGCATTTCTAAATGGCTTCATAGGCGAAGATGTTTATGTAAAACAACCCCTAGTTTTGAAACCCCAAATACCCACATAAATTCCTTAAACTTCATAAGGCTCTTTATGGACTCAAGCAGGCCCCTCGGGCATGGTATGATAGACTTAAGTCTTTTCTGCTTGAGCGGGGGTATTTGATGGGATCTATTGATAAAACCATGTTCACTCTCAAGCATGGCAAAGATTTCCTCCTAGTCCAGATTTATGTGGATGATATCATCTTTGGTCGCTCTTCTCATGCTTTAGTTGCCGAGTTTGCAGATGCCATGAGCAGGGAGTTCAAGATGTCCATGATGGGCAAACTCACATTTTTCCTTGGTTTGCAAATCAAGCAAAGCAAACAAGGTACATTCGTACACCAGACGAAGTACACCAAGGACCTGCTCAAAAAATTTGACATGGCTGATGCAAAGCCCCTCGCTACTCTGATGGCTACTTTGGTAGCATTGGATCCTGACGAGGATGGAGAAGCTATAGACCAGAAGGAGTTCCGAAGCATGATCAGCTCCCTCCTCTACTTGACTGCTACGAGGCCAGACATACACTTTGCAGTGTGTCTGTGCGCTCGTTTTCAGGCTTCACCACGCGCTTCGCACCGCCAAGCGGTAAAGCGCATTCTCAGGTATGTCAAACATACCCTCGAATTTGGGATTTGGTATTCTGCATCTTCCTCTTTGTGTCTTCGAGGTTATTCCGATGCGGACTTTGCTGGGTGTAGTATTGATAGGAAAAGTACCTCTGGTACTTGTCATTTTCTGGGTACTTCACTGGATTGTTGGTCTTCCCGCAAACAGTCTAGTGTTGCACAATCGACGGCTGAGGCCGAATATGTTGCTGCAGCTAGCTGTTGCTCTCAGATTTTGTGGATGGTTTCCACTTTGCGGGATTTTGGGTTAGATTATAAGAGTGTTTCACTTTTCTGTGATAACACTAGTGCCATTTGTATTGCAAACAAATTGATGTGCAATATCATTTTCTCAGAGATCATAATGAGAAGGGTGATATTGAACTTCAATATGTTGATACCCAACACCAGCTAGCCGATATTTTCACAAAACCCCTCGATGCTTCTCGTTTTGCCTACTTGCATGGAAAACTTGGTGTTTGTCACCCTTATGGCATTTTGTGAGGGGGAGCAGATTTTGATTGTATTGCATATGCTCAGTGTGTGTGAAATTGCATTTACATTTTTTGCACTTATATGCCTGATTTTAATTCATGAAATCATGTCAGCTCAGCTCTATTTAATATGTCTAAAACATTATGTGCATGATTCTTCTTTCCAAAATCAAACCATGCTCACTGCTTAGTCTTGAATCTAGCATGTGTAGGCAGGACTGCTTTAGCTATCTTTTATCTGCTTGATAGCAAGACTCCTTTTCTCTGGATGCTAAACATTGCAACTTGAAAAATTGTTCTACTTACTCATGGATATTCACCAAGTGCTAAACAAATTGTTCACTTTATTAAAATCCAAAACTCCATGATTTGCATGCTACAAGTGAAAAGATCTAGGTGGGTTTGTTTGTCGCACTACTCTATTCTAGACTGCTTACCTTTGCACATTGGTCTGAACTAGGATAGTGTAGTGTATGCCAAAATCACTGCCTTAAGCTTCTGATGGCTTTCATGCTTAGGCTTGGCTTGATTGGAAAGTATAACCCCTGGCATTATGAAAAGAATAACAAATTCATTGATCATCAAGATTGCTTTCAAAGCTCCACTTGAACTGGACTTGTCTGTCTAGAGTAGAAATTGACTAGCTTTGCGCAGTCCCTGCTTTTACTTGTCTAAGTTACCTTGAATGAGTGGTAATGCTTTTATTTCAAAATGATAAAATCACATGATGTCATCATGTTTCTTAGAGAATGTTAAATTGAGCTGAGCACATGATAATTAGTATTAATGTTGGCATATTTTGTCTTTATATGTCTTTGCAATTCTTCCCATTTCGAAGCTTTGCATCTTTTGAATGCGCCTTGATGCTTGCATTGTCAAAGGGGAGAAATTTTTGAGTTCTCTGTAGCAAGGGGTAAAATAACTCGGGGGGAGTTTTATCTTGCAAAGGGAAAGATTTGCCGAAGGGGCTTTTACTCTGTTGAAAAAGGGGGAGGAAAATTCTTTGTGAAGTGACATGATTTGACTCGTTTCTGACTTTTTATGGTCACTTGTGTGCTGAAATTTTTCAAATTTTTCTTGAACTTGAATTTGGTTGTCAATGCACTAATCAAGGGAGAGATTTAGAAACCAAGGGTTGGTTTCGGAGTCTGTGATGAGTGATTGACAGATTTTACCCTCTTATTCGAAGGTGTCCCTCCGAAGGGGTTCGAAGGTTGTTTCACCAAAGGGTTCGATGGGTCTGTTTTGTTGCGGCTATTGCAGTGGAGTGTTCCTGTCAGAGCGGTCCGACAGTACACGATAAATGGGTCGTACCGAAGGTCTCGGTATTTTGGGCGGTACACCAGAGTGTGTGCGGAAGGTTGTTTACCCGGAGAGGTCTCCGGGGTACTGGATACACTTGTATGCTTGTCTGTGGTGCGCAGGTGACTTCGGAGGCGACGGACGATTCGTAGCAGGTGAACCTGGGTCAAGCGGGAGGCTTCATGCTAGGCGAGCGGGGAGCTCGGTCACGAAGGCTGCGAAGGGGTCTAGGTCGGACCTTGGGTCGAGGTGCGCCAGGAGATGGCAGTAAGTGCAGAGTATGGCTCCAGGTGAAGGTACTTCGAGACGAAGTCCTCGGAGGCGAGGCACTTCGAAGGGTACTCAGAATGGAGTGACTTCAGAGTATGGTCGACCAAGTCCTCCGCAATGAGGTAGTTCATTCGAAGTGTGCTCCGGAGGGAGGCACTCGAAGGTATACTCGACGAAGGTCTTAGAAGTCGAGGTGCATCGAAGGCATGGTCCGGGTGAGGATCGTCGAGGAGTGTGCTCGGGGAGAGACACTATGACGAAGTGCTCATGGAATGCTTCATGCAGAGGCCTTGGACGAAGGAGGGACTTCGAAGGGTGGTACTCCGAAGGTGGGGCTTCGGAGTGAGGCTGACTTCGGAGAGAGACTGGCTTCGGAGTGAGGCTGGCTTCGGAGTGAGGCTGACTTGAGGTACTTCGGCCATGCATGGCTTCGGTACACGGACAGACGGAGTTCGAGCTGGGAGAAGCTGCGAAGCCGTGGTGGTTCACTCCGGAGGTGTTGGTGCGAAGGCCCAAGGGCTTTGACGGCTTCGGCTCAAAGCTTCTCACCAAATCTACCGCACCCCTCGCGTGCCAAGGGGGGCTTCAGAAGGCTCCAAAACTGCAAAGGCTAACTGTGTCTGCTATGCAAAAGGTGATGTTGTCCCCTCTACGAAGCTGACAAAATAAGCCTCCAAATAAAGTAGACTACCAGCTGTACCCCCTTGTTCCGCTGAGACAAAACCAGTGTAAAGCCTATGGGTAAAGTAGTCTATTCACAGGGCTAAATAATGCCTATAAATAGTGGAGGCTAGCTAGGCCACATCAACACTTTGAGCAGTCATTTTTGAGCTCCTGTGCTAGCCACCACATACTCTTGTGTTCATCCCGTGAGTTCATTTTGTGTTCCCTGTTCAAGCAATGAAGCTTTGATTTTGTTTTCATTTACTACTTGAACTTGTATGCGTACTTCACTGCATGCTTTGATCTCTCTGTGTCTCACTTATTTTGAGTTGAGTTTGTGCACTGAATCTTTTCTGGAAAAGTGTGTGAGAAGCCTGTTCGAGTGAAGTGTGTGTTTTTTAGTGTCTGTTCGCTCTGTGTAAACTGGAGGCTAGACCTCTCTGATTACTAGCGAAGCACTGTTCTTGGCTTAGATCGAAGACCATTTTCTTCTATTGTCGAAGTTTGTTCAGTGTGCGTTTAGACCTTCGAAGTACGAAGCCTAGCACCAGCTGTTGTCGCTGAGTATTTGGTTGAAGTCCGAAGAGGGAAGTCTGCTCTTGCGAAGGGTGAAGTGCGAAGCCTGCTCGAAGGCACCCAGTGTGCGGAGCCTGCACTGACTTAGCAGAGCTGAATCTTCGGGGTTGTGGGTGGAGCGAAGTCTTCTTGGCTTCGAACTTTTTCTCCTTGCGAAGCCTGATTTCGGAGTTGTAAAATACCTCCGAACTAGAACTTCGAATGTTGTGTTCAAAGCCTGTTCCGCAGAAGACAGATTTAAAACAGAAGGATGTTTCTTAGCTTGAAATTTTAAAGGGAAATTTGTAAAAATACCATTAAAATTTTCTGTAATTTGAAAAATGCCACTGTCAGTGACTGTGGTAGGTCCCATCTGTCAGTGACACGCCGATGGCATATTTCAAAACCATAAAAATTGTAATGGCATGAAAATTTTTGGCCCAATTTTAAAAGCTCCCATTCACCCCCCCCCCCTCTGGTCGTCGTTTCCGGTCCAACAGTATTAAATAATTGTAACTCTAGAAGAGCGAATTGAATGAAAGAATAAGACCTACTCGGAAGCGGTGATGGGACCAGACTCCGAGAAATGTCTTGGATTGATAAGATCCAAGTTAAAATCCATGCGAGAGAATCAAATTTGGCACCTGATCGATCCACCTGATGATATCAAAACTATCGAGTGTAAATGGTTTTCAAGAAAAATATAGACATTGATAGACATGTGTTGACACAAAAATACACCAAACACAGGGACGCCGGTCCGGTGATCCAAAAGCGTGCGAATATTTAGGAGTAAACCCCTAAACATAACACAACACTGACGCCGTGTTCCTACGATCCTTAAAAAGTGGTAGGGAGATAACGGAGTCGCTAGGCAATCAAGTAATATTAATCTAAAATTATTCAATTAGCCGATGTATGAGAAAATAAACTAAAATAATTAAACCGGCCCTCAACCAAGGGTACTGGCGGTTGGACTGGCCAAGGGAAGACGGTCATATTGGAGCTATGCTACCGATCGGACCGGTGGTGCATAGAATGGGCCGAAGGGTCTTCGGCGTGCAGTGCGGGGTGTCGGCGGAAGGGGGGGCTCTGGCCTTCGGTCGGTCAGACCAGAGGGTGAATCCTGGTCCAACCGAGGGTGTGATAAGGGGGCCCTCTAGAGTGCACTGTGAAGATGACCAAAGGGGATTAGACTTCCCAGCCGGTCAGACCGGTGTCTGGTGCCCGGTCGGACCGAAGGGCATGGGTGTCCCTCAGAGGGTGGCCTCCAGCGTTGATGCGGGGCGCCCCCAAAGCCCTCTGCGAGGTCCGATCGGATTGGCATTTTATTGCCGGTCAAACCGCTGCGTGTCGGCACTTCAGGTGACGGCGTGACACGGGCCCGTCGAACCAAGGGGTGACCTTTGGTCGGACCAACGGCTCTTGGAAACGATCTCTGGGGCTCCGGCGACCGTCTTGATGTGCATAATTTGCAACCAAAATTCTTGGCAAAGAAGATGAGGTAGAAACAATTCAAAAATACCAATAAACTAGATATGATTCGGCCAAGAGACCGAATTACCAAATAAAACCGATAAAACGAAAGAAATATGTTACGTGGATGAAATAGACGATTCACGAGCGAACCGACAAGGACTTACCATGATTACCACGCGACGGACGGATGGTTTCAGCGTAAACTAGCAAAGATGGACGTTACTTGGCTAATCCTAGGGAAGGAAAGTAAATTGAATGTAAATGCGATTCAAGGTAGATAATAGATTGGATCTATTAGGTTTTTTTTGGGGGGTTCCTTGAATTGGCCTTGCCTCTATTTATAGAGGTTGGTCATGAGAGCCTGGGCTCTTTTATGAGTTGGACACGGGTTCAAAGTCGTCAATAATTAATTAGAGATAAAATAGACCCAAAATCAGCTAATCTCAATCAAATACAGATTGGGCCGGTCTGACCGAGCCCATATGGCCAGTCAGACCGGGCCTACATGGACGATTGGACCGACCTATGCTAGGTCTCGTCATATTTTTGGTAAAACTACCAAAAAGTGATATTTTGATAATTTTGACCATTTTTGCCATTTTTTGCTATCAACAATTGCCCCCTGCATTTTGGCTAACTTTAGTGAGCCAAAAGCACAACGAGCTAAGTGCGATATGCTTTATATCGGCCTTTTGACACTTCAAGCATTTTGCCACACACTTGGGAAGTACTTTTTCAGATAGCTACCATTTAAAGCCCTACGAAATCGCTCTCCTTGAAGTGACTCTAGCAAATATGCATTACCTAGAGCGATTTCAACCACTCTAAAAGGACATTCCTAACTAGACGACCATTTACCAAATTTTGGGCTCTTAGTGCCTAAAGGCAAAATCGTCTTCCAAACCAAGTCACCAACTTGAAACGATTTCGCTCTCACCTTCTAGTTATAAGCTCTAACCACTCTTCTTTTGTCTCTTTCTATTGCCTCTAGAGCTCTTAACCATTTATCGGTCACCTCTTCCAAATTATCCTTCAAAAGAGTTTCATACTCATCGACCGATAAGCCATCTTGCTTAAGCAACCTTAATGAGCCAAGATTCACCTCTACGGGTAAAATGACTTCTTGTCCATACACCAACTCGTATGGACTTACTTTGGTGGCACCATGCTTTGCAACTCTACATGCCCATAATGCATCAGAAAGAACTTCATGCCACCTTGTATGAAACTCTTCAATTTTTTTATTAATGAGCTTAATCACAATTTTATTACTAGAGTCATCCTGTCCATTGGCTTGAGCATAGTATGGTGAACAGTTTATCAGCTTAATACCATAAGATTCAGCAAAATCACATACTTCTTTAGAAACAAATGATGCACCCTGATCTGTAGTAAGGGTTTGAGGAATACCGAATCTTTGTATAATGTGCTTCAAGATAAAATCAATTACCTCGTTCTGTGTCATGTTCTTGAGAGGCACGGCCTCGGCCCACTTGGTGAAGTAATCCGTAGCCATCAACACGAACCGATGCCCCTTTGAAGAGGAAGGATAAATTTGGCCGATGAAGTCTAAGGTCCAACATCGGAATGACCATGGTTTGATAAGAGGGTTAAGTAAATATGTAGGAGCAAGTTGAATATTACCAAACCTTTGACAAGCTTCACATCCTCTATAATTAAGAAACCAAGGGTTGGTTTCAGAGTTTGTGATGAGTGATTGACAGATTTTACCCTCTGATTCGAAGGGGTCCCTCCGAAGGGGTTCGAAGGTTGTTTCACCGAAGGGTTCCGTGGGTCTGTTTTGTTGCGGCTGTTGTAGCGGAGTGTGCCTGTCGGAGGGGTCCGACAGTACACGATGACTGGGTCGTACCGAAGGTCTCGGTATTTTGGGCGGTACACCAGAGTGTGTGCTGAAGGTTGTTTACCCGGAGAGGTCTCTGGGGTACTAGATACACTTGTTTGCTTGTCTGTGGTGCGCAGGTGACTTCGGAGGCGACAGACGGTTCGTAGCAGGTGAACCTGGGTCAAGCGGGAGGCTTCATGCCAGGCGAGCGGGGAGCTCGGTCACGAAGGCTGCGAAGGGGTCTAGGTCGGACCTTGGGTCGAGGTGCGCCAGGAGAAGGCAGTAAGTGCGGAGTGTGGCTCCGGGTGAAGGTACTCCTAGACAAAGTCCTCGGAGGTGAGGCACTTCGAAGGGTACTCCGAATGGAGTGACGTCATAGTATGATGGACCAAGTCCTTAGCAATGAGGTAGTTCATTCCAAGTGTGCTCCAGAGGGAGGCACTCGAAGGTACACTCGACGAAGGTCTCAGTAGTCGAGGTGCATCGAAGGCATGGTCCGGGTGAGGATCGTCAAGGAGTTTGCTCGGGGAGAGACACTGCGATGAAGTGCTCATGGAATGCTTCATGCGGAGGCCTTGGACGAAGAAGGGACTTCGAAGGGTGGTACTCCGAAGGTGGGGCTTCAGAGTGAGGCTGACTTCGGAGTGAGGCTGGCTTCGAAGTGAGGTTGGCTTCGGAGTGAGGCTGACTTGAGGTACTTCGGCCATGCATGGCTTCGGTAAACGAACTGACAAAGTTCGAGCTGGGAGAAGCTGCGAAGCCGTCGTGGTTCACTCCGGAGGTGTTGGTGCGAAGGCCCAAGGGCTTTGACGGCTTCGGCTCAAAACCGTCACTGTATCGAAGGCTGACTTCGGTGAAGTGAAGTTCGTCAGGCTCAAGGCTTCTCACCAAAGCTACCGCACCGCTCGCGTGCGAAGGGGGGCTTCATAATGCTCCAAAACTACAAAGGTTGACCATGTCTGCTCTGCAAAAGCTGATGTTGTCCCCTCTGCGAAGCTGACAAAAGAAGCCTCCAAATAAAGTAGACTACCAGCTGTACCCCCTTGTTCTGATGAGACAAAACCAGTGTAAACTCTAGGGGTAAAGTAGTCTATTCACAGGGCTAAATAATTCCTATAAATAGTGGAGGCTACCTCGGTCACATCAACACTTTGAGCAGTCATTTTTGAGGTCCTGTGCTAACCGCCACATACTCTTGTGTCCATCCCGTGAGTTTATTTTGTGTTCCCTGTTCAAGCAATGAAGCTTTGATTCTGTTTTCATTTACTGCTTGAACTTGTATGTGTACTTCAATGCATGTGTTGATCTCTCTGTGTCTCACTTCTTTTGAGTTGAGTTTGTGCACTGAATATTTTTTGGAGAAGCGTGTGAGAATCCTGTTCGAGTGAAGTGTGTGTTTTTCAGTGTCTGTTCGCTCTGTGTAAACTGGAGGCTAGACCTCTCTGATTACTAGCGAAGCACTGTTCTTGGCTTAGATCGAAGCCCATTTTCTTCTGTTGTCAAAGTCCTCGGTGAAGTTTGTTTAGTGTGCGTTTAGACCTTCGAAGTACGAAGCCTAGCACCAGTTGCTGTCGCTAAGTATTTGGTCGAAGTCCGAAGAGGGAAGTCTGCTCTTGCGAAGGGTGAAGTGCGAAGTTTGCTCGAAGGCACCCAGTGTGCGGAGCCTGCACTTACTTAGCATATCTGAATCTTCGGGGTTGTGGGTGGAGAGAAGTCTTCTTGGCTTCGAACTTTTGCTCCTTGCGAAGCCTGATTTCAGAGCTATGAAATACCTCCGAACTAGAACTTCGAAAGGTGTGTTCGAAGCTTGTTCCACAGAAGACAGATTTAAAACAGAAGGTTGTTTCTTAGCCTGAAATTTTAAAAGCTCCCATTCACCCCCCCCTTTGGTCGCCGTTTCCGGTCCAACAATTGGTATCAGAGCAGGTTAAGATCACTAGTTGACATTAATCGGTTTTGTTAACTGTTGGCGACATGGATAGAGTTAGTAAAATACCTCTGTTCGATGGGACTGATTTTGCATACTTGAAGGTGCGCATGGAGGCTTACTTGCTAAGCCAAGGAAATGAAATTTGGGAGATTGTGGACTCACAATACTCCATCCCTGAAACTCGCACCTCTCAAACAGAGAAGGATCAGCATAATGCCAACTCTAAGGCAAGAAATATATTGTTCATTGGTTTGAGTAGAAGTGAGTTTGATATGGTGCAGCACCTTAGGATAGCTAGGGAGATTTGAACTACACTCACTATTTTTCATGAGGGCTCTACACAGATTAAGGCCAGGCGCCAAAGCACATACAATCAACAATATTAGTTGTTTGTGCAGGCACCTAGTGAATCTATAGATGCCATGTTTTCTCGCTTTGATGCGATGGTGAGTAACTTGCGGTCCAACGGGATGCTTGCTTACAATGATCATGATAGGGCTATCAAGATTCTCTATGCTCTTGATCGTAGCATATGGGAAGTGAAGATATCCAGCATTGAGGAGTCTGCAGGTTATGACACATTGACCTGTGACGAGCTCTTCAGCAAGCTGAAGTCCACAGAGATTGCCAAGGCATCTATTGCTGTGCATAGGAACTCTTTGCCACAACCATTGGCACTAGTTTCTAGCACTAGTCGTGGCACCACTACAGAACCAAGCACATCAGGCACTTGTGTTTTTGCAGATGGTTTTGCTTTGTCCTTCCTGGCCTCCGTCACTAAGGAGCAGGTGGATACTCTGGATGATGATGAGCTTGCTCTCATTGCTAGAAGGTTCACCCGTTTTCACCATGAGAGACGGGATCAGAGGAGAAGTGGTTTTAGTGGTTGTTTTGAGTGTGGCGACACTTCTCACATCAAGGCAAATTGTCCTAAACTCAAGAGGAGAGATGAGAGTGAGCGCCCCAAATACCACAAGGAGAGGAAACCCTTTGTGAAGGGCAAGTGCGGCAAGGTTTCTAAGAGGGTAGCCAAAGCCGCTTCCAGAGCATTTGTTGCTGCTCTCAGCGACATCGACACTTCCTCAACTAAGGAGTCGAGCTCTGAGGAGGAGGAGTCCCCAAGGAAGGAGGAAAAGAAGGACAAGAAGGGACAAGATTTCACCGGTCTTTGCTTCATGGCCGACAGCGATCACAGTGGCAATGAGCTTGACTCATCTGAGGTACCTCTATCCTATGACCATCTTTTAATTAAATTAGATGAACCTGAATGAAGTAGTTCTGTTAGAGAAAGAGAACAAAATTGTTTTTACCTCACCCACTACCCTAGAGAAAGAGAGAGCTCTGTTAGACACTCCATCAGCCAAAAAGCCTACCCGGACTCCAAAGAAAACCACTCCTCCTACAAAGAAAATTCCTCCTAAAAAAACCACACAGCAGAAGCCCAAGGATCCTGTGAGAACTGCTCCTATGACCCATGTGAGTGCCCCTAGGAGAGTGTTTCATTGTTCCTATTGTCAGCGGGCGGGTCATCTGGTTGGGTTCTGTTTTCGTTGCATCAAGGATGAGCGACGCTCTCAGGCGATGAGTTTCCAGGACATGCATTACCCATCTCGAGGTATGCATGAGTCTGAGTTTTACTCACGTCCTGTTTTCGAGGCTTCTCGTACTTCTCGGAGAGGTTTTGCTCCTCGAGGTGTTCACCATGTTCCATATGGTGGTAGACCCCGTGCGAGTAGCTTTGTACCTCGACAGGTTAGAAGACCTCGACATGCATTTGGATCACAGCATGTAGGTAGACCTCGCACTTTGCATCATTCTGATTATCCTGTGCGTAGACAGTCTACTTTTACTGTGCGTACTACTCGTATAACTTAGTGTTGGATGCCTCGTCATATCTTCACTCACCCCAGCACTGAGCGATCGAGATTTTCTTATCATGTGTAGGGCACGTGGAGGGCACGTGGATCATGGACTCCGGTTGTTCGCGCCATATGACTAGAGATGCAGCATGGTTCTCCAGCCTCACCACAACCAAGTAAAGGGAACATATCACCTTCGGCAACAATCGAAGGAGTAGAGTGAAAGGTAAAGGTGTGGTAAGAATCAACTCGAATTTCACTCTCAAAGATGTTGCTTTGGTTGAAAACTTGGGATACAATTTGCTTTCTGTATCTCAGTTGCTTGATGAGGGCTTTGAAGTGAGATTCCATCACGATACTTCGCAAGTACTCAATTCTGATGGCGTTGTTGTCTGCAAGATCTTTAGAGTTGGGACAGTTTTTGGAGCAGATTTTTTTGAGTCATCTGGTTCTTCTCATTGTCTTGTTGCACATTCTACTTCTGAGCTTTGGAAGTGGCATATGAGACTAGGGCATATGATATTTGAGTTTCTCGCTCGTCTGAGTGCCCTAGGTCTGATCCGAGGATTGCCCAAGCTCAAGTTTGAGAAGAATTTAATTTGCGCTCCTTGTCGACATGGAAAAATGATTACCGCTTCGCACTCGCCAGTCACCACTGTGATGACTGAACAACCCGGAGAACTTCTCCACATGGACACTTTAGGTCCTTCTCGGGTTAGTTCTTTAGGCGACAAGTGGTATGTGCTAGTCATTGTCGACAATTTCTCTCGCTACTCTTGGGTCTTCTTTCTTACCAGCAAGGATGAAGTGTTTTCACACTTTTGAAGCTTGGCTTTGAGACTTTTCACTGAACTCTCTGGTGCATTGAAATTCATTCGAAGTGATAATGACACTGAGTTCAAAAACAGTCTCTTTGTTGACTTTTGCATGGAGCATGGCATAGAACATCAATTCTCTGCTCCACGGGTTCCTCAACAGAATGGTGTTGTTGAGACAAAGAACCGCACTTTGGTTGTGATTGCTAGAACGATGCTCGATGAGCACAGGACTCCTAGAAAATTCTGGGCTGAGGCCATGAACACTGCATGTTACATCTCAAACTGAATCTTCTTGCGCTCAATTTTGAACATGACATCTTATGAGTTACGTTTTGGGAGACAGCCCAAAGTTACTCATTTTCGAGTTTTTGGTAGTCGTTGCTTTATCCTAAAACGTGGAAATTTAGATAAATTTGAGTCGCGCTCTTCTGACGGGATCTTTCTAGGTTACACTACTCATGGTCATTCTTATCGTGTTTACAATTTTGAGACTAACACTGTCATCGAGTCATGTGATGTGACTTTTGATGAATCAACCCCCTCTGTTAGTTCCACTTTTGAACAGGCAAATGAACACGACATGGAGCAGACCATCTTCGAAGAAGAAGATGCCGGTGATTTCGAGGATGAACCCTTACTACCCTCGACTTCAACCCCCGAAGCCGTCCCCACTTTGACTACTTCGGCACAAGGTCCCGAAGCAACTGCCTCGACATCGGTCATCTTGGACCACTCCAATGCACAAGTTGAGGGGGAGACTGCATCTCGCCGCGAGGCTCCACACCATGTTCAAAGGATGCATCCTCCTGAGCAGATCATTGGTGAGCTTGATCAAAGGGTAACACGTTCTCATGCTCATTTCATTGATTCTGCTTTTGTTGCTTCTTTCGAGCCCTTAGATGTTAGTCATGCACTTTCTGATTCTAGTTGGATAAATGCCATGCATGAAGAACATGAAA
Organism: Zizania palustris; assembly: GCA_019279435.1. NCBI lineage: Eukaryota > Viridiplantae > Streptophyta > Magnoliopsida > Poales > Poaceae > Zizania > Zizania palustris. Next base: position 50,941,637 of record JAAALK010000289.1, read on the forward strand.
ATTTTGAGAGAAACCAAGTCTGGACTTTAGTTGATCCTCCACCAAATGTTCATTTAATTGGAACAAAATGGATTTTCAAAAACAAACAAGGGGAGGATGGGACTGTAGTTAGAAACAAGGCTAGACTTGTAGCTCAGGGTTATTCTCAATTAGAAGGGATTGATTTTACTGAGACTTTTGCACTTGTTGCGCGTCTAGAGGCCATTAGGATTTTGCTTGCCTTTGCGACATCCCGAGGATTCAAACTCTATCAAATGTATGTCAAAAGTGCATTTCTAAATGGCTTCATAGGCGAAGATGTTTATGTAAAACAACCCCCTGGTTTTGAAAACCCCAAATACCCACATAAATTCCTTAAACTTCATAAGGCTCTTTATGGACTCAAGCAGGCCCCTCGGGCATGGTATGATAGACTTAAGTCTTTTCTGCTTGAGCGGGGGTATTTGATGGGATCTATTGATAAAACCCTGTTCACTCTCAAGCATGGCAAAGATTTCCTCCTAGTCTAGATTTATGTGGATGATATCATCTTTGGTGGCTCTTCTCATGCTTTAGTTGCCGAGTTTGCAGATGCCATGAGAAGTGAGTTCGAGATGTCCATGATGGGCGAACTCACATTTTTCCTTGGTTTGCAAATCAAGCAAAGCAAACAAGGTACATTCGTCCACCAGACGAAGTACACCCAGGACCTGCTCAAAAATTTGACATGGCTGATGCGAAGCCCCTCGCTACTCCGATGGCTACTTCGGTAGCATTGGATCCTGACGAGGATGGAGAAGCTGTAGACCAGAAGGAGTTCCGAAGCATGATCGGCTCTCTCCTCTACTTGACTACTACGAGGCCGAACATACACTTTGCAGTGTGTCTGTGCGCTCGTTTTCAGGCTTCACCACGAGCTTCGCACCGCCAAGCGGTAAAGCGCATTCTTAGGTATCTCAAACATACCCTCGAATTTGGGATTTGGTATTATGTGTCTTCCTCTTTGTGTCTTTGAGGTTATTCCGATGCGGAATTTGCTGGGTGTATTATTGATAGGAAAAGTACCTCTGGTACTTGTCATTTTCTGGGTACTTCACTGGTTCGCTGGTCTTCCCGCAAACAGTCTAGTGTTGCACAATCGACGGCTGAGGCCGAATATGTTGCTGCAGCTAGCTGTTGCTCTCAGATTTTTTGGATGGTTTCCACTTTGCAGGATTTTAGGTTAGATTATAAGAGTGTTTCACTTTTCTGTGATAACACTAGTGCCATTTGCATTGCAAACAACCCGGTTCAGCATTCCAGAACCAAACAGATTGATGTGCGATATCATTTTCTCAGAGATCATAATGAGAAGGGTGATATTGAACTTCAATATGTTGATACCCAACACCAGCTAGCCGATATTTTCACAAAACCCCTCGATGCTTCTCGTTTTGCCTACTTGCGTGGAGAACTTGGTGTTTGTCACCCTTATGGCATTTTGTGAGGGGGAGCAAATTTTGATTGTCTTGCATATGCTCAATGTGTGTGAAATTGCATTTACATTTTTTGCACCTATATGCCTGATTTTAATTCATGAAATCATGTCAGCTTAGCGCTATTTAATATGTCTAAAACATTATGTGCATGATTCTTATTTCCAAAATCAAATCATGCTCACTACATAGTCTTGAATCTAGCATGTGTAGGCAGGACTGCTTTAGCTATCTTTTATCTGCTTGATAGTAAGACTCCTTTTCTCTAGATGCTAAACATTGCAACTTGAAAAATTGTTCTACTTACTCATGGATATTCATCAAGTTCTAAACAAATTGTTCACTTAATTAAAATCCAAAACTCCATGATTTGCATGCTACGAGTGAAAAGATCCAGGTGGGTTTGTTTGTCGCACTACTCTATTCTTGACTTCTTCCCTTTGCACATTGGTCTGAACTGGGATAGTGTAGTGTATGCCAAAATCACCGCCTTAAGCTTCTAATGGCTTTCATGCCTAGGCTTGGCTTGATTGGAAAGTATAAGGTAGACAAACAAATAACCCCTGGCATTATGAAAAGAACAACAAATTCATTGATCATCAAGATTGCTTTCAAAACTCCACTTGAACTGGACTTGTCTGTCTAGTCATTCATAGTCGCCCAATAAAACCCACTCTTTTGAGCATCCAACTCATTTTCTAGGCCGACTGATGAGTACCGCAAAGACCTTCATGCACTTCACCCACAACAAGACTAGATTGATTGGCATTCAAACATCTCAAAAGTACTCCGTCAACATTTCGGCGATACAACTTATCGTCGAGTAATACAAATTTAAAAGCTTGCCACCGAACTTTCCGATCAACCTGCTTACTAGGATTCCTCAAATATTGAATAATTGGAGTTCTCCAATCATTGTCGTGATTTCCTGAAGCACTCGCCAAATCCTCATTTGAATTGTCTTTCGACTGATAAATTTGGGCCTGCCCCCCGTGCTCCAAAACCTCATAACACAAGGCGCTTAGACCGGTTTTTTGTGTGAAAAAATTAGCTCTTTTAATTTGGTAACCAGATGCTTGCTGAGCCAAGTCATTTGCTACTAAATTGGCTTCTCTAGACACATGTGAAATCTCAAAATCATCAAAAGTAGCAATCATGTCTAGACATTTATCCAAGTAGCTATTTAGCAAACCATTAAAACATTGAGCATCCTTAGCTACTTGTTGAACTAATAATAGTGAATCACCATATGCATGAATATATTTAATACCCATGGAGCTTATCAATTCAAGCCCTAACAACAAAGCTTCATATTCAGCTTGATTATTAGTACAAAGAAATATAATCGGGCCGAGGTCTTGAAACTCATACCACTAGGTGATATGAGCACAACTCCAACACCTTGGCCATTCTTGCAAGATGAACCATCAAAGTAAATTTTCCATGGCATTACCTCAATCAAAGCAGTATCACTACTCCAATTTACATCTACATGGTGATCAAATATAAAATTTGTGACGACTTGGTCTTTCATAGCTTTCAGAGGTTCATAAGCTAAATTGTATTCAATCAAAGCATAAGCCCATTTTCCGATTCTCCCACTCAAAATCGGCTTTTGCAACATGTACTTTATAACATCAGTTTGACAAGAAACAATACATGTGCCAAATAGAAGATAGTGTCGAAGTTGGGTACATGCATAATAAAGCGACAAACATAAACGCTCTAAAAACACATACCTTGTCTCGGCATCCAGTAGGCGGAGACTCAAGAATGTGATGATAGACTCTTTTCCCTCCACCTCTAGAGTTAACAACGCTCCTATCACACTATCTTCTATAGCAACGTATAGCAGAAACAAAATTCCGGCTTTTGGTGCTCTTACTACAGGTGGTGATGACAAGCACTCTTTAATCTTCTCAAAAGCACGTTGTTGACTTTATTCGGCTTCGTTCATTAGCTGAAGTATGGGGCCATAGCATCGATCTTACTAGACAGGTTAGATATTAAGCGGCGCAAATAATTAACCTTGCTTAGCAAATTTTGCACATCTCTATTGCATGTCGGCGCTTCAAAGTTCTTAATCTTCTCAAGCCTCTTAGGATCAATCTCAATACATCTTTCATGAATCATGAATCCTAATAACTTTCCTGCAGACACGCCAAAAGCACAGTTGAGCGGGTTATTTTAAAGTCATACCGACGCATTCTCTCAAAAGCAACTCTCAAATCAGCTAAATGGTTTCCCATAACATCCAATTTGACTACACCATCATCTATAGACCTCTAGCATAACTACTAGCAAGTCATGAAAGATCAAGTTCATAACATGTTGATATGTAGCGCAAGCATTCTTTCACCCAAAAGTCATAACAACCCACTCAAACAAGCTGTCAAAACCAGGGCATCGAACGCCTGTCTTGTAGACGTCCTCTTTGGCCATAAAGATTTGCTTATAACTAGCGTTGCCATCAAGAAAACTTAGTACCTTATATCTTGAAGCATTGTTGATCAACATGTCGGTTATCGACATGGGGTACTCATCCTTCAGAGTAGCTTTGTTCAAATCCCTAAAATCAGTACACGCGTGAATCTTGCCACTCCCTTTCTTCTCTACAGGAACAATGTTAGCAACCCATTCATCATACCTGCATGACCTAATAAACTCAGCCTTGAGTAGCCGTTCTATCTCCTCTTTAACTCGATCATACACGGCCGAATTAAAGCGATGAGGGGGTTGTTTATAAGGCCTAAACTTAGGTTTAATAGGCAGACGATGCTCCACGAGCTCATGGCTTAATCTGCGCATCTCGTCGTACTCCCATGCAAAACAATCGACATATGACCAAAGCAACTTTATTACTTCGGCCTTTTCATTGGCCTACAAATTTTTGTTTACAAAAGTCAGCCTTGGAATACTACCATCGCCTATATCGACCTCTTCTAGAGGGTCGACCGACGCAAAAGCTTGACCTAACTTTTCTACCTCGCTAAAATCTTCAATGGCTTCGACAATACCGTCTTTAGAATACCGATATTGCTCCACACGAGACCTTATCCAATCAAGATTACTCTTATCAGTCATGACTACTAGTTTAGAGATAGCCGAGCTACACCAGTCAGCTTTACAGACATTGGAACAAAGCGTCCCTCAGACACGCTAACAAAATCGTGATTTAAGAGATCTCTACCTGACAGACACTCTACCTTATCATGGACGGTGTCAATAGATACATTAGCCAAGGAAACCTGGGCCGAAGTATCAGTTGGTACAACCTCCACATCATCGTAGTCCCACTATATTAGGCACTGGTGCAAAGTAGATGGAATAGAACAATTCATGTGAATCCAATCACACCCAAGTAGCACATTGTAGTTACCTTGCACATCGACGACGAAGAACGCCATCGGCAACGTCTTGTTGCCCACCGTCGGCTTCAAAGAAATCATGCACGTGGCCTAGGAGCTCTCGCCGTTGAAGCCGTCGAGCATCAGATTGGTCCCCACAGGAAGTCTTCATTCTTGCCAAGCTTCTTCAGCAGAGAGTATGACATCAAGTTGATGGTGGCTCTTCCATCTACCAACATCCTCGAGACAGGCTTCCTGTCGATGTGCCCCTTGACATAGAGAGGCTTCAGGTGATGAGTCGTATCCCCAGGCTTCTCGATAATGTCCTCTCATGGACCAAGGCTCAACTTAGCAACCTCTGCCTCGTTGTTGATAGCAAAAAATAGCATTAATGGTCGAAATTGTCAAAATATCAATTTTGGTGATTTTGGGCCGAAAATATACAAGTCCTGGTACAGGACAAAGCCCTAAAGTGTCGGAGGCCCACCTGCATGGGGCCTCGAGGGCCTTTTAGTGGCCTGCTTCGTAGGCTGGCTTTGGCCCGAAGGCCCTTAAGCGGCCTGCTTCACCGAAGCTTCGGCCCGAGGAACACCCTTCGGCGGGCCTGTTGAAGGCCCACTTCCGGTAGGTTTCAGATAGGAGTCTGATACAGATTTAGGTTGTTTTTATCTCTAATCTTGACTAAGCCGAATCTTATCAGATTAGAGTTAGAGATAAGAAGACTAGCTGAGAAACCAAGTTGAGATGTGCCTTGGTTTCAAGTCTGTGATGAGTGATTGACAAGTTCTCTTTTGGGCGAAGGGGTCCCTCCAAAGGGGTTCAGAGATATTTTACCGAAGGGTTTGGTGTTTGCTGGTTGCAGCTCTTGCAACAGAGTATGTTTGTCGGAGGGGTCCAGCAAAATATGATGAAAAGGTTGTACCAAAGTGTTCGATACTTCGGGCGGTACACCGAAGTGTGTACCAGAGGTTATTTACTGGAGAGGTCTCTGAGGTACTAAAAATATTTGTCTACTTGTCGGTGGTGTGTAGGTGACTTCGGAGGCGACAGATGGTTCACAACAAGTGAACCTAGGAAAAGCGGGAGGCTTGATGCCAAGCAAGCGGGGAGATCGGTCACGAAGGCTGCGTGGGGTCAAGGTCGGTCCTCGGGTCAAGGTGTGCCAGGCAAAGGCAGAAAGTGCGGAGGGTGGCTCTAGTTGAAGGTACCCCGAGGCAAAGTCCTCGGAGGCGAGGCACTTCGAATGGTGACTCTGAAGGAGTCACTTCGAATGATGGCGGATGAAGTCCTCAGGAATGAGGCAAGGCTCTAGGTGTGCTCCGGTCGGAGACACTTGGACGGACACCTGACGAAGATCTCAAAAGTCAATGTGCATCGAAGGCATGGTATGAATAAGGGTCTTCCTAGAGTGTGCTCGGGGCTGAGACACTTCGAAGGGGTGCATATGGATATGCTTCATGCGGAGGCCTCGGACGGAGGGACTTCGAAAGCTCGGGAAGGTACTCCGAAGGTGGGGCTTCAGAGTGTTGCTGACTTGAGGTACGTCAGCCATGCATGACTTTGAGCTGGGAGTAGCTGCGAAGCCGTGGTGGTCCACTCCGAAGGTGATGGTGTGAAGACTCAAAGGCTTTGACGACTTCGGCTCAAAACCGTCAATGTATCGAAGACTGAATTCGGTGAAGCGAAGGCCTTTGGGTTAGAAGCTGTTGGAGCGACGGATCGAACCAGCAGGTTTTCTTAGTGGAAAGTGAGAGCAGTGTATTCAATGCCTTCTTCAGCCTATCCATTACAACTGTAGTTGGGGGGTATTTATAAGGCGCCCCGTCCAGAGGCCAAGCGCCTCTGGAACGCCAACGACTACCCGGCCGACCGCCGGTCAACAGTACAGACAAAACGGACTATATACAGTACAGACAAGAAGATTCGACTCTGACAGCATGTCAGCCATGTCGGACGCTGCCTGCGCCGCCCGACACGGCCCAGAGGATCACGATCATGTCCCCCTGTACGTCAGCCTCGTCCTTTTCCCGCCAGCGCACTCTCGGGTTCGCTACTGTGGCCGAGGGAGAGGCCCTCGGCAATTCCCTCCCGGAGGGTGGTCTCCGACGACCCTCTTCCGGAGGGCGGCCTCCGGCAGCCTTCTCCCGGGGGGCGGCCTCCGGTAGCCTTCTCCCGGAGGGCGGCCTCCGGCAGTCTCCTCCCGGAGGGCGACCTCCGGCAACCTTCTCCCAGAGGGCGGCCGCCTGCAACCTTCTCCCGGGGGGCGGCCTCCGGCAGCCTTCTCCCGGAGGGCGGCCTCCGGCAGCCTTCTCCCGGAGGGCGGCCTCCGGCAGTCTCCTCCCGGAGGGCGGCCTCCGGCAGCCTTCTCCCGGAGGGTGGTCTCCGGTATTCTTGGCTTTAAATCCCCGGGCGGTGGGCCCCCTGGCCATCGGGATTATCTCCCCCAACAGTAGCCCCTCGCTTCTTTCCTCTCGGGAGCCCTTCGTTGAGAGAGGGTGGAAGCGCACATGATAATTCCGATAACCTTCATGAGGATGAAACTTACATTGAGGCGCCGGACTGGGCCAGAGTGCAACTCCCTTCGACGGACGCGGAGGAACTCCTGGGCGGGCAAGTGCGGCCGGACCGGAGGTGGGGGTCCACTCGAAATCCTGCAATAAGAGAAGGTGGAAGCGCACAAGATAATCTTGATAATTCTCACTGGCGCGTACCTCGCTTCGAGGTGTCGAACCCGCCGCGGCGCGGAGGGGCGCCGGGATGAGGAGGCGAGAGGCCGGGGGGCTCCGATTCCGAGGGGCCGGACGGGCGCCGCCGGAAGTAATTAATGCACGTGCAGATGGCATCGAGGAGGCGGGCCGCTGGGAGGCCGCCACCGCGCCCCGATGCGCCAGCCGGCCTTAAATGTGGTGCCGCACAACCCGCCGCATTCACACGCTAACTGGATCGGGAGGGGAACCGTCGGTCTTGCAACAGGATATAACCCCCTCGCGGCTCCCTCTGCATTCGCCCATACGCGTTAACTCTAGCCACTCGAGCCGCCACTCGACCTGCTCCTAGAGCTCTGCATTCCCTTTCTCTGTTCTTCAAGAATGGTGAGGAACACTGCCCCTGCAATGGCGATGGATCCGCGCTTCTTGCAACGCCAGATGGCGGCGGCGGCGACAGCGACCGACACGTCGGAGGTGCGCGGCGCGCGCGATCTCCGCCCCGCTTCTGAGCGGTTCCGAGACCAAACCATGGAGCTCGGGCCATCTGCGTGTACCGAGGCATCGATCGAGCAAGCGACCAGGGGCCGTCTCAATCCAGAGACGCCGGCGAGGAGGCCGGGCCGGGAGACGACCCCACAGCCACGAGAAGGCGAGGTCATCGTTTTTGAAGCCTTCTTCGACGCGGGCCTGCGATTCCCGGCCTCGGAGCTTCTCGCCGGGGTGCTAGACGCGTTCCATCTGGAGCTCCCGCGGCTGTCCCCCAACGCCGTGGCCCGCCTCGCCATCTTTGAGTGGGCCATGCGCGCCGAAGGCTGCGAGGGGAGGGCAGAGGTCTTCGCGGAGATGCACGAAGCCCTCTGCCAACCGAAGAAGAAGGGAGGCCGGGTGCTGGCCTTCGGGAGCTGTTGGCGTAAAAGATTACGCTAACAGGTTTCTGTAGAAAAGAAACTAACAAACGAAGTGTTTATCAAGCAAACTGTTCTAAGCCTCCGAAAGGATAATAGCTTAGAATAGTTCGAAAGTGTGTATTGAATCACTTGTATTCGGTCTCTATTACAGGGTGAAATGGGGGGTATTTATAGGCCCAAATATTAAGGAAAAGACCTATTTACCCCTCTATTACAACCGACATTAAAGAAACTATTTGGTTTCCTTAATAGGGCTAAAATGGTAAAAGACTAATCTAATAGAAAAGAAGATAAGTCTTCCATCTTAGCTGGCAAAAAAGATCCTAAAGGGCTTTAGTTCGAAGACATAGTTCGAACCAATGCCTGTCTTCGTGCTTCGAACGGGGTTCTGGGCATCTTCGAAGATGATCTTCGGAGAATCTTCGAACTGGTTGACTGTCTTTATGCTGCTTCGGCAATAACCCCGAAGATGAGATATTTTCCCCCAACAGTAGCCCCTCGAATACGCTTCTCCGTTGACCTGTAACGTTTAGGAGAGCAGTATACGCAAGAAAAGTAATCATGCGTAGGGGTTAACAGATTTATATCATCTACGAATTATGTGGAGATATATGCTTCGAATTGGTATTCGAAGAGGTTACATTCGAAGTAACTTAGAAGTATCTTTAAAAAGACTAAAAACTTTCCAGACTTAGAAGAAATAGCCGTTAGCCTGTTTCTTCTAACGGAAGTTATACAATGTGTTATTTTCGGAGGAAAATAACGGGCGAGAATGCGAAAAGGCAGAGCCAAAACGGTAACAAGCGGAACATTTGGGCTATAAATAGAGGGCCTAAAACTTACCCGATTACCTTTTCACCGCTTTCTCACAGTCAAAAGCTTTTTTGAGCCCCTTGAGTTCTTGAGCCCTAACCTTTGAGTTCTTGAGCCCTAGCCTCGATTTCCTCAGAGCAATCCAGCGATCGTGATGGTGAAGACCAAGGGATCTGCGCCTCCTTCGGCCTTGGCTCGGCAACAGGCGGCCGCAGCAGCAGCAGCAGCATTGGCGGCGACACCCTCGATGCAAGCGGCAACATCCATGGCGGCAGGGGGGAGAAATCCCCAAATCGCCGATGACCAAGGTCTGTGCCCACCATCGACCAAATATTTGGATCAGTCTTTTGAGTTGGGACCTTCTACCTGCAAGAGAGAATCTTTGGCAATCACAGCAGGGGGAAAGATTAGTAATGGAGTTATGATTCGGAAGCCGGGCAAAGAATCGATTCCATCACCAAGACCCGGAGAGGTTGTAGTATTCGAAGCCTTTTTCGAAGCAGGCTTGGGCCTCCCTGCAGTGGATTTCCTGGCGGAGGTACTTGATCTGTTCCACGTAACCCTCCCGCAGCTATCTCCGAATGCAGTAGCTAGGTTAGCTATCTTCGAATGGGCGTTGAGAGCCGAAGGTTGCGAGGGGAGGGCAGAAATCTTCGCTGCACTTCATAGAGCAACTTGCCAGCCGAAGACCTTCGTAGGCTCCGGAGGTGAGAAAGTAGTGGTTGCCTTCGGAAGCATTAATTTTAGGCTTCGTGATGAATATGCCCTGCAATTCCCTGCTAAGGCCATCAATGCAAGATGGTATACCGATTGGGTCTTGAGGTGGTTCTATGCCGAAGTCGGAGCGAGCAGTCCTCTAGCTGGGCCCCTCAAAGAAATCCAATTCCGGAAGGAAGCCTTAGTGCAACCGGACGAAGGCCAGCTCGAAGCTCGCCTTAACCTGCTTCAAAAAATTAGCCGAAGGTTAAGCATGCGAGACCTGGCCGAAGAATTCCTCGGACTCCAAATTCCTCCGCTGATGGCCAACTGGCCTATCGTCTTCAAGGATGACTCAGAAGGTGGTCTTCGCAAGATCAATTTTACTTCGAGCCCTGCAGGTAACTTCGAAACCAACATGCATTGTACATATTTACTTCGAAGAAAGACTAACTTGAATTATTTTTAGCTTCTTCAGCCCCTATTACTTCAGAGCAAATCGTAAGGGCTTCGGAGAAGATTCTGGGTGCCCCAACTCCGACGGAAAAAGAATGGCGAATTAAATTGGTCGGGAGTTGGGAGCGGTTTAACAGAGTATGGGGAATGTTGGAGTTAACTCCGCCCCCTCTGATGGACTGGGTGCCTCTGGAGAAAGGACCCAAGAAAAGAATGGCTGAAGCCGGAGCTTCTAGCTCCGCAAGGACTCCGTTGAAGAAGGTGGCTCAGAAGCCAAAAAATCTCGCACCTTCAGATCCTGCGCCTTCAAGCTCAAGAACCTCAATCTCTGGTTCTAAAGAAGATGAAGGTATATTATTAGTGAAATTGATTGACGAAGATGCAGCTCAACGAAATATTCACGCTGAAGATACTGCAGGTATACCGGAGCCCCAAGCCAACATCGGAGAAGTAAGAGCTCCGGATACCCAAGAGGAGCAAATCGAAGCCCCTATGGGTGAAGATGAAGTCGAAGTTCCTGCAACTTCGGTTGTGGAGGAAAGGACTGCTCACGAAGATGCTCCGACAGTGGAAAATTTAACTGCGGATTCAGATGAGGACTTAACTTTTGATCCTCCGATCAGTCCAGTGCTCGACCTTCCGGAGAATGTCGAAGGTAAATTTCGCATAATTCTTATCAATTTCTGCAAAATTATACAATGTATAATATTTTTGTTTTTGCAGAGCCTCCTGTTGTCGAAGTACCTCACGAAGATACAATTCAAAGGCCTTCGACAACTTCGGAGCCACACCCGGAGGTTACTCAACAGGGGCCTGGAAGAGGTAAAAGACACATAGAGCCTCTCCCTACTCAAGGATCGACTTCATCTGAGTCAACAGATGAAAGTGAATCAACTGAGGGGGGGGGGCATCTTCAGAAGTTCCAAGGGCCTCAGAAGAACTCTCCGGACCTTCGCTAAGCAGAGCTGATCAGAAGGCTTCGGTAATGCTTCCTCTCTTAACTCCTTTTTTGGAGGAGAAAACCGGACTTCGGACTTTGGTTAAACCTTTGGGTCAAGCCAGTCCCAAAGTCGGGGAAACAAAACTGGTAGGCCTCTTGAGCAGGGCGAAAAGTTCGGAGCTTAACGTTGCTATAGAAAGAGCAGCTTATCAGGTACAAAGCATCTTCGAACCAATAGCAAATTATAAATGAATAATTTCTTATTTCAGTTTTTCTTTTTTTTAGCAAGCAGTCTTGGCCCGCGCTGCGGCTTTATCAGGCGAAAATGAAATTGCTCAACTTCGGGAAGAAAACGAAGCTCTTCAAAGAAATTTTAACTTCTCCGAAGGTCGAGTAGCTCAGATGGATAATATAATAATAGCAGAGCGAAGGGCTAGGCAAAGCTTGGAGGCTGCGAAGAAAGAGCTCGAAGCAGAAAAAAATGTGCTTCGAGCAGAGATTGAAAGACTGCGGAAGGAGGATGCTGCTAAGGGGTCCGAACTTGTGAGGCTCCAAGAAGAAGCTGGCCAACTCCTGACTCAAAAGAATACTTTGACTACGGAGAATGCTAGAATTTCCGGAGTTCTAGCAGAAACGACTTCGGCCAAGGATGCACTTACTGAGGAAAAGCTTAAGTCTGAGAAGGTGGCTTCGGAGGTCATCGAGCAGATGCTAGGTGTTTTGGAGTACTTCGGTACTACCGGATCACTACCTTCGGATGACAATGTGACTCTGCTGCGCCGGTTAAAGAGGATCCAAGGAGCAGCGAAGCAAATGAAGACTGCAGGCATACGTTATGGAGAACTCTCCGGACAAGTGTCTGCCCTCGGATTGCTTCGTTACTACGAGGATTTGGGCCGAACAATCACTCCGAGCGCAGAGGGCTCCATTACCTTCGACGACGCGAGACTTTTGAATCCTTCCGAAGGCGTGACTGCCGCCTGGCGAGCCTTTCAAACTTCATGGAGAGCCGAAGGTCGTTCTGCGATCAAGGCTTGGATTGATGAAGGCCAACGCCAGAAGCAAGTTCGGAACCAGGCTTCAAGCAGTTAGCCTCCTCCGAACCCGCAGGTTTAGGATTTATTTAGGATTTTTTGATTATGTAAAGCTCATGCTTGTAAACATTTATCAATGAAAGTCTTGTTTGTCATATTTTTAGGCTTTGCCTCTAATTGAAGATATCGAAGTGTTAGAGCTTAACAGCGAACTTCGCTCATTGTGGAACACCTTCGAACTTCTAAAGAGTTATAAGCGTCCTCGATTTCTTATTCCTCGAGATGACTCCGGCGTAATTGCGCCTGAAGTAATCAAAGACGTATTGTCTTATATTAAAGAGGAAGATAAAGAGGTTGACGCAAACACCTCGTCTTCTGAAGACACTAATTGGTCTGAAGACGAAGGTGAAGCCCGAAACAAAAGATCTGAAGATCTTAGAAGCTGGGAAAGAAGCCCCGAGCAGCTTCGAACTTGGGCCGAGCTTCAACAAGAGCAGAAGGATTTTAGAGCTTCGAAGGGGAGGAAGAGAGTTAAACGTAAAGTTCTTAGAACTTCTGATGTTGGAACTAGTCGTTCCACCCCTAGCTCTCGGGACCGAAGAGGTCTCCGATTCCTTCTTGGTATAGATACCAATTTTTCATAGTGTAATCTGTAAATACATTTATTTCAATAATGAATGCCGATTTAAAATTGTCTCCATATTTACTAGCCCCTCTTTGGGTATAAGCAACTTCGAAATGTATTCAAAGATGGTTATGAGCAAAGAAAAAACTTCGGAGTACAATTTTTTGGGGGTTCGGAGCCCCTCTGTCATTTAAAGATCTTTTGTAATCTTATGCAATGTCTTCGACTTTTTGTAGTCAGAATAATGGTAACTTAGTACCTTTGTTTTACGAAAGAAATCAATTGAGATAACTTTCAGGACACTTTAGTGTCTTAAGAAATTTGTCGCTTTGGACTTATGTTAACAGACATTCGAAGCTCATGGTTCAAATGCTGTTTTGCTTTAGCCACCTTCGGCTTGTCTTTGCGATCTCTGACGAACCAATGGTTCGGAGTTTGCAATGGTCTCTTTGGACTCTTTTTACGGATGTCTACCAGCCAATGGCTTGGACTCCGTGTAATTGTAGCCACCTTCGGCTATTTTTGCAGAAGTCTACCAGCCAATGGCTTGGACTTCGCAGAATTTGTAGCCACCTTCGGCTATTTTTGCAGAAGTCTACCAGCCAATGGCTTGGACTTCGCAGAATTTGGCCACCTTCGGCTCTTTTTTACGGAAGTCTGCAAGCTGCAGCTTGGACTCCGTAGATTTTGGCCACCTTCGGCTCTTTTTACGGAAGTCTACCAGCCAATGGCTTGGACTCCGTAGAATGTGGTTTTGGGCTCTTTTACGGATGCCTACAAGCCGTGGCCTGGGCTCCGGATTATGTCAGCCACCACACCGGAGGCTTCGACTTTATGGGTTCGAAGTCCGGAAATACAGCCCAGCGTAATGACACTTCCCTCTCGGTCGACCCCGCGGTTCCAGCGCGTCCGCTCGGGAAGCTGGAAGTCTATGAGGGGAAGGCAACTATCAGGGTGTATGCTTTATTAATTTAGAGGTGATTACAAGCGAATTACAAGGAGCCCTTATGCGAAGTATCGCTTTAGGTGCTCCGCATGCCAAGTATGTGCTAACTCTTCACCTTCTAAATTAGCTAATTTAAATGAACCAGGGCGCCCTGAGCGGACAATTAGATATGGACCTTCCCATTTATTGCCTAACTTCCCTGGTGCTATAATGCTTCGTAGAACAAGATGACCCGGCCTTAACTCACTGAGCTTAACCTTCGGGTCAAACCAAGTCTTCGTCTGCTGATGATACTTTGATAAATTAGCTACAGCCCGAAGTCTTGTTTCTTCTGACAAATCTAACGAAGCTTGTCTTTCTTTTTCAATGTCCGGTTCGGTGCTGCAAAATGATCCTCCTTTGAGCTCTGTTGGAGTCATAGCTTCATCTCCGAATAGCAGTCTGAACGGAGTAAAACCTGTGGACCTTGTTTGCGTAGTCCGAATGGACCACAGAATCTTCGGAAGCTCTTCGGTCCATAGTCCCTTTGATAATCCTACTATTCTTCGATTTAGCCCTGATAAAATATTTCCATTGGCTCGCTCTACGGCTCCATTCGACTGAGGATGTCTCACTGCAGCAAAACATAGTTGAATGCCTAGGTCTTCGCAAAACTTCCTGAAGGGTTCTGCGTCGAACTGTGTTCCATTATCAACTGTGAGATATCTAGGCACTCCGAACCGGCAAATAATGTTCTTCTAGAAAAATTTCTGTACATTGTTCGAAGTGATAGCTGTTAAGGGCTCTGCTTCTACCCACTTAGAAAAATATTCAATAGCTACCAGTGCGAACTTCAGATTTCCCTTTGCTAACGGAAAGGGACCAATTAGATCCATACCCCATCTGGCCATAGGCCATACCGGAGCAATGACTTGAAGAGCTGTTGGTGGGCGATGACTCCGTCGACCCATCCATTGGCATCCTTGACAAGTGCGGACCAAGCTCTCCGCATCAGCTGTTATTGTGGGCCAATAAAGCCCCTGGCGAAGTGTTTTTCCTGCCAGAGCTCTAGGGGCTAAATGGCTTCCACAAAGGCCTTCGTCAATTTCTCGAAGAATTTCTTGGCCTTCGGCTTGAGATATACATCGGAGTAGAGGGGAACATACTCCGGCCTTGTATAATATACCGTTGATTAACTGATAGTTTCTTGCTCTGAGCTTTAATCTTGACAATTGGGGCTCTTCGGGCATATTTGTTCCTCCTTGCAAGAGTTCTATGATCGAATCTTTCCAATCTGTACTAGGAATGCAAAGAATCTCCGCAGAGGCAATTTGTGGCACCGAAGGTAAATTGAGCTCCTCATAGAAAGCTTCTTCAGGTACATCCACAGCTCCGGCTGCAGCCTTCGCTAAAATGTCCGCTTGCACGTTTTCAGCTCTTGGTATACTCCGAATGGAAATACCCTTGAAGTGTGCTTCGATTTTGCGGATTTCTTCTAAGTACTTTGCAAGCTGTGGATGCCGAACTTGAAAACTTTTGTCTACGTGCCCTGCTATCTGAGAATCTGTTTTTATAATTATCCTTGTAGCCCCTAGAGCACGTGCTTTCCGGAGTCCCAATAAAATCCCTTCGTACTCCGCTATATTATTGGTAGACTTAAAGTTGAGTCTTGCGGAGTACATTGCTCTTTGCCCTGACGGTGAAATCAACACTGCCCCAATGCCTGCTCCGGATGCTTGGAAAGCCCCATCGGAGTAAACAGTCCAAACTCCGTCACTTGATTTCTCCGGAGTCAAATTCGCAGGTGGAGTCCACTCTGCTACGAAGTCTGCTAGGACTTGGGATTTAATAGTTGTCCTTGCCAAGAAAGATATGCCGAAGGGTGCTAGCTCTACTGCCCACTTTCCAATCCTTCCGGTGGAATCTTTGCTTCGGAGCATATCTCCTAAAGGATACGAAGTTGGTACAATTACATTGTGAGCCAAAAAATAATGTCTTAGCTTTCTCGAAGCCATTATCAAAGCATAAACGAACTTCTCAAGTTCGGAGTATCTTGTCTTCGCTCCTGATAATGCTTCGGATACAAAATAGACAGGATTTTGGACCAACTTCCCATTGAAATCCACTTTTCTGGCAAGGACTGCGCTGACAGCTGAACCTGTAGCTGCAAGATACAGGAGTAGGGTTTCGTCCGCAATAGGCACCGTAAGTGTAGCAAGATTGCTGAGATAATCTTTAATATCTTCGAAGCTTTTCTGACACTCCGGTGTCCATGCAAAATCTTCAGACCCTTTCAAAGCTTTAAATATTGGCAAGCTCCTCTCCGCAGACCTTGATAAAAACCTGCTAAGTGCGGCCAGACGTCCAGTCAGCTTTTGCACTTGCTTTAAATTCTCCGGAGGAGCCATCTTCTGCAGCGCAGTTATTTGAGTAGGGCTAGCTTCAATTCCCCTGCTTGAAACTAAGTACCCTAACAACTTTCCAGCCTTAGCTCCGAATATACATTTTTCGGGGTTAAGACGGATCCCACATGCCCGAAGGCTATTGAATGTTTCTGCTAAGTCTAGGCTATGTTGGTGCTTTAAAGCACTCTTTATTACAATATCATCCATATAGGCCTCCACATTGCGACCTAGTTGATGACCTAGAGCCTTAGCAACTAATCTTGAAAAAGTAGCCCCGGCATTTCTTAGGCCGAAGGGCATTCTTACATAGCAGAAGACTCTCGAAGGAGTTACAAAGCTCGTCTTGATTTCATCTTCGCACTTCAACCATATTTGATGATAACCAGAATACGCGTCAAGGAAGCTTAGTAACTCCGAACCTGCAGTGGAGTCAACTAGTTGATCAATTCGGGGCATGGGGTAGGGGTCACGTGGGCACGCTTTATTCAGAGATGTGAAATCAATGCACATGCGCCACTTCCCGGAAGACTTCTTCCTGATGAAGACTGGGTTGGCTAACCATTCTGTGTGGGCCACTTCTCTGATAATCCCAGCCTTCAACAGTTTTTCAACTTCGTCCTTAGCTAGAGCAGCTCTCTCTGCGGACATCTTCCGGAGTCCTTGTCGAACAGGCCGGGCCTTCGGGTTTACAAGTAAACTGTGCTCAATAATATCCCGATCGACTCCGGTGATATCTTCGTCAGACCAAGCGAAGACATCCAAATTTTCTTCCACAACTTTTTCCAAGGAGGTTGCAACTTCAGGAGGTAAATCTTTACCAAATTGAAAAGTGTATTCTTTACCATCTTTAACAATGATCTTCGTTGCAATCTCTCCTTCGGGACTTGGTCTCGGAAACGACTTCTTCGAAGCTTCGGAGGAGGCTGAAAAAATTTCTTCATTATCTTGGACACTATTTACTTGCCTCGGATCAAGAGGAGGACCGTGACCATATTCTGCCCTCCGAGCCATGGCTTGATCTCCGAAGATTGTTAGGACTCCTGCTTGTGTGGGCATCTTCATGCACAAGTAGTTGTGATGCGCCACAGCTCCGAACTGATTCAACATGCCCCGTCCGAAGATGACATTATAAGCATACGGGGCATCTACCACATCGAAGATAACTTCTTCAGTTTGGGCTAATAAACCTTCTCCGAAGGTTACTTCCAGGCCTATTTGGCCAAGTGCATCAAGCGGAGGTCCTGCGAAGCCTTGCGGAGGACGAGCCGCTGGGAGGAGATGCTTCCTGGAAATGCATAACTGATCGAAGGCTTGCACAAAAATGATATCTGCCGAACTACCTCCGTCAATTAGCACCCTTCGGACTTTAGTCCCTGCAATATCAGTAGTGATAACCAATGGATCTGCATGCGGGAACTTAATACCAGCTGCATCCTCCGCAGAGAAAGATATTGGAACATGAGACCACTCCGGCATTGCAGCTGCAGATGACGAAGTCCCAATATGACCTACTTCCCGAACGTACTCTCTTCGCTGTCTCTTGGACATGCTTCCGAGGGTACCTCCTCCGGAGATAGGGAGAACTACTCTCTTTCCTCTATCTTGCCCTTCCTCTTGCTTCGGAGGTGGCATAACATTGGCCACCGGAGGGTGCCTTGCAGCGTCAAAATTTTCTATCCGCGCCACAGCCTGAACCGGGTCTGGGCGTGCTGCTGCTGGACTTCGGTCGGTACTGCCTCGACCCGAAGTTCTTTCCAAGTATTCTCCCCTTAGGGTAAGGATAGCCTTGCAAGTGTCAGTTGCATGGCTTCGATTCTCTCCATGAATACAGCAAAAAAGGGTATGGCCCTTGCCAGTCGTTTTTCCTGGCGGCCTCCAGCCGCTGGACTTGTTCCCCGCAGACTGTGGAGCTCTCTGTATAAACTTCTGTGGGGGTGCAATATTTAAGACTTCAGAGCGAGGGTGCTTTTGCCCTCTTCTTCGATCATGTTGCACTTCGAAGACTGGTTCTTGCGGCTGTGCCAAAGTCTTCACCTCTGCTTTAACTTCTTGCAATACTGTTGAAGTAGCAACAGTCCTCCGAAGCCAACCCTCTTCTGACCTCGCATACTCCTCGAAATATGACATCAGCTGTGACACTGTGGAGATGCTCTTCCGATGCAGTTTATCCAGAAGGCCTTGATGACTGACGCCTTCCCGAGCCGCATCAACCACTGAGGATGTGGACAGTCCCCAAATTTGCGACTTCGTATGAGCGAAGCGCTTGAAGTACTGCCTCAATGTTTCTCCGGGGAACTGTTTCACTTGGAAAAGGCTTCCTGTTGACATGGGAGGCACGAAGGTGCCCTGAAAGTTACTTATAAACTTCCTCTTCAACTGTGACCACGAATTGATTGATCCTGGCTTTAAAGACCAGAACCATCTCAGCGCCACTCCTTGAAGAGCTAACGGGAAGCACTTCGCCATAGTGTCTCTGTCTCCGCCACTAGCCTCAATCGCTAGGGCATAAGAACGCGCGAACTCTACGGGATCTTCATCTCCGGCATACTTGCAGAGCTTCGAAGTTTTAAACTTTGGATCAAAGCGAACTTTCTGCAGCTCAGGATGCAACGGAGATTCATTGTCGTAGGAGGCGTTCTCTGGGGCTTTGGGATAACCAAGATCGTCGTCTTTGGGCACTTCGGAGATAGTTGGGATGGCTTGAGAGCGAAGCCTGTCCGCAGCTTCTTGTCGCCATCTTGCTACCTCAGCTTGAAGGTTGGCCATTTGAGTGGCCATATCTCCAAGGCTATCTTCATCTCCTCCGGAAGGACCTTCCGGGTCTTGAGAACTGGTATGATCAGTTCGTATCGGAATGGAGGGTGGAGGAGGGACTCCGGGCTGTCGGAGTATGGAAGGGGTTGGCGGAGAGGCTTCGTATCCTCGAGGGATGGAAGCCCCTTGCGGAGTTTGAGGTGGAGGGATAGTCGAAGACCCTCCGACTTCGACTGTGTCGAAGGGTATCTCTCTGGAGATCCGAGAGGACCTTCGAGTGGGATTGCGAGGTGCACTCCGCTTAGGAGGCATGATGTAAGAAGTTGGTAGAGAACGAAGTTTTTCGGACTAGGTTCCCCACGGACGGCGCCAACTGTTGGCGTAAAAGATTACGCTAACAGGTTTCTGTAGAAAAGAAACTAACAAACGAAGTGTTTGTGAAGCAAGCTGTTCTAAGCCTCCGAAAGGATAATAGCTTAGAATAGTTCGAAAGTGTGTATTGAATCACTTGTATTCGGTCTCTATTACAGGGTGAAATGGGGGGTATTTATAGGCCCAAATATTAAGGAAAAGACCTATTTACCCCTCTATTACAACCGACATTAAAGAAACTATTTGGTTTCCTTAATAGGGCTAAAATGGTAAAAGACTAATCTAATAGAAAAGAAGATAAGTCTTCCATCTTAGCTGGCAGAAAAGATCCTAAAGGGCTTTAGTTCGAAGACATAGTTCGAACCAATGCCTGTCTTCGTGCTTCGAACGGGGTTCTGGGCATCTTCGAAGATGATCTTCGGAGAATCTTCGAACTGGTTGACTGTCTTTATGCTGCTTCGGCAATAACCCCGAAGATGAGATATTTTCCCCCAACAGTAGCCCCTCGAATACGCTTCTCCGTTGACCTGTAACGTTTAGGAGAGCAGTATACGCAAGAAAAGTAATCATGCGTAGGGGTTAACAGATTTATATCATCTACGAATTATGTGGAGATATATGCTTCGAATTGGTATTCGAAGAGGTTACATTCGAAGTAACTTAGAAGTATCTTTAAAAAGACTAAAAACTTTCCAGACTTAGAAGAAATAGCCGTTAGCCTGTTTCTTCTAACGGAAGTTATACAATGTGTTATTTTCGGAGGAAAATAACGGGCGAGAATGCGAAAAGGCAGAGCCAAAACGGTAACAAGCGGAACATTTGGGCTATAAATAGAGGGCCTAAAACTTACCCGATTACCTTTTCACCGCTTTCTCACAGTCAAAAGCTTTTTTGAGCCCCTTGAGTTCTTGAGCCCTAACCTTTGAGTTCTTGAGCCCTAGCCTCGATTTCCTCAGAGCAATCCAGCGATCGTGATGGTGAAGACCAAGGGATCTGCGCCTCCTTCGGCCTTGGCTCGGCAACAGGCGGCCGCAGCAGCAGCAGCAGCATTGGCGGCGACACCCTCGATGCAAGCGGCAACATCCATGGCGGCAGGGGGGAGAAATCCCCAAATCGCCGATGACCAAGGTCTGTGCCCACCATCGACCAAATATTTGGATCAGTCTTTTGAGTTGGGACCTTCTACCTGCAAGAGAGAATCTTTGGCAATCACAGCAGGGGGAAAGATTAGTAATGAAGTTATGCGGACTCCTTCCCAGTGAAGGCCACCAACGAGAGGTGGTATTCGAAGTGGGTGAACCGGTGGTTCTATGTCCGCGTAGGGATCGCCTCCGGCCTGGTCGGGATCCCACGCCACATCTGGTTCCGGAGAGAGGCGCGCATCGAGGCCAACGCCTGGACGATTTCCGCGAGGGTACAACTTCTCCAGATCGTCGCCCGCCGGATGAGCATGCGGGACTTGGCGGAGGAGTTCGTGGCCCTCGAGATCCCTCCGCTGAAGGAGGAGTGGCCCGCCTCGCTCCGGAGCAGCCGAGACGAGTCAATGCCTTCGGAGCTCTCCCGCCGGCTCGGTAAGTGCCAATTCTTGGTTGCTTCAGTCCTTGCCTTTCACGCTCGAGGAGTACCCCGGCCCTGACGGAGAGATGCAGGATCGCTCGTCGCCCGAACGCCCGAGGAAGTCACCCGTCTGGCGGAAAGGATTCTCGGGGTTCCAACCGCAGCCGAACGGGCCCGCCGGCTGGAGCTGGTGGGCTCATGGGAGCGCTTCAACAGGGTGTGGGGGGCGCTCGAGCTCACGCCCCCGCCTCTTCCGGAGGGCGAGGTCCTTCGGGACGTCTCGAAAAGGAAGGCGAGCGACGCCGACGGCGACCTTTCTCCGGGCCGCTCGAAGAAGAAGAGGATAGTGAAGGGGCCGAAGCGTATGTCCCCGGGACCTTCCTCGGCCTCTGACTCCGAAGGAGGGGGTTCCAGCGAGGGGGCCCAATCAGAGTCAGGAGACCCTCCGGCGATTCCGGTTCCGGTCCCGCCGGTCCGGCCGGATGACAGAAGAAGTGAAGACGCTCCTCCTCGCGCGAACCCAGCGGAGCCCGCGCCGGAGGCCGGACAAGGGGCGTGTGCCGCCGAAGCGACGCCTCGCCCCGGAACCGCTTCCTCGCCCGCAATCGTTTCAGTGGGGGGCTCCACGGGCTCCTTCGAGAGCAGGGCCACGGACAGCTTGGACCGCGGGGGCTTAGACGACCCGCTTGGCACCATCGAGAAGAGCGCCGACAAGGAGGCCGAGCTAGCCGCTGTGGTGGCGAGCTCTCCGCCGAACTCCATCGACAACCTCTTCTACCGCCCAAGCCCGTCGGGCCACCTTCCGCCCCCGGATTACCCCGGCGACGCTGCGGACGCAGGTATAGTAACTTAGCCACACTTCTCCGTGCGCCAGGGGCCTTTTCCACTTTTAACTCTTATTCTCTCGCGTAGACACCCCGGCCGGAGGCATGGAGCCCGTCGCCCCGTATCCCGCGGATGCCCCGGACGCGAGGTCCGGAGCCCCTTTCGCCGCGAGGAGGGCCTCGGGCTCGCGGGATGAGGCGGACTCCAGGAGCATCGAAAGGGCCCCTCGGGAGTCGGCCGGAGACGCTGAGGTCCGGCCTCGGCCTCCCACCGATCGCCGAGCCGCGCAAGGCTCCGTGCCGCTCCTGCGCCCTTTCTTAGCGGACGGTGAGGACTTCGCGCTCAAGGTGGCCCCGGTCCACGATTGTTACCTGCGGCTGCGGGAGGCTCCGGTGATAGGCGAGCTGGGGCTATCAGATGGCCTGGACCTCGGGAGGGCCATCGAGACGGCAGCGGGCCAGGTACTTCCTCGGACATACCCTCCGCTCTCTTAGCAACCCTTCTGACCATCTTTCCGTACGCAGGTGATAGCACTGGCGCAGGGGCAGTTGTCTGCCTTGCTTGCCGAACGCCAACAACACGAGGCGTACGCCGCGGAGCTCGCGACCCGGGTGGCTAACGCGGAGAGGCTAGCCCGCGAGCGGTCGTCGGAGGCTGAGGCCCTTCGACTTCAGGCGTCACGGATCGAGGCGTTGGAGGCCCAAGCGGCGGAGGTGGACTCCCTCAGGGCCCGCGTCGCGGAGTTGGACGGGCTCCGGGCCCGGGCCGCCCGCGCCGACGAGTTGGAAGCGGAGGTCGACGCCCTCCGCTCCCGAGCTGCCGAAGCGGAGGTGCTCCGATCCCGGGCCGCGGAAGCAGAGCGGCTCGAAGGGGAGGTGTCCCGGCTTCTGGCCCAGGCCTCGGAGGCGGCAACCAAGGTCGAAACCCTCGAGGCCCGGGTGACCCAACTGGAGGGAGTCGAAGTGGACCTCAATGCCCGGAACGGGGAGATCGCCGAGGAGCTCGCTGAAGCCGGGAAGACGGCGGCCGACGCCGCGGAATCCTTGCGGAAGATGCTGGCGCGCTACTGCACCGGCTGCGGCACGTTCGACATCGCCCGGGAGCCCCTAGTCCGCCGGGTGAAGTTCATCCGGTCCGCCATTTGGCAGATACATCTCGCCATGGCGCAATATGGCGAGGTGTCCGCCCGGGTGGCCGCGTACGGGATTCTCCGGCACCTCGAGGCGTCTGGGCTCCCGCTCCCCTCGTCTTCGAGTCCGCACCCGGTTGCCTTCGTGGGGGACCACCTCCGGACGCCGAGCCTCACGGTGACTCAGTGTTGGAGGGCGCTCCGGGCGGCTTGGCAGACCGAGGGCCCCACGGCGATCCAGGCTTGGCTGGAGGAGGCGCTCCGCGCACGTGGTCCCCCGGCTCCTTCGAAGCCTTTGACCTCGGCCCGCTTGCCGGATCCGCAGGTGTAGCTTTAGAGTCCTATCCTCGCCTTACCCTGTAATAGCTTAGGGGATTTGGTCATATGTTTAATAAAGAGCATTCTTCCGGAGCTTACTCAGGGTGTTCGCGTTTGCGACCGTGACGTCGAGGTGCTCGATTCCGACGACGCCCTTCGACATCGATGGGCTATCCTCGAAGCTATGCGAGCAAACCGGCCTGCGCGCCTCGTTCTTCCCCGTGGCAGTGACGGACGCGTGGACCCCGACGTCCTCCAAGGGGTTCTTCACCATGTGAAGGAGGAAGAGAGAGGGTCCCGCTCGCCGTCCTCGTCCCCCGAACCGGTTGACTGGTCTGACACGGAGGCTGGTTTGGGCGAAGCGCCCCCCGAGGTGGGTGGTCTGCGTAGTTGGGCTCGGCTTTAAGCGGATCAAAGGGCTTTTCGTGCCCAGAAGAAGGAAGAGGAACGCAGGAAGAGGAAAGAGAGGTCCGGGCGGAGCGTGCCCACGACTTCGGGCCCTTCCAACCGGAGGGGCCCGCGGTTTTTGCTTGGCCTGGATAAGAACTTTTCTTGATTTTCTTCTCTGATTTGTAATGAACATTGTATGCTTATGTGCTTGCTGCAGTCTGCGCCTTGCTCCTTCTCCTCCATCCCCCCCTTAGCGGGCAGCTGGTGTACCGGCTGGGCGCTAAGTAGTTCAGGAGAGAGAGTGCGGAGAATGCACGCCACGTCAAGCCGGAGCTCGGAGCCTGAAAGCGAGGGTGCTTCGAGTCATAGCTCGGAACCCGAGAGTGAGGGTGCGTCGAGTCATATCTCGGAGCCCGAGAGTGAGGGTGCGTCGAGCCGGAGCTCGGAACCCGAGAGTGAGGGTGCATCGAGCCGGAGCTCGGAACCCGAGAGTGAGGGTGCGTCGAGCCAGAGCTCAGAACCCAAATGCGAGGGCGCGTCGAGTCGTAGCTCGGAACCCGAATGCGAGGGCGCGTCGAGTCATAGCTCGGAGCCTAAATGCGAGGGCGCGTCGAGTCATAGCTCGGAGCCCGAAAGTTAGGGTGCGTCGAGCCGGAGCTCGGAACCCGAATGCGAGGGCGCGTCGAGTCATAGCTCGGAGCCTAAATGCGAGGGCGCGTCGAGTCATAGCTCGGAGCCTAAATGCGAGGGCGCGTTGAGTCATAGATCGGAGCCCGAAAGTTAGGTTGCGTCGAGCCGGAGCTCGGAACCCGAATGCGAGGGCGCGTCGAGTCATAGCTCGGAGCCTAAATGCGAGGGCACGTCGAGTCATAACTCGGAACCCGAAGGTTAGGGTGCGTCGAGCCGGAGCTCGGAACCCGAGTGCGAGATGCCTGGAGTCGCTGCGCTGTCTGCTTGGGCGAAACGTTTGGCTGAATATTTTATTATACAATTGGGAGGCAAAAAACAGGCGGTAGCGGCCGCTAGTAAAATACATTGGCGGTGTTATGGGAAATAGCGCTTCAGGTGCTCGGCATGCCAAGTATGCTTCAGCTCTTCGCCTTCCAGGGTAGCGAGTCGGTAGGATCCTGGTCGTCCGGACTTTGTGACAATGTATGGTCCTTCCCACTTGTTGCCCAACTTGGTGGGGGCGACCACTGCGCGGAGGACGAGGTGCCCTGGCTGGAACTCGTTGCTCTTAACTTTGGTGTCATACCACCCCTTGGTCTCTTTCTGATAGTGGGACAGGTTGGCAACGGCGCGCAGCTGCGTCTCTTCGGCCAGGTCGAGGGAGACGGTGCGCTCATCTTCGGCTTCGGGTGCTACGACGCGCAGTGAACCGGCGCGGAGCTCTATTGGTGTCATTGCTTCGTCGCCAAACAAGAGGCGGAACGGGGTGAAGCCGGTGGCCCGAGAAACGGTCGTCCGGATAGACCATAAGATCTTGGGTAGCTCGTCGGGCCACACTCCTCGGGCCAAACCGACGATGCGCTTGTTGAGGCCTGACAGGATGTGCCCATTAGCTCGCTCCACGGCTCCGTTAGACTGGGGATGTCGCACGGCTGCGAAGCAAAGCTGAACTCCCAGCTCATCGCAGAACGCCCGGAAGGTGCCTGCGTCGAACTGCGTGCCGTTGTCCAATGTAAGCTGCTTGGGTACTCCGAAACGGCACACGATATTCTGCCAGAAAAATTTTTGGACACTGCGGGATGTGATGGTAGTCAGTGGCTCTGCTTCAACCCACTTGGAGAAGTATTCGACGGCGACCACGGCGAAGCGCAGGTTTCCCCTTGCTCTGGGGAGTGGACCAATGAGGTCCATGCCCCAGCGGGCCAAAGGCCACACAGGGGGGATAGGTAGCAAGCTTGCTGGAGGGCGGTGACTGCGGCGGCCCATCCATTGGCAACCCTGGCAGGTGCGGACGAGTTCTTCGGCGTCGGCAACGATAGTGGGCCAGTACACGCCTTGCCGGAGAGCTTTGCCCGCGAGGGCCCGCGGAGCTAAGTGACTACCACACAGCCCTTCGTGTATCTCTCGGAGCATGGCAACGCCATCCGAGTGCGAGACGCAACGAAGGAGGGGGGAGCATACTCCGGATTTGTACAGAATTCCATTGATAACGTCGAATGACCTCGCGCGGAGTCGCAGGCGAGCTTGCTCTGGGCTAGGATGGACGTCGTCGCCGCCTGCGAGCGTGCGCAGGATAGGCTCGCGCCAATCAGTGCTGGCCGTACATAGTACTGGGGCCGGCCGTGGTGACGGTTCGGGCTCCTCCGGGGTGGCGGGTATGGACGCCTCACTGCGGGGGGCTGCCGAAGGTTGAGCGAGTTCTTCGAAAAAAGCCCATGGCGGTAGGGCTTGAGCGCCGGCCCCGGCCTTAGCTAGAATCTTTTATCTGCCTGGTAGCTAGAATCCTTTACTCTGGAATGCACAATTGCAACTTGAAAATAATACAACTTTTCATGGAATCATCCGACAATTGATACACAATACAAATGTCCATGATTTATGTGCTAAAAATGAAAAAGATCTAGGTGGGTTTGTTTATCGCACTAGCTTATTCTAGCCTGCGTACCATAGCACTTTGGTATGAACTGGGATAACTTAGTGTATGCCAAAATCACTGCCTTAAGCTTCTAATGGTTTTTCTTGACCTAGGCTTGGCGTGATTGGAATGTATAAGGTGGACAAGCAAATAACCCCTGACAATATAAACAAAAATTGCAAGTTTGAATCATTTGATTATCAAGTTTGCTAAATGCTCCATAAGATCGGACTTGCTTTCCTGTATAGAAATTGATTAGCTTTTGTAGTTCCTATTTTCACTTGTCTGGATGACTAGTATAAGTGGTGATACATTTATTTTCAACAATTTGAAAACTTCATGCTTCACACATTGATTTTGGAATATGTGAACTCAAGCTGAGCATCTGTGCCTAACATTATAATTTGGCATATTCTTGCACTTTAGGTCTTCACACTTTTCATCAATTCAAAGCCTTGCATATTTTATTGCTTCTTGATTCCTCCATTGCCAAAGGGGGAGAGAAATGCCCAGTTGCCTACCAACAAGAAGATCAAAGAGGGAAAGAATTTTTTTGCCAAAGGGGGAGAGCCTGCATTGGTTATATGAGATTTCATGCTTTGCCAAAGGAAGATAATATTTTTATCAAGTGACATGATCTAGCTCTTTTCAAAGTTTTTATGGTCACTTATGCGCTGAAAAATTTCAAATTTTCTTGAACTTGAATTTAGTTGTCAATGCACTCATCATGGGGGAGATTGAGAAACCAAGTTGTGATGTGCCTTGGTTTCAAGTTTGTGATGAGTAATTGACAAGTTCTCTTCTGGGCGAAGGGGTCCCTACGAAGGGGTTCAGAGGTATTTTACCGAAGGGTTTGGTCCTCGGGTTAAGGTGCGCCATGTGAAGGCAAAAAGTGCGGAGGGTGACTTCGGCTGAAGGTACCCCGAGGCAAAGTCCTCGGAGGCAAGGCACTTCGAAGGGTGACTCCAAAGGAGTCACTTCGAAGGATGGCAGACAAAGTCCTCAGGAAAGAGTCAAGGCTCCAGGTGTGCTCTGGTCGGAGACACTTGGAGGGACACCTAACAAAGATCTCAGAAGTCAAGGTGCATCGAAGGCATGGTCCGGATAAGGGTCTTCCTAGAGTGTGCTCGGGGCTGGGACAATGCGAAGGAGTGCTTATGGATATGCTTCAGGCGGAGTCCTTGGACGGAGGGACTTCGAAAGGTGGGGAAGGTACTCCGAAGATGGGGCTTCGGAGTGTGGCTGACTTGAGGTATGTCAGCCATGCATGGATTCGGTACACGGACTAACAGAGTTCAAGCTGGGAGTAGCTGTGAAGCCGTAGTGGTCCACTCCAAAGGTGATGGTGCGAAGACTCAAAGGCTTTGACGGCTTCGGCTCAAAACCGTTAATGTATCGAAGACTGACTTTGGTGACGCGAAGGTCTTCGGGTTCGAAGCTTGTCATCGAAGCCTCTACACACCTCGTGTGCGAAGGGGGCTACAGAAGATTCTGCTTTGCAAAAGCTGATCGTCTCTACTCTGCAAAAGCTAATGTTGTCTCATATGCGAAGATGACAAAAGAAGCCTCCAATAAAAGTAGACTAAAATATGTACCCTTGTATATGGATGAGATAAAAATGTTGTAAACCCTTGATGAGCCATGTTGAAGAGCATGGGCCTGATGGCTCCAGAAGTGATGAGTGATTGTCAACGGAAGTCAAAGAGGACACGAAGAGAAGAGAAGACCTGTTGTGTGTGGGTTGCGTGTGACTCAGGTACACGGGCAGCGGGCGACTGTCGGGCAGAGGGGACACGAAGTTGGGATGGCCCAATCCGGGTACATGGGATAGGAGCAGCAGAGGATCCACATGACTGTTGACCGAGATTTACTCAGGTACATGGGTGGCGAGTGATTGCCGGGCTGAGAGAGCTGCGGAATCAGGCCAGTGAGGAGCCATGCTGAATAGTGTGGGCCTCATGGCTCTAGATGTGATGAGTCATTATCAACGATAGTCAAAGAGGACTAAAAAGAGAGAAGATCTGATGATTCAAGGGCCGCGTGTGACTCAGGTACACGGGCAGCGAGCGATGGTCGAGCTGAGAGAGCTGCGAAGTCGGGCTGGCCCAATCCGGGTACATGGGCTAGGAGCAGCAGAAGACCCACTAGGCTGTTGACCAGTATTGACTCAGGTACACGGGCGGTGAGTGATTGCCGGGCTAAGAGAGCTGCGGAATCTGGCCGGCCCAATCCGGGTACCTAGTGCAAAGCCGGTGGAGGCTTTGTCAGTTTCGGCGCAAAACCGACAACCGCTGATCTTGTATCGGACTGTCCAGAAGAGAAGCCGTAGTCGCTACGAAAGCTTAGCTTTCGGATAAGTCATCTGTATCTCTAGGCCCACAGTCAGTCAGTCGAGTCTGTAAAAATTCCTAAGGGCAGTTTAGTCTTTTCCTTTATTTCAGCATTTGTAAAAAACCCTAAGGGGCTGGTGGAATATTCCTAGTGTTGGGCAGCCTATAAATAGGACCCCAATTCCTAGGGTTAGGTCACCCTTTCAAGAATTCACTTTTTAATCCTTTGGGTCATTTTTATTCCCTGTGTTCTCTCTCCCTTTGTGCGCCGCCAGGTTTCTGCTCATGTCATTCTTATTCCTGCATTTATTCTGTTCTTCTTGATGCAGTGAGTTTCTATTCCCTGTTCATGTCATGTTGTGTGCAATGAATCTGCAGCGTTTTTATGGCTTCGTTTCACGTGCATAGCTATTTTTCTTAAGTATTTGTGCTTCTGTTGCTTCTGTTCTTCACGGAAGTAGTACTAGTTCTTGCATACAGCAAGTAGTACCTACTCCCTGTAGCAACAGTACACTAGTACTATAGCTTGCCTTTTCTGCGTAGCTTTTTGATCGAAGTAGACAGGGCTGAGTGCCTTTTCTGGCTGTTTTCTGGCGAAGCCCCCTTCTCTGTTCGAAGCCCCTCAGCTCCGTGAGGCAGGCTTCGATCTGACATCTTCGAGGGCTTCGATAGAACTTTAACTTCGCTCTTGTCCTGTGAATCTTGCTTCGAAGTATGTCTTGTGCTTAGTGTCTGATATCTTGGCATACTTCGGCTGTCTTTGCGAAGGTGTACTTCGATTCTAGCATACTTCGGCTATTTTGCGAAGCATACTTTGACAGGCTTCAAAAGTAGCTTCGAAGTATGTCTTTCTGATAGACTTCGCTCAAAGTGTGTTTTCTGAGATCTTACTGCTGCTGTCTTTCCAAAGGTTTCAGCTTATGTTCGAAGGTTATTATTCGAAGTTAGCCTTTGGATCGAAGGTCACAACTTCGGTTGTCATACCTCGATCAAGCTAGCTCCGAAGGTAGAGTGTAGGCTTCATTCTTGTCTAGCTGCTGTGTGTTAGGCTTCGCTTATCTTTCGAAGGTTGTTTTTCTGTGCATCGTGTTCGAAGCTTTGTGTTCGAAGGATAGACTTCGAAGTACACTGTTCGAAGCAAGCTTCGACACTGTCATATTTCGCTTCGAAGCATACTTCGCTTTTTGACACACTTGATCTAGGCTAGACTCAACATACCTTCGGCACTTCAATGTCAACCTTCGCTATACTTCATCAAGGACACTTCAAAGCAGACTTCCACACTGCGAAGCAGGCTTTGTCAAGTTTCGAACAGGAGACAAATTTGAACAGTAACTTCTCATCTCACTTTACATACACTTAGATCATCCATTGAGAAGTTTGACTTGTCATGTCTTGAATATTTTTGTTTGTTTGCCTAGTAGCATTGTTTTGGTGTTTCTCTGTTTTTGACACCGGTTGTTTCTGGGCTAGATACTATTAGACTTAGGCAATCTGTTCACGCTTTGTTGCTTAGTCTTTTGAGGTGCGTTGGGTTTTGGGAACAGGCCATTGATTCGAAAGAATTTTTAGGCGCCCATTCACCCCTCTCTGGTCGCTACTTTCGGTCCTACAAGTGGTATCAAAGCTTGGTTAGGGTTTTCCATTCCTTAACCAGTTCTAAACCCCAGTGGTGATCATGACGTCTCCTGGCAAGGTCCCGTCCTTGGAAGCTTATGGCTATAACTATTGGAAGACTCGCATGCGAGCCTATCTTATGAGCCAAGGCTCAGACATCTGGGACATTTGCGTTCACGATGCATTTGTTATATTGTCAGTTGCTGAGCATGGTACTCCTGGTATCATTGCCCAGCATCTGAGCAATAGTAAAGCTGTGAACATTCTGTTTTCTGGTCTAGGTCCCAATGGGTTTGAGCGTGTGAGCCATCTCTCCACTGCGAGAGAGATCTGGGCTACCCTCAAGGCACACCATGAGGGAACAGCCCAGGTCAAGGCTCGGCTCTATCAGACCTACCGGCGTGAATATGAAAACTTCACACAAAAGTCGGGTGAATCTGTTGAAGCGTTGTTTGGTCGTTTTCAATCGATCATAAACAAGCTTCGGGACAACAAGGCTGAGGGTGCTCAGTTAGTCTCAGATCACGAGCAGGCGCTCAAGTTTCTCCATACCTTGGACCCAAAGATCTGGGAGATCAAGGTATCTTCTATTGTTGATAGCACTTCTTATGATACCTTGACCATTTCTGAGTTGTTTAGCAAGCTGAAGGCCACTAAGGTTGATATCCAGCTGAGATCAAATCTCACTGGCTCTGGATCAAAGTCCCTGGCCCTTGCTACACCTTCTGTTGATCCTTCTTCTGTGAGTTGTGCTGGGTTCTCTTTGATGTCTATCACTGAGGACCGGCTTGAGTCTTTAGGAGATGATGATTTGTGTCTTTTAAACAACTGGGTGCGTCGTGTTTATGACAAGAGAATGTTCAAAAGACACGGCACAAAATCCGGGTGCTTTGAGTGTGGTGATCCAGGACACTTCATCGCCGACTGCCCCAAGTGCAATGGACACAAGAAGGGCACCGATGGTGGCTTCCATGACTTCGGCAAGCACGACAGCTCTTTCTTCAACAAGGGCAAGCCGAAGACCAGATTCTTCAAGAAGGCCCTGAAGGACTACCGACGAGAGAACAAGAAGCGCGACAAGGCCTTCTTTGCCGAGATGGAGAAGAGCTACTCGAAGCGGTCCACTTCTTCTTCCTCTTCATCAAGCTCAAGCGGTGAGGAGATTGTCATTAGGAAGGGGAAGGACAAGGATGATCTGGCGGGCCTCTGCTTCATGGCCTTCGGAGACAGACCGAAGAGCCGCTCACATCAGCACCGAAGATCCCGCAAGAGCTTCTGCTCAATGGCTCTTGGGGATAAGGAAAAGAAGAGCTCCTCCGATGACTCCAACGATGACGACGACGAAAAGGTATCATCTTATGAGCGCGAAATCGTTGATTTACTTGAAGGCAATCGTCAGGAGTTAAAATATCGGGAAAAACTGCTTATTAGAGGGGCCAAGAAGAGGATAGATGAGTTAGAGAGTGAGCTAGCCGTAGCCAACGACAGAATTGAGAGTCTATCTTCTTCCCCTTGCTTGGGTGATAGCAGTGAGTGCCCGAAGTGTGAGGTGCTTCTGTGTGACTTGTCGACTCTGAAGTCCAGGTACACAGAAAGGGTTGATGAGAGGGATGCTTTGGCCACTGAGCTTGAAAGCACTCAGCTGGAGCTGAAAGATGCTCAAGCCACTGTCGTCGTTCCCTGTGCTGATTGCCCATCTCATCTAGCAGTCTTAGCTGAGCTGAAAGCCAAGGGCGATGAGCATTTGGGGGATTTGGAGAGAGTGAGAGCTGAGCTGGCGCAGACTAGGCTAGAGCTTGAGACACTGTCAGTTCCACCCACTGTCTATGAGAACTGTTTGTCTCTTACAATGGAGTTGATCAAGCTGAAAGCCGAAAAGTCTGTCCAAGTAGAGAGTGAGTGTGAGACCTGCTTGTCTCAGGTGGAGGTTCTAGCTTCCTTGAGAGAAGAGCTAGCTGATTCTCAGAATGAGAACTTTTACCTCCGTTCTATCCTGAGTTGGATCAGTGCTAGAGAGCCACAACTTGGCATGATGATCCAACAGTTTAAGAGGCAGGATGGGTTTGGGGTAGGTTACACCTACACCAAGGATGACTTTGAGAGTGCCATTAGCTGGGCAGTGGAGTGGAGCAAAATGACTCCTGAGCAGAGATACCCCAAGACTCACTCCACTGAGTCCTCCCAGGCTTGTCAGCCCAATGATGGAGTGATCCATGAACCACCCAAAGCTCCACCCAGGAAATCTATCTGGGTTCCAAAGCCCAAACACCTTCACACTTCTCTAGACTCTCTTCCTGGACCCTCTCAGCCCAAGAAGACAACAACAATCACCACTAAGCCCAAGAACCCTAAGCCTCAACCACATCCCAAGAAGCCCACCTATCATTGTGAGTACTGTTAGAGAGACGGGCATCTTGCGGAGTTTTGCTTTAGGAGGTATCAGGTTGAGAGAGCAGAGAGAGCTCATGGTGGTCAGGAGCAGTTCTACCAGCAGGGTGGTATACTGTGCATTCCTCGATGCGGGAGAGGCTGGAGGCCAGGCCGTGTCGTGTAGGTGGTGGTAGAGGAGACGACTTTCTTGCCCGTGCTCCAGTTGGTGGTGGTCGTTCCGGCAGGGCTCCAGGCCGTTTTGGCTACGGTCCTGGACCTCGTGGCCGAGGTTTTAGGGCAAACCACGGACCGCGCTTTGAGCCCCATTTTGGTCCAAACTCGTTTGATGATTTTCGCTTTCCATCTTTTGAGCAGATGGCTCGACATTGGTTTAGCTCTTTCACTAAACCTGGTGCCGGACCATTTGCTCCCCCTTACGATCACTGATTGTGCAGGATCGGGGACTGGAGGATGTTTGGATCATGGACTCAGGATGATCCCGCCACATGACGGGACATCACAGATGGTTCTCCAGTCTCACTCTCCCGAGCTCCAAAGAGTACATCACATTCGGGAACAGTGGTCAAGGGAAGGTAAGTGACATAGGCTCAATTCGCATTTTAGATCATCTCTTTGAAGAATGTTGCCTTGGTTAAGAATTTGAACTTCAATTTGATTTCTGTTTTGCAACTTCTTGAGGATGGTTTGGAAGTGCGTTTTAAGAAGGGCAATACTTCTGTTTTTGATTCTAGAGGGTCTTTGATTTGCCAGATTTTACCATTCAGTAACGTTTTCGAATCGACTTCTCTAGTTCTTTTGGCCCTTCTCGCTGTTTGATTGCTGGATCTTCTTCTGAGCTCTGGAAGTGGCATAGGAGGTTAGGTCATTTGAGTTTTTATCTGCTAGTTAGGTTAAGCTCTATGGACCTCATCTGAGGATTGCCCAAGCTTAAAATGGAGAAAGATCTAGTGTGTCATCCCTGTCGTCATGGGAAAATGGTTGCCGCTTCTCACTCACCTGTGACTCAGGTGATGACTTCGTATCCAGGCGAGCTATTACATTTGGACACTGTTGGTCCAGCTCGGGTATGTTTAGTCGGTGGGAAATGGTACGCGCTTGTCATTGTTGACGACTTCTCTCGATTTTCGTGGGTTTTCTTTTTGGAGTCTAAGGATGCAACGTTTCAGTTTGTTCATGACCTGATTTTGAAGCTAAAGAATGAGAACAATGGTCGGATGCGAGCAATTCTCTCCGACAACAGCTCTGAGTTCAAGAACTCTCAGTTCGTCAGCTTCTGTAGTGATCAGGGTCTGGACCATCAATTTTCTTCTCCTTACACTCCCCCACAGAACGGCGTTGTGGAACGAAAGAACCGCACGCTAGTCGACATGGCTAGGATGATGCTCGATGAGCACAAGACTCCTAGGCATTTTTGGGCTAAAGCCATGAACACGACTTGCTATCTGGCCAACCGTATTTTTCTTCGAGCTTACTTAGGTAAGACTTCATATGAGTTACGGTTTGGCAGACAGCCCAAGGTGAGCCACTTGCGAGCGTTTGGCTGCAAGTGCTTTGTGCTCAAGAAGGGAGGGCATTTGGATGAGTTTGAGTCTCGTTGCTGGGACAGTGTTTTTCTTGGCTACGCTTTGCATTCTTGAGGCTTCCGTGTTTGGAACCTCGAATCCCAGCTGCTTGTCGAGACTTGTTTGGTTTCATTTGATGAGTTCTTGCCTTCTTTGACTCCCTCTTTTGAGCCTTCTGATGGTGAGCTCGGAGAGTCCATCTTCGAGGAAGACGAAGGTACTCCAGCCGCTATTGAGGGTGGGCCTTCTGCATCTCCTGCAGAGCCCACACCTTCTGAGACTTCGACTGAGGATGAGGGCGGACCTCTGATCACTTCTTCCACTTCGATCGAGCCCCCTCAGTCGAGTCTAGAGGTGCCTGCTGCTGACTCTGGGGAGGTGACTTCAGATCACTAGGGATCCCGAGTAGTTCAGCGTGATCACCCCTCGGAGCTCATCATTGGTGATTTGACTGAGAGAACGTTGCGTTCATCTGGTAACTATCTTGCTGTGTTTGCTGAATCTGCTTTTATTGCATCTTTTGAGCCCAGAGATGTTTCTCATGCTCTTTCTGATTCTAATTGGATTAATGCTATGCAAGAAGAACTTGAGAATTTTGTCCGTAATCGGGTTTGGACACTAGTTGAGCCGCCACTAGGATGCAACCCCATAGGCACCAAGTGGGTGTTCAAGAACAAACAAGGTGAAGATGGGGTTGTGGTGCGCAATAAAGCTCGACTAGTTGCCCAGGGTTTTTGCCAGAAAGAGGGTATTGATTTTGAAGAAACTTTCGCCCCTGTTGCCCGTCTTGAGTCCATTCGCATTCTCTTAGCTTTTGCCGCTTCAAATGGTTTTAAGATTTTTCAAATGGATGTCAAGAGTGCTTTTCTGAACGCGTACATAGAGGAGGAGGTTTATGTTAGGCAGCCCCCCGGTTTTGAGAACCCCAAGTTTGCTCGACATGTTTTTAAGTTGCAAAAAGCTTTATACGGGTTGAAGCAAGCCCCCAGGGCTTGGTATGACCGGTTGAAGCAGTTTTTGTTGGGGAAGGGCTTTGTGATGGGTTCTGTGGATAAAACTCTTTTCCTGCTCAGAGATGCTTCAGATTTTTTAGTCGCTCAGATTTACGTGGACAATATTATCTTTGGTGGTACTACTAATGATCTTGTGTCCAAGTTTTCTGAGCAGATGCACAGCGAATTTGAGATGAGCCTCATGGGTGAGCTCAAGTATTTCTTAGGGCTCTAGATCAAGCAGACCAAGGATGGCACCTTCATCCACCAAGGTAAGTACGCTCGTGACATGCTTAAGAAATTTGACTTTGGTGGAGAATTGAAGCCGCAGATGACCCCGATGGGCACATCTGGGGGCCTGGACAAGGACGAGAGCGGCGTCAAGGTCAATGAGAGAGAGTTTCGAGAGATGATCGGATCACTACTGTACTTGACGACGACACGACCGGACATTCAGTTTGTTGTGGGGCTGTGCGCGCGCTTCTAGTCTTCACCTCGCGCGTCTCATCGACAGGCTGTCAAGTGCATATTCAGGTATCTCACTTATGCGCCCGATCTTGGTCTTTTCTATTCAGCTTCATCATCTCTCGATTTATCTAGCTTTTCGGATGCCGACTTTGGTGGGTGCCGGTTGGATCGCAAGTCGACTTCTTGTACTTGCCAGTTTCTTGGTTCTTCCCTTGTCTCTTGGTCTTCTCGAAAGCAATCTGGAGTTGCTCTTTCGACCACAGAGGCTGAGTATGTAGCTGCTGCTAACTGCTGCTCGCAATTGGTTTGGATGATTTCCACTTTGTGAGATTTTGGGTTGTTCTTTCATACCAGAGTTCCTTTGTTTTTCCACAGCACCAGTGCAATTAGTGTAGGGAAAAACCCTTGTCTCCATTCAAAAACCAAACACATTGATGTGCGCTTTCACATTCTGCGGGATCAATATGAGAAAGGTGTCATTGACCTTGTTCATGTTGATACCCATCATCAGTTAGCTGACATTTTCACCAAACCCCTAGATCAGTCTACTTTTCAGCGTTTACGAGGGGATTTGGGTGTTGTGTATCCTTTCTAGGATACTTCGCATCAGTTTTCTTCTTCTTTACTCTTTTCTTGAGTCTTTTTGTGTGTGTTCATAACTTGCATATTCACATATCACACTTTTGAGTTTTCTTCTGTTATATGATTGAACTACCTTACTTACTCTAGCTGGTACATGCTTTTGATTACTTGTCAATGATCATGCTTTGGTTCAGTTCACTTGATATGTCTGATATCTGTCATGTGCATGGATTTTATGCTTTAAACTTGAAAAAATGATCACCGTTGCTTCTGGTAACTAGCATGTGTAGGCTGAGTGTTTTTGCTATCTGTTACATGTCTTGTAGCTAGTTCCTAACTTAGATGCAAACATGCAACTTGGACAGCCTTCTGCTTTAAAACATGGAAATGTGTGTTAAAAATGATGAAAAATCAAGAAAAATGAAATTCCATGCCTTTTTATGCATAACTTGAAAAGATCCAGGTGGGTTTGCTTTGTCGCATTACATTGTTCTAGACTGCGTACCATAGCACTTTGGTATGAACTAGGACAGTGTAGTGTATGCCAAGACTAATGTCTTAAGATTCTGATGGTCCAATTCTGACCTAGGCTTGACTTGGTCGGTCAGCATAAGGTTTTACATGCAAATAACCCCTAGCAAATTAAAGATGAAAAAGGAAAAAGAAAAAGGCTGAAAATTGAAATGATAACAAGTTTGCTGTAGCACTTTGTTTTGGACAATGCTATCTTGGTAGATATCAGTTAGCTTCTACATATCATGTTTTACCTTGCTTGTCAACCGGAAAATGTGGTGATGTTTTTGTTTGCGAAAATTGAAAATGCGTGCTAATGACTTTCTTTCGATATCGTTTGTTGCACTGATCATGCCATGTATCTTAGACAGTATGTCTTTTGCTGTATCTGTTCGATGTTGTAATTGCAGTCAATCATATCTGAGAAGCATGCTTTACTCACTCCACCTGCACCTCAGTTGCATTCATCGCATTTTTTTTGAGGGGGAGTTGCATTTCAGGGGGAGTCTGTGACTTTTTCGAGTGCTTGATGAGTTCACTTGTCAAGAAGGGGGAGAAATTTTGGGATAAGAGTTTAAGGAGGAGCGTGTCCTTACTCTTTTGATGTCCTTGTTGATGTTTATGAGATCGCACTCATTTCGAGCTTTTACATTTTGGTTAACCATAATGACCACTTCTTGCTTTTGTTTGGCTTTCGGTCATTAGGGTTAAACTTTTACTTTATTTTCTTCGTCTTTGTTTTCTTGTGTTTTGTTTTCGTGTTTCCACAGTTATTTGCAGGTTCTGAAGAGCTGAAGAAGTGAAGTGTTGACAATGCACTCATCAAGGGGGAGATTGAGGAGCCATGCTGAATAGCGTGGGCCTCATGGCTCCAGATGTGATGAGTCATTGTCAACGATAGTCAAAGAGGACTGAAAAGAGAGAAGATCTGCTGCTTCAAGGGCCGCGTGTGACTCAGGTACACGGGCAGCGAGCGACGGTCGGGCTAAGAGAGATGCGAAGTCGGGCTGGCCCAATCCGGGTACATGGGCTAGGAGCAGCAGAAGACCCACTAGGCTGTTGACCAGGATTGACTCAGGTACACGGCGGTGAGTGATTGCCGGGCTGAGAGAGCTGCAGAATCAGGCCGGCCCAATCCGGGTACTTGGTGCAAAGCCGATGGAGGCTTTGTCAGTTTCAGCGCAAAACTGACAACCCCTGATCTTGTATCGGACTGTCCAGAAGAGAAGCCGTAGTCACTACAAAAGCTTAGCTTCCGGATAAGTCATCTGTATCTCTAGGCCCACAGTCAGTCAGTCGAGTCTGTAAAAATTCCTAAGGGCAGTTTAGTCTTTTCCTTTATTTCAGCGTTTGTAAAAACCCTAAGGGGCTGGTGGAATATTCCTAGTGTTGGGCAGCCTATAAATAGGGCCCCAATCCCTAGGGTTAGGTCACCCTTTCAAGAATTCACTTTTTAATCATTTGGGTCATTTTTATTCCCTATGTTCTCTCTCCCTTTGTGCGCCGCCAGGATTCTGCTCATGGCATTCTTATTCCTGCATTTATTCTGTTCTTCTTGATGCAGTGTGTTTCTATTCCCTATTCGTGTCATGTTGTGTGCAGCGAATCTACAGCGTTTTTATGGCTTCGTTTCACGTGCATAGATATTTTTCTTATGTATTTGTGCTTCTGTTGCTTCTGTTCTTCACGGAAGTAGTACTAGTTCTTGCATACAGCAAGTAGTACCTACTCCATGTAGCAACAGTACACTAGTACTATAGCTTGCCTTTTCTGCGTAGCTTTTTGATCGAAGTAGACAGGGCTGAGTGCCTTTTCTGGCTATTTTCTGGCGAAGCTCCTTTCTCTGTTCAAAGCCCCTCAGCTCCGTGAGGCAGGCTTCGATCTGACATCTTCGAGGGCTTCGATAGAACTTTAACTTCGCTCTTGTCCTGTGAATCTTGCTTCAAAGTATGTCTTGTGCTTAGTGTCTGATAGCTTGGCATACTTCAACTGTCTTTGCGAAAGTGTACTTCGATTCTAGCATACTTCGGCTATTTTGCGAAGCATACTTTGACAGGCTTCAAAAGTAGCTTCGAAGTATGTCTTTCTGATAGACTTCGCTCAAAGTGTGTTTTCTGAGATCTTACTACTGCTGTCTTTCCGAAGGTTTCAGCTTATGTTCGAAGGTTGTTATTCGAAGTTAGCCTTTGGATCGAAGGTCACAACTTCGGTTGTCATACCTCGATCAAGCTAGCTCAGAAGGTAGAGTGTAGGCTTCGTTCTTGTCTAGCTGATGTGTGTTAGGCTTCGCTTATCTTTTGAAGGTTGTTTTTCCGTGCATCGTGTTCGAAGCTTTTTGTTCAAAGGATAAACTTCGAAGTACATTGTTCGAAGCAAGCTTCGACACTGTCATATTTCGCTTCGAAGCATACTTCTCTTTTTGACACACTTGATCTAGGCTAGACTCAACATACCTTCGGTACTTCATTGTCAACCTTCGCTATACTTCATCAAGGACACTTTGAAGCAGACTTCCACACAGCGAAGCAGGCTTCGACACAGCGAAGCAGGCTTCGTCAAGTTTCGAACAGGAGACAAATTTGAACAGTAACTTCTCATCTCACTTTACATACACTTAGATCATCCATTGAGAAGTTTGACTTGTTATGTCTTGAATATTTTTGTTTGTCTACCTAGTAGCATTGTTTTGGTGTTTCTCAGTTTTTGACACCGGTTGTTTCTGGGCTAGATACTGTTAGACTTAGGCAATCTGTTCACGCTTTGTTGCTTAGTCTTTTGAGGTGCGTTGTGTTTTGGGAACAGGCCATTGATTCGAAAGAATTTTTAGGCGCCCATTCACCCGCCCTCTGGTCGCTACTTTCGGTCCTACAGCCGGCCCAATCCGGGTACCCAGTGCGAAGACAGTGGACGCTTTGTCAGTTTCCTCACAAAACTGACTGCTGATCTCGGATCTGGCCGTTCTTAGGCAAAGCCATAGTTGCTACGAAAGCTCCGTATCAGGACAAGTTATCTTTATTTAGGTTTTTACTATTTTGCCTTTGTGCCCACATTCTGTCAGTCGATTCTGTAAAAAACCCTAAGGGCATTTCAGACTTTTCCATTTTTATTTCAGTGTCTGTAAAAACCCTAGGGGTATTTTTGCATTTTCCCATTTATTGGGTTGTCTATAAAAGGGCCCCAATACCCTAGGTTAGGGTTACCCCATTTTTGAAATACACTTTCCCAATTTCTGAAATCGTGGGTCACTTTTTCTTGCATTCCTTTTCTTCTCCGCCGCCGGTGTTCTTCTTCTATCCTGAAAAATCATTGCCGCCATTTTTTGGCTTATTCTTCTCCGGACTAAGCTTTCTCTGGCTGGTGGATTGATTTGTGCCTAGTGCGATGGCCTATGCACGTGAGCACAACAGCCAAGGCTGCAAGGACGCGGCTAGCAGCAAGCTACAGCACTAGCCTTGCAATAGCTACCCTGCCACGTGTGTTGGCCAAGGCGCACAAGGAGCAACACAGACATCAGCCGATGTGCGGCAGCACTTGAGCAGCAGAAGGCGTGGCGTGACCAAGCGGCGGCTTCCACGAGGACTGAAATCTGCGCACACAACGGTGAGTACTGTAGCAACTTGATTAGGATTAAATCAAATAGTTTCTCCTCGAAAATCATGTTCATGCGTTTGATTCAATAGTTGGCCAGATTAAAAATAGCTCTCATCTAGTTTTCAGTAGTTATTCAATTGCAG
Source organism: Zizania palustris (assembly GCA_019279435.1). NCBI lineage: Eukaryota > Viridiplantae > Streptophyta > Magnoliopsida > Poales > Poaceae > Zizania > Zizania palustris. The sequence goes on from JAAALK010000289.1 coordinate 50,982,066, forward strand.
TATTCAGTACTTGTTTTATTCATATTTCGTCTAGACTCTAGGCCCTAGAATTGATCTGTTCAGAATAATTTACCAGTTATTTAATACTTCTGCATGATCAGCTTGTGCTGAACTGTTTTGTCACCTGTGAGTTATCCTTGTGGAGTTGCTAGTTTATACATGAATGACTTTAAACTGCCTAAGATGTTTGTTTCTATAATGATTGAAATGATAGTGAATTGAATACCCTTTTTATCTGCCTTTAAGCACTGTGTTGGTGTCATTTAGATTAGGACACCGGTCATTTTTAGGCTAGATTATTTTTGGACCTGTGAACTATTTTTTCTGTTAGTTGTCTGTTGCGGTGCGCTTGGGGCAGTTGGCGATGAAGTGACCTGGATCACCACACTCAAAGCATCCGGATTTTGTGCTGTGTCTTTTGAACATTCGCTTATCATAAACACGACACACCCGGTTGTTAAATAGACACAAATCATCATCTCCTAGCGACTCAAGCTGATCCTCAGTGATAGACATCAAGGAGATCCCAGCACAGCTCACAAAAAAGGAGTCAGCAGAAGGTGTATCAAGGGCCAGGGTCTTTGATCCAGAGCCAGTGAGATTTGATCTCAACTGGATATCAACCTCTGTGGCCTTGAGCTTGCTGAACAGCTCTGAAGTTGTTAAGGTATCATAAGAGGTGCTCTGAATGATAGAGGATACCTTGATCTCCCAGATCTTAGTGTCCAAGGTATGGAGATCCTTGAGCGCCTGCTCATGATTTGAGACCAGCTGAACTCCCTCGGCCTTGTTGGCCCGAAGCTTGTTGATGATCGATTGAAAACGACCAAACAAGGCTTCAACAGATTCACCCGGCTTCTGTGTGAAATTTTCATATTCACATTGGTAGGTCTGATAGAGCCGAGCCTTGACCTGGGCTGTCCCCTCATGGTGTGCCTGGAGGGTAGCCTAGATCTCTCTAGCAGTGTAGAGATGGCTCACACGCTCAAATTCAGTGGGACCTAGACCAGAAAACAAAATGTTCATCGCGGTTTTGTTGTTTTGATGCTAGGCGATAATATCAGGAGATGTACGCTCAGCAACAGGCAATATGGTGAAAGTAGCGTGAAGACAAATGTCCAAAATGTCCGCGCTCGGGCTCATGAGATAGACTCGCATGCGAGTCTTCCAATAAGTATAGCCAAAAGCTTCCAGGGACGGGACCTTTCCAGAAGAAGTCATGATCACTACCTGGGTTTAGAACCGGTTAAGGTATGGAAAAACCCTAACCAGGCTCTGATACCACTTGTAGGACCGAAAGTAGCGTCTAGAGGGGGTGAATGGGTGCCTTAAAAATTATTGCGAATCAATGGCCTTCTCCCAACACCCAACGCACCTCGACAAACAACCAGTTGAAGCTAACAAATCTAAATCAAGAAATAATCTAGCCTAAAAACAACTAGTGTCTTAATCGAGAAGACACCAACACAATGTTGAAAGGCAGATTAAAAGATCATTCAACTCATAAGCAGTTCACACATCATCACACGAAACATCTATTCAAAAGCACACAAAACGAGATGAAGTATTACTGTTCAAAATGTTTCTGGTTTGAAGTTTATGAAACAAAGTTCTAAGTGTACAAGCCAAGCCTGTAAGAAGTCCAACGAAGCCTACTTCGAATGATCTCAACGAAGTCCTAGTGAGCTTAGAACTTCGTCTTGCCGAAGTAAGACAATCGAGGCTTCTGAGCCGGGCTGTCGAAGTTTGTGCATAGACTACCGAAGTCCCTATGGAGTCTACTGAAACCCGAAGTCTGCAGCATTGGCGAAGTCATGATCGAAGGGTGACTCTGCACGAAACACCAGAAAACAGAAACAGTGAAGCATGCTTCTACAGAACCAAAACAGAGACCGTGTCAACAGTGAAGACCTCGACCCTACGCATGGACGGCCGAAGATAAACAACAGGCTTCGTTAGCAAGCCTGCACACTACAAACCTACGCAGCCTTCACACGAATGCTACTGCTGACTGAACCCTGCATCTTCCTAAACGCCAAGCATATTCCTCGAGTTGCACATCCGTTGAACAGTCTGTACACTTGCTGATGCTGCAGCAATATTTCATCTGCAAGCAAGCTATGAAACGTGATGAAAACTAGCAGCCTACTCTCGATCAGAACACATGCACAGCTGCCTACGCAGGAAATGCCGTGCACAACTCTAGACAAGGAGAAGTAGGCTGAATCTACACAAGACTAGGTGCTAGCTGAAATGATCACACTTGCCTGCTGCTTGTCCGTGGAAGTTATGACGCATAGCTGCAGCTCTAGGCAATAGGCTCTAGAGGCTAGTAAACAGGCTGTGTCAAATGGAGAAGAAAGGAACTAGAACCTACCACAAAAGACTAACTAGCCTGCTTCTTTCCAAGGCAAACAAACGCACAAAAGTAGACCAGCCGTGCAAAACAAAACAGTGTCAAATTTAAATTACTCTCAGCGCACAAAACACGGAATAGCAGGATCTAAGCCTATGCATACAGATGATCAAAAAACAGGCATGCGTAATGAAGCAACCGAGAAATCGATCCACTGTGAGGTGTTCGATGGCTGAAAAGGGATGAATAAAAACCTGATTAGGTGACTTCCCGATGAGCCGATGATGCAGATCCTGACGGAACCATGAAGAACAGAACATCCACAATGGCGGCGGCGCTCATAGGAACAGGAAACAAACAGGAACAAAACGTGGGGAAAGTGAACTCAAATTTGTCATTAAGTGAGTTAACCCTAACCCTAGGGATTGGGGCCCTATTTATAGGCAGCCCAATAGCCTAGGAAAAATACCAAAAGACCCTTAGGGTTTTTACAGACGCTGAAATAAAATGGAAAAGACCAAAATGCCCTTAGGATATTTTTACAGACTCGACTGACAGACTGTGGGCCTAAAGGCAAAATAGTAAACTCTTAAATACGGATGACTTATCCTGAAGCGGAGCTTTTGTAGCGACTATGGCTTCGCCTCACAACGGTCAGATCTGAGATCAGCGGTTGTCATTTTTGCACCGAAATTGACAAAGCGTCCACCGTCTTCGCACCGGGTACCTGGATTGGGCCGGCCCGACTCCGCAACTCCCTCAGCCCGGCAATCGCTCGCCGCTCGTGTACCTGAGTCAATCCTAGCCAACAGCCTAGTGGATCCTCTGCTGCTCCTAGCCCATGTACTCAGATTGGGTCAGCCTGACTTCATGGCCCTCTCTGCCCGATAGTCGCTCGTTGCCCGTGTACCCGAGTCACATGCGGCCTAGACACAACAGGTCTTCTCTCCTCGTCGTGTCCTCTTTGACTTCCGTTGACAATCACTCATCACTTCTGGAGCCATGAAGCCCATGCTCTTTAGCATGGCTCCTCAGCAGTGGGCGGAGAGGGAAAGGGAGAGGGAGAGTGAGAGGACATCCGTGAGAGAGGGAGAGGTAGCCTGGAGATGATGGCTGCGGGGTGGAGGGAGGAGAGAAGGGGGAGAGAAGTGAGCTAGGGTTTTGGGATTTTTTTATACTTAGAGTAATCGGGTAAATGGGTAAACGGGTATGGGTAGTCAATACCCATACCCGTACCCATTTACCCGTCAGGTATGATTTTAAAAACATACCCGACCCTAATAGGGTTTTTACCCATGGGTAAATGGGTAATCGGGTTGAACTGCCATCCCTAGCTTTGAATCGCATTTACTTTATATTTAATTTTCTGTACTCTTCATGGGTTTGCTTGGAAGCCCTCCGACGGCCACTTCGGAACAGTGGTAATCCTTGTTACTTCGCTTGTGAAGTATCCGTTAATCTACGTAATATATTGCTATCGCCTTGTTACTTCGCCTGTGAATTATCCGCTAATCTGCGTAATAGATTGCTACCTTCGCCACTAGTGCAACACTTAGCAGAATTCGGTCCTTAGGCCGAATTGGAACTTCAAATCTTCTCTATTGCAGGTTACCTACGTTCGGAGCCACTCCACCGGAGGTATTCGGAGCTGAGAGATTAGTTTTGGAGGTTGCCAGAACACCCTTCGGCGAGATCCCTGCTTCGACCGCACGCTTCGCTAGCACGCTTCGTCATGACAGGCTTCGCCACACTCGTACTCCGCTCTGGACGAAGTCACACTCGCGCGTTGCGTCTGAGTCATTGTTCTATATCTTACTGTATCAGAGACTTCACACCAAACCCCTCTGTGCGGAGGTGATTGTCGTGTCAGATCCGTTCGGAGGTCATCTTTGGTCAGATCAGTCCGAACGCCGAAGGTATCCTTTGGCGGGACACTTTGCACTAGACGCCGAAGGTACCCTTCGGTGACCCCCTTCGCAACATACTTTGAATCAGTCAGGCTTCGCTCGGTTGGTTGGTTTATTCTGTTTAATATATTTCTTTCGGCTAATTGGATTATTTTGTGTGATCTGATTGCCTAGCGACTCCACCCCCTTACCACGGCTAAGGGTAGTCAGAACACGATGTCGATGTTGTGTTACGCTTAGGCTTGTCCCTAAGTATCCGCACACTTTTGGATCATCAAACTGACCAAACTGTGGGGGCACGTTTTCGTGTCAACACTTGTGTCTTGAAGCATCGTTGATCAACATGTTGGCTATCGGCATAGGATACTCATCCTTCCGAGTGGCCTTGCTCAAATCCATGAATTCAATACACACGCGAATCTTGTCACCCCCTTTGTTCTCTACACGCACAATGTTAGCAACCCATTTAGCATATCTGCATGGACTAATAAACCCTGCCTTGAGCAATTGTTCTATCTCTTCTTTAACTCGGTCATACACGACCGAATTAAAGCGATGAGGGGGCTGTTTATAAGGCCTAAACTTGGGTTTGATGGGTAGCCAATGCTCCACGAGCTCGCGGCTTAGTTCGGGCATCTCACTGTACTCCCATGCAAAACAATCGACATATGACCAATGCAACTTTATTACTTCAGCCTTTTCATCAGCCTTCAAATTTTGATTTACAAATTTTATGTTCACTTTCCACACTCCTACCTCAGGTTTCTTCGGCACGAGCATGCATGGGCGCGGTTCTCCGGTCACGACCTCCTTCCACTTAGCAGACCCGGCCGGCTCAAGTCGAATCAACACCTTCTTCCCATCGAGATCGATAGTGTTCATCGGGAACGGGTCCTGGTCGAGTTTCATCTTGGGATTTGTATCCAATTTCAATCGTCCTTCTTCTATGGCCGATTGAACCTTCCAACGAAAAACATTGCAATCGTTAGTAGAATGGGAATGAGAATCATGTCACTTACAATAAGCCTGCTTCTTCAAGTCATCGATAGTCAGGATGATGTGACCCTTTGGTAGCCTGATAAGTTTATTCTTCAACAAAAAATAAAATATTTTATCACACTTGGTCATGTCAAAAGAATACTTCACCTCGCTAGGCCGACTCTTGGTAGGAGACGGCCATAGCTCAGTGCTTGTCATGGGCTTGGCCTTACTAGACCAAGTCCACTCCACGGTGTACATGTCGGCCGAATCATCCTCGCTCTCCGATGGTTCCTCATCAGAGTGCTCCATGACGTGCACCTCGGCCTTAGGCTTGTTGAATGTTTTATTTAATTTTCTACTTTTGGCTCACCTTTCCTAAACCAGAGCCTTCTGTAGCACCTAACTAACATCAAAGAAATCTTGGCCATCCAGTTTCTCCTTAAGTTTGGAGTGAAGACCGTTAAAAGCTAGGTCGGCCAAGTATCTATAAGAAATTTTCTAAGTAAAACATCGGTTTCTAGTGTCCCTAAAATGCTTGACGTACTCAGAGACACTCTCGTTAGCCTTCTGTCTAACCGATGTCAAGTGTGGAAGTCTAAGCTCAGTCTCCTCGGTATAAAAATAATCATGGAACTTCTGCTCTATCTAGGGCCAAGTCTGAACGGAGTTCGGTGGTAACGCCGAAAACCAAGTGAAAGTGGTGCCAGAAAGTGATAGAGAAAATAATCTAAGCTTCAATGCATCCGACCCACTAGCTTTGCCACACTGCGCAAGGATTTGGCCTATGTGCTCTAGGGTGGTCTTACTACCTTCACCGTCAAATTTTGTAAACTCAGGCACCCTAAAGCCACGTGCGTATGGGATGGTGTCAAAGTGATCAGGGTATGGCTTGTGATAAACCCTAACCAGACCTATAGGTGTCCAACCCGCACACTATCTAAATAGTGCACGAATCCACTCATCAGAGTCATATACGCCTCCTGCCTGCGCGCGTCTCTCGTGCGGGGGCGCGATACGTGGTGGTATATCATGGTGTCGACCATGCGGCTCCTCTCGTCGTGTCTCGCGATACGGGATGTAATCGGGCCTTTGCGGGTGTGCGGGAGCAGGAGGTACGGGAAGCGCGGGATAGGGTAGTGTAGGCACGGGCGGCGGCGCATAATGCGTGACAGGGGCGGTCAGACCGGCCATGTACACCATAGAGTGGACTTGGTCTAGCAAGGCCAAGCCTGTTACTTGCTCTAAGTTATGGCCGCCTCCTACTAAGAGTCGGCCCAGTGAGGTGAAGTATGCTTTTGACGTGACCAAGTGCAGCAAAAATTTTGATTTTTTGTTGAAGAACAAGCTTATCAGATTGCCAAAGGGTCACGTCATCCCGACTGCCGATGACTTGAAGAAGCAAGCTTATTGTAAGTGGCATGATTCTTATTCCCATTCTACTAATGATTGCAATGTTTTTCGTAAATAGGTTGAATCAACCATAGAAGAAGGATGATTGAAGTTGGATACCAATCCAAAGATGAAGCTCGACCATGACCCCTTTCCAGTGAACACCATTGATCTCGACGAGAACAAGGTGCTGATTCAGCCCGAGCAGGCCAGGTCGGCTAAGGGGAAGGAGGTCGTGATTGGAGAGCCTCGTACACACACACTCGTACCAAAGAACCCTGAGGTAGGAGTGTGGAAAGTTAACACCAGTGCATCATCTTCGGCTGCGACGACCCACAAGAAGTCGAAGGTGACATATGACATGCTGCTTCAAAAACACAAGAAAAGGGCCGAGAAGGCGAACACTCAACCATGACCTCAAGCGAGGCCAAACCCTCCTCAGAAGAATAGGTTCGGACCACGATGGGCGAGACCACTCGAGCCACTATTTCCTTCACCGCTGTATCACTTTAACATGAAACAGAAGCCTCCGTGCTATTTTCCGCCTCCGGGGTACCCCGTACACTCTTATATTGCTCTATTTGTACCTTCCTAGTTTTATAACATGCATAATCAGATGGGTGCAGTAAGGGGTGATGTTTTCAACAGATTATCTATTGCACCACGAGGTGTCTGAGGCTATCGTCATCAAGGTGCGGTCCTAGGACGTCCCAATCCCTAAGGGAACCCCCTTGGAGCAAGACGGTGGCGAGCCGCAAAAATCAACCGAATAGGAGAAGTCTATCGGTCTGACCATAGCCCCAGGTCCAGTTAGACCGCCCTCACCACTTCGGTCAGACTGGCCTACTGTGGCCGGTTTGACCGACCCTTTTCAAGCACCTAGCACTAGCCGATCTAACCAGCCCCACCATGGCTAGTCCGACCGACCTAGTAAGGCTGGTTCGACCGACATGGTATGGAAGCAAAAGTCCTCTAAACGCAAAAATGCCAAGGATGATTCGGGTGCTTCCCATTTGGCCAAGAAATCCAAGGGCAAATTTGTCGCTCCTGGCATGAAGTCGCAGCCTTCATGGGCGCCCCCACATATGACTAAATCGCAGAAGAGGTGGTGTTGACGCAGAAATGCGCCCCCACACTTAGGCTGGTTCGATGTCCAAAAGTATCGCAACGATACCGACGCCGCGTTCTGACTACCCTTAATAGTGATAAGGGATTTGGCGTAACCAGGCAATCAGACAAATAATTAATATTTTAATCCAATTGGCCGAAAAGTACTAGTAATAAGTTAATCAAAAAAATGATCAAAATACCTGGAATCGGCCAATTTAGAGGCCGATTCGGAGTTATAGTGGAGAATTGTCTGAAGGGTCCCTAGGGCACCTTCATCCTCAGGCCCGGTCAGACCGGGGGTACAACCTCGGTCGGACCGGAGGGGTTGCGAAGGGGCTCCGAGCAGTGTCCCAAAGGCTGATGCGAAGTGTGGCTCTAGCGGTCTGACCGGTGAGGCTCCTTCGGTCGGACCGGCGAGGTAGGCTTCGGCATGCAGGCTTCGGCAGAAGCTCTGGCGTGGTGCAATGCAAAGGGCCTTCGAGTGCAACCTTTGGATTCCGGTGTAGCGTGGTATGGAGGGTCCCGGTGGGACCGGCGGAGTGCCGTCGGTCTGACCAGCTGTTGCCAACAACGGCGTGACGAGGTCCAGTCAGACTGAAGTCTCAATGCCGGTTGGACCGAAGTAACAGATCGGATCTGCAAAACTTCGGTAGTCCTAGCAAATAACCTTTAATCGCCTCCAAACTTTGCAGAGATGTTTAGGAAGGCAATTGATCTGCAAAAACACCCAAAGATCAAATACAATTAAGCCAAGGGGCTGAATTACCAAGTATGGCAACAAAAACTGATAAAAGGATAACAATCTGTTACGTGGATTAACGGGAGGTTCACAAGCGAACCAGCAAGGGTTACCATGATTACGGACGCGGCAGACGGAGGGCTTTCAAGCAAACCGATGAAGATGCGGAAAGTAAAGAAAAGTAAATGTGATTCAAAGCTAGGGCTTTCGATTTTTGAGATTGCACAGAGATACTTGAATTTGCCTTGCCCTAGTATTTATAGGGGGTGGGCTGGTGGTCCCTGGCTAAAAATACAGTAGGATTCAACCAAAATTCGGTTGAGATAAGATTTGGACAAACACAATTTGAATCCACTTCGGATTCACATCCTAAATCCCTGGCCGGTTGGACCGGCCTACTATAGCTGGTCAGACTGGCCTTTGCCAGGTTTGGCATATTTTTGGTCAAAAATACCATTTTTCAGTATTTTGCTTAGCTTGACCATTAATGCCATTTTTTGCTATAAACACATGCCCCCTTCCTTTTAGCAAACTTAGTGAGCTAAAATCATGACGGGCCTCGGGCGATACTTTCAATATCAACCTTTTAAAACTTTAAGCATTTTGCCACACACTTACGAAGTACTTTTTCAAATATCTACCATTCAAAGCCCTTCGAAATCGCTCTCCTTGTAAAGACTCTAATACATATGCATTGCCTGGAGCGATTTCAACTACCTTAAAAGGTCCTTCCCAACGAGGTGACCATTTATGAAATTTCGAGCACTTAGTACCTAATGGCAAAATCATCTTCCATACTAGGTCGTTGATTTGAAACGATTTTGCTTTGACCTTCTTGTTGTAGGCTCTAGCTACTCTTCTTTTATCTTTCTCTATTGCCTCTAGAGCCTTCAACCTCTTATCGGTCACTTCTTCTAAATTATCCTTTAGAAGTGTTTCATATTCATCGACCGATAAGCCATCTTGCTTAACAAATCTAAGTGAGCCAAGATCTACCTCTATCGGTAGAACGGCTTCTTGTCCATATACCAACTCATATGAACTAACTTTAGTGGCACCACGCTTTGCAACTCTACTAGCCCATAAAGCTTCGGAAAGCACCTCATGCCACCTCTTTGGAAACTCTTCAATCTTCTTCTTGATTAGTTTAATCACAGTTTTATTACTAGACTCGGCGTGACCATTGGCCTGAGGATAATACGGAGAAGAGTTTACCAATTTGATCCCATAGTATTCGGTAAAGTCTCTCACTTCTTTAGCAATAAATGAAGTACCTTGGTCTGTAGTGAGAGTTTGGGGAATGCCCAATCTGTGTATAATGTGCTTCAAGATGAAATCGATTACCTCGTTGTGAGTCATGTTCTTGAGCGGCACAGCCTCGGTCCACTTGATGAAGTAATCCATCGCCATCAACACGAACCGATGCCCTTTTGAAGATGGAGGATGAATTTGGCCGATGAAGTCTAAGCTCCAACCTAGGAATGGACATGGTTTGATAATAGGATTAAGCATCGATGTAGGTGCTAGCTGAATATTACCAAACTTTTGGCAAGCTTCACACCCTCTGTAATACTTAAAGCAGTCCTCAGTCATAGTCGGCCAATAAAAACCCGCCCTTTTGAGGGTCCAACTCATTTTCAAGGCCAACTGATGAGTACTGCAAAGCCCTTCACGGACTTCACTTGCAGCGACTCTAGCTTGATCGGAGTCCAAACACTTCAAAAGTACCCCATCGATAGTCTGGTGATACAACACATCGTCAAGCAAAACAAATTTGAACGCTTGTCACCGAACCTTCTGATCAACCTTTTCGCTCGAATTTCTTAAATATTGAATGATTGGGATCCTCCAATCATCCTTACTGATCAAAGGAGAAATGGCCAAATTCCAACTAGAATTGGCCTCTAGATTTTCTATTTGGACCTGCCCCCCGAGTGCTGAACCCCCTAACAACTGTCGGTCGGACCGGCCATGTTGGCCCGGTTCAACCGGCTATTGCCAGACATCTGGCACGGGTCGGTCTGACCAGCCTGACATGGCCAGTTGGATCGGGAATGCAAGGGCAGTTTGACCGTGCTTACAAGGCCGGTTAGACCGACGTTAGTACTCTCGGATGATACATCATCTCCAAGCATCGACTTTTCTCATGTGCGGAATTTACCTTTCCTAATTTGATAGTCTGATGCTTGTTGAGCCAAGTAATTTGCAAGTGAGTTGGCTTCTCTAGATACATTAGTAATCTCAAAATCATCAAAGGTGGCAATTAGGTCTAGACACTTGTCCAAGTAGCTATTTAGTAGAACATTAAAACATTGAGCAAGTTTAACTACTCGTTGCACAACTAATAAAGAATCACCATATGCACGAACATATTTCACACCCATGGAGTTCAACAACACAAGACCTAACAACAGGGCTTCATATTCGGCTTGATTATTAGTTGAGTGAAATTCTAGATGGGTCGAGGTCTCAAAGTACATACCATTCGGTGATATGAGGACCACTCCAACACCTTGGCCATTTTTGCAAGCCGAACCATCAAAATAAAGTTTCCATGGTAATACCTCAATTAAAGCGACTTCGCCACTCCAATTGACATCTACATGGTGATCTACTATAAAGTTAGCAACGATCTGGCCTTTCATAGCTCTCAGCGGTTCATAAGCCAAATCGTATTCAATAAATGCATATGCCCACTTGCCGATTCTACCACTTAGAATCGGCTTTTGCAACATGTAATTTATGAAATCCGTTTGGCAAGTGACAACACACGTGCTAGGGAGAAGATAGTGACGCAATTTGGTAGATGCATAATAAAGGGATAAACACAAATGCTCCACAAACACGTACCTTCTCTCGGCATCCAGAAGTCGACGACTCAAGAAGGTGATGATGTACTCTTTTCCTTCAATGTCTTGAGGCAACACGGCTCCAATCACATTCTACTCCACGACGATATAAAGCCGAAACGGTATCCTGGCCTTCGGTACCCTTACTATCACATTCTCAAAGGTGCGTTGCTGACTTGGCCTCCAAGTGAACTCGGCTTTATTTTTTAGCTGGAGTATTGTGACAAAAGCATCAATTTTCCAGACAAGTTAGATATAAAGCGTCACAAATAATTAACCTTGCCTAGCAGTTTTTGCACATCTTTTTACACGCCGGCGGTAAACATCCTCTAATTTTATCAAGCCTCTTAGGATCTATTTCAATGCCTCTCTCATGGATCATGAATCCTAAGAACTTGCCCGCAGACACGTCAAAAGCACACTTGAGTGGGTTCATTTTTAAGCCACACTTGTGCATTCTCTCGAAATCGACTCTCAAATTGGCTAGATGGTTCCCCATAGCATCCGATTTGACCACAACATCATCTATATAAACCTCTAACATAACCCCTAGCAAGTCATGAAAGATTAAGTTCATGGCACGTTGATATGTGGCGCCAGCATTCTTTAGACCAAAGGTCATTACAACCCACTCGAACAAGCCAACAAAACTGGGGTAGCGAAAGGCCGTTCTAAAAATATCCTCTTCGGCCATAAATATTTGATTATAACCAGCGTTGCCATCAAGAAAACTTAGTACCTTGTGTCCCGAGGCATCATTGATCAACTTGTCGGCTGTTGGCATGGGATACTCGTCTTTCGGAGTGGCCTTGTTGAAATCCCTGAAGTCGACGCAGATGCGGATCATGCCACTCTCCTTCTTCTCGACAAGAACAATGTTAGCGACCCAGTCTGCGTACCTGGATGGCCTAATAAAACCTGCCGCTAATAGATGTTCAACTTCCTCCTTAACTCGGTCATAGATGGCCGAATTGAAGTGGCATATCGGCTGTTTATAAGGCCTAAAACCGGGTTTGATAGGAAGCCAATGCTCGACAAGCTCTCGGCTTAATCCGGGCATCTCGTTGTATTCCCATGCAAAGCAGTCGACATACGATCGAAGCAATTTTATTACTTCGGCCTTTACATTACTACTCAAATTCTGATTTACAAACATCAGCCTTGGAACACTACCTTCTCCTATGTCTACTTGTTCCAAAGGATCGGCCGACGAGAAGCCTTGACCTAATTTTTCTACTTCGCTAAAATCTTCAATGTCTTCGGCAATACCGTCTTGGGAAGACCGATATTGCTCTACACGAGATTTTAGCCAATCAAGATTAGCGCTAGACATTCCACTACCTTAGACACAACCGAGCCACACCAGTCGGCTTTACGAAAATAGGAACAAACCTCCCCTCTGATACGCTGACAAAGTCATAATCCGAGAGGTCCCACCCCAACAAGCATTCTATCTCATCATGGGTGGTGTCACTGGACGCATCGGCCAAGCTAACATGGGTCGATGCATCGGCGTGTACTATCTCGACTTCGTTGCCATCCCATTGTATTAGGTGCTGGTGCAAGGTAGACAACACACACTAGTTTGCGTGGATCCAATCACGCCCAAGCAATACATTATAATTACCTTGCACGTCGACGACGAAGAAGGCGGTTGGTAGCATCTTGTTCCCTAATGTCAGCTCTAGAGACAGCACGCCGTTGGCCTCTGTCGTGTCGCCGTTGAAGCTTTTGAGGGTAACATTGGTCTTCTTCAGGTCATCGTCATCTTTGCTGAGATTCCTTAGAAGGGAGTATGGCATTAGGTTCACGGTGGTGCCACCATCGACGGGCATCCTTGAGATCGGATTTCTGTCAATGTGTCCCCTTATGTAGAGAGGCCTCAGGTGACGACTCGTATCTTTGGGCTTCTCGAACACGACGTCATATGGGCCGAGGTCTAGCTGTGCGACCCCGGCCTCCTCCTATAGTGGAGCGAACTCGAAAGGTAGCATGACAACGTCGACATCCATCACATGAGGAGTGGGCCCCTCGGAGATGGGTGTGTAGTCATCGTCGAGCAAGTCGTCATCATCAGAGCTAATAACGGGGGTCGAGTCATCGACCATGACCGGCCTAGGTCTCCAGACTTTCTTCAGCGTGGGCCGAGGACAGATTTCTTCAAAAAGTGCGTCCCGTGCCTCCTCGCCCTTCTCTTCTCGTATCTCTTGTGCCTGCAAGCGTTGCAACCTCCTATTTTGTGACTAGGACATCCCTGAGGGTGCCCACGATGGCTGAGGATAGGTGTCGGGTGCCACGGTCTTGCTTCTAGCATTTTTGGCTGAACAGGACTTGTCCGGGTCAGCCTCGAACGTTTTGCGCCGGACCGACCATGGTGGGCCGGTCGGACCGGTCCATGCCGAAAACAACTTTAAGGTTGGTCGGACCGGCCGTAGTAGGCCGGTCAGACCGGGCGCCGGCTAGGGTTCTTGCTGGGCTCGGTGATGTACCTTCATGTTGTCCTGCTGAGGCACCCTTCAGGATTGGGACCTCCTGGGATCCCACCCTAATGACTATGGTCTATGGGGCATCTTTACGTTCATCCCCTCCAACGTATTCATGCGAGGTTTGGTTCTAAGGCACTACGGACAGGCGATGAATAATACTCTCATCCTGCGCCAGACCTTCTACCTACCACCCGGAAACACTAGAAGAAATGTGAAGTTAGTAGCTAGACACTACCCGGAGTCCTCCGGCGGTGGAAGCCAAGTCGGAGCCATCATCCAGCAGTAAGGTGGCAGCATCGGAGGCTCTAGCGGCTTTGCCCACTGGGTGCCGAACTCGTTGGCCTGTTGGAAGCTTGGCCATGTCGAAGGCACCTCGGACCAGACCAGGGAAGGGTCCTACCAGGCCGGAGGTAAGCTAGCCCATGGTGGAGACGGGTCTGGCCACTAGAGGCCGAATCCATCCAGAGGCTATAATCTACTCGGAGGGGATGGCTCCGGCCACTGAGGTCCGAAATCTCCCAAAGGTTGGAACCTGTTCGGAGGAGGTGGATTCAGCCACTGAGGTCCGAATCCTCTCGGAGGCTAGGGCCAAGCTAGAGGAGGGTTCGACCACTGAGGTCCGAACCGTGCCGGAGGCTGGGACCAACCCGGAGGGGGATTCAGCCACTGAGGTCCGAACCCTGCCGGAGGCTATACCCACTCCGAAGAGGGGTTCGGTCCTTGAGGTCTGAACTCAACCCTTGCGGGGCTTGGTCTTCTAGGGGGGTTCGGCCATCCTAGAGCCCGTGGCCGAACACTTCTCTTCTCAGACTTTTGTTGGTGCTTGTCCAAGAGCATCTTGTATGTCACCTTCGGCCTTCTGTGGTGCCTGGCCGAAGATGGTGGCTTAACATTTTCTTTCCACACTCCTACCTTAGGATTCTTTGGTACGAGTGTGCATGTGTGAGCGTCTCCTACAACGACCGCTTTCCCTTTAGTTGACTCGGCCTGTTCTGGCCGAATCAATAATGTTGGGATAAAATACTTCATCCTCAGGGTCACTGCTGTAACAAGACAAGCAGGTGATTTAACCGAAGGTTTCCAGCATCTAACTCCGGCCTTGTACTGAGACCAGTTCGAAGGATGGAGGCGAACTCTAGTTCAGAGTATATCTTCGAACGTCGACTTCAGAGAGCTCTCTTGCCAGCTAAGATGGAAGGCTTATCTTCTTTCTTAATAGATTAGTCTTTTACCGTTTTAGCCCTATTAAGGGTACCAAATAGTTTCCACTATGTCGGTTCTAACAGAGGGGTAAAAAGGTCTTTTCCTTAAGGTCTTGGCCTATAAATACCCCTCCCTTTACCCTGTAATGAGGATTGAATACTGAGTTATTCAATAAACATCTTCGAACTGTTTTGAGCTATTATCCACTTCAGAGGCTTGAAATAGTTTACTTTGCAAACACTTCGTTTGTTGGTTTTTAGTATTTAGAAACCTGTTAGCGTAATCTTTTACGCCAACAGTTGGCGCCGTCCGTGGGGAACTTAGTCCAAAAAACTACGTTCTCTACCAAGTTCTCAAACCATGCCTCCCAAGCGGAGTTCAGGTTGTAGTCCTACTCGGAGGTCCCCTCGGACCTCCGGAGTAAGATCTTCGAACACAGTCGAGGTCGGAGGATCTTCGACAATTCCTCCACCTTAGACTCTCGAAGGGATTCCCCTTCCTCGGGCATACAGAGTTCCTCCCCCAACTCCATCCATACTTCAGCCAACCGGAGTCCCTCTTCAACCTCAGATTCTGCTTCGGACTGATGCGTACAGTTCTCAAGACCCGGAAGGTCCTTCTGGAGGAGATGAAGATGGTCTTGGCGATATGGCCACTCAAATGGCCAGTCTCCAAGCTGAAGTAGTGAGGTGGTGGCAAGAAGCCGCATATAGGCTTCGTTCTCAGGCCACCCCGGTCATCCCCGAAGTGCCCCTAGACGACGAAGTTCCTTATCACAAAGCGCCGGAGAACGCTTCCTTTGACAGTGAGTCTCCGCTACATCCTGAGCTACAGAAAGTGCGCTTCGACCCTAAGTTTAAAACTTCGAAGCTCCGCAAATATTCTGGAGATGAGGACCCTATGGAGTTCTCCCGTTCTTATGCATTAGCAATTGAGGCCAGTGGAGGAGTGCGAGACACCATGGCCAAATGTTTCCCTCTAGCTCTTGAAGGGGTGGCTCTGCGGTGGTTTTGGTCCCTGAAGCCAGGGTCAATTAGAACCTGGGAGCAATTAAGGAAGAAGTTCATAAGTAACTTTTAGGGTACCTTCGTACCCACAATGTCTACATGAAGTCTTTTCTAGGTGAAGCAGCTGCACGGAGAGTCTTTAAGGAAATTTTCAAGCGCTTCGCCCATACGAAGTCACAAATTCGAGGGTTGACTACATCCTCTGTAGTTGATGCAGCTCGAGAGGGAGTTACCCATGCGGGCCTCCTTGATAAACTTCACCGGAAACAGATATCTTCTGTTGCTCAGTTGATGTCTTATTTCGAAGAGTATGCAAGGTCAGAAGAAGGGTGGCTTTGGAGAACTACTGCAACTCTGTTAATCCTGCAAGAAGTCAAGTTGGAAGTGAAGACTTCAACACCTTCGCAGGGGCCTAACTTTGAAGTTCAGCATGATAGGCGTCGGGGGCAAAAACATCCTCGTTCAGAAGTCTTGAACATTGCACCTCCACAGAAGTTTGCCCCTAAGACTTCGCAAGCTTCGGGAAGCAAGACCAGCGGCTGGAGGCCGCCAGGGAAGCCGGCTGGCAAAGCCCAAGCCTTCTTCTGCTGCGTCCATGGTGAGAATCGAAGTCACGCAACTGATGCGTGCAAGTCTATACTTGCTTTAAGAGGCGAGTACCTTGAAAGAACTTCGGGTCGAGGCACTACTGACCGAGTTCCTTCCGCGGTGTGTCCGGAGCCTGTCCAGGCTATGGCACGTATAGACAATTTTGACCCTGCAAGGCAACCTCCAGTGGTCAATATTATGCCACCTCCGAAGCAGGAAGATGGTTAGGATCGAGGGAAAAGAGTAGTTCTCCCTATTTCCGGAGGAGGGACTCTTGGAAGTATGTCGAAGAGGTAGAGAAGAGAATATGTCCGAGAAGTGGGCCATATTGGAACTTCTTCGTCCGCAGCTGCTATGCCTGAATGGTCCCATGTGCCGATATCTTTTTCCACAGATGATGCAGCTAGCATAAAGTTTCCACATGCAGACCCACTTATCATCACTGCCGACATAGCAGGGACTGAAGTCCGGAGAGTACTGATTGACGGAGGAAGTTCAACAGATATTATCTTCGTCCAAGCCTTCGATCAACTCTGTATCTCCAAAAAGCATCTTCTCCCAGCAGCTCGTCCTTTGCAAGGCTTCGCAGGACCCCCTCTTGATGCCCTCAGCCAAATAGGTCTGGAGGTCACTTTCGGAGAGGGGCTACTGGCCAGGATGGAGGAGGTGATTTTTGATGTTGTGGATGCCCCGTATGCATATAATGTTATCTTCGGGAGGGGCATGTTGAATCAGTTCGGAGCTGTGGCGCATCATAATTATCTGTGTATGGAGATGCCCACACAAGCGGGAGTGCTCACCGTTTTCGGAGATCAGGCCATTGCGCGAAGTGCGGAATATGGTCATGGCCCTCCTCTTGACCCAAGGCAAGTGAACAACGTGCAAGGCTACCCGGATGATATCTCTACTTCAGGTGAACCTTCGAAGAAGTCCTTCCCAAGGCCAAGCCCCAAAGGGGAGATTATAACGAAGGTTATTGTCAAAGACGGCAAAGACTATTCATTTTAGTTCAGCAAAGATTTTCCCTCAAAAGTCGCTACTTCGCTAGAAAAAGTAGTTGAAGAAAATTTAGATGTCTTTGCCTGGTCTGATGAGGACATTATCGGAGTCAGTCGAGACATTATTGAGCATAGTTTACTTGTGAACCCGAGGGTTCAACTTGTCCGACAAGGACTCCAGAAGCTATCTACGGAGAGGGCCATCCTGGCTAAAGATGAAGTGGAAAAGTTGCTGAAGGCTGGGATTATTAGAGAAGTAGCTCATACGGAGTAGCTAGCCAACCCAGTCTTAGTCAGGAAGAAATCTTCCGGGAAATGGTGCATGTGTATTTACTTTACATCTTTGAATAAAGCATGCCCCCGTGACCCCTATCTCATGCCCCGAATTGATCAATTGGTTGACTCCACTGCTGGTTCGAAGTTATTAAGCTTCCTTGATGCGTATTCCGGCTATCATCAAATCTGGCTAAAGCGCGAAGATGAAATCAAAACAAGCTTTGTAACTCCTTCGGGAGTCTTCTGCTATGTAAGAATGCCCTTTGACATAAGAAATGTCGGGGCAACTTTTTTGAGGTTAATCGCTAAGGCTCTAGGTCATCAAATAGGCCGCAATGTAGAAGCCTATATGGATGACATTGTAATAAAGAGTGCTCTAAAGTGCCAGCATAGTCTAGACTTAGCAGAAACATTCAATAGCCTTCGGGCATGTGGAGTCCGCCTTAACCCCGAAAAATGTATCTTCGGAGCTCAGGCTGGAAAGTTGTTAGGGTATCTAGTTTCAAGTAGAGGGATCGAAGCTAGCTCTACTCAAATAACTGCGTTGCAAAGGATGTCTCCTCCAGAAAATTTGAAGCAAGTGCAGAAGTTAACTAGCCGCCTTGCAGCACTTAGCAGATTCCTAGCAAGGTCTGCGGAGAGAAGTTTGCCCATTTTCAAAGCATTGAAAGGGTCCGAAGATTTTGCATGGACACTGGAGTGTCAAAAGAGCTTTGATGATATTAAGAATTATCTCAGTAACCTCGCTACACTCATGGTGCCTGTTGCGGACGAAACCCTACTCCTTTACCTTGCGGCTACTAGCTCCGCAGTTAGTGCAATCCTTGTCAGAGAAGTTGATTTCAATGGGAAGTTGGTACAGAATCCAGTCTATTTTGTATCCGAAGCATTGTCTGGAGCAAAAACAAGATATTCTGAGCTTGAGAAGTTCACCTATGCTCTGATAATGGCTTCGAGGAAGTTAAGGCATTATTTCCTAGCACATAATGTGATTGTACCAACTTCGTATCCCTTGGGAGATATGCTTCGAAGTAAGGATTCCACAGGAAGAATTGGGAAATGGGCTGTTGAATTAGCACCCTTCGGTATCACCTTCGTGGCAAGGACAACAATTAAGTCACAAGTGTTGGCAGACTTTGTGGCAGAATGTACTCCCCCTGCAGTATGGGCTCCAGAGAAGCAAAGTGAAGGAATTTGGACCATATACTCCGATGGAGCTTTCCAAGCATCCGGAGCAGGTGTCGGAGCGGTAATAGTTTTTCCTTCAGGGCAAAGAACAATGTACTCCGCTAGGCTCAACTTTAAGTCCACTAATAATACAGCAGAGTATGAAGGAATTTTGTTAGGACTTCGAAAGGCACGTGCTTTGGAGGCTACAAGAGTTGTTATTAAAACAGAATCTCAAATTGTAGCAGGGCACGTAGATAAGAGTTTTCAAGTTCATCATCCACAACTTGCAAAAATACTTGGAAGAGATCCGTAAAATTGAAGCAGCATTTAAAGGGATTTCCATTCGAAGTATACCCAGAGCTGAAAATATGCAAGCTGATACCTTGGTGAAAGCTGCAGTCGTAGTTATGGACATTCCAGAAGAAGCTTTTTACGAAGAGCTCAATTCACCTTCAGTAACACAAATCCCTT
Organism: Zizania palustris; assembly: GCA_019279435.1. Classification (NCBI taxonomy): domain Eukaryota; kingdom Viridiplantae; phylum Streptophyta; class Magnoliopsida; order Poales; family Poaceae; genus Zizania; species Zizania palustris. The sequence goes on from JAAALK010000289.1 coordinate 51,001,596, forward strand.
CTGCGGAAATCCTTTGCATTCCATGTACAGATTGGTGGAGTTCAATTATGGAATTGCTGCAAGGAGAAGCAACTTTGCCTGAAGGGCCACAACTTTCGAGGTTAAAGCTCAGAATTCGAAATTATCATATAATCAACGGTACTTTGTAGAAAGCCGGAGTATGTTCTCCTCTGCTCCGATGTATATCTCAAGCCGAAGGTCAGGATATTCTATGAGAAATTCATGAAGGACTTTGTGGTAGCCTTCTGGCCCCTCGAGCTTTGGCAGGAAAAACACTTCGCCAGGGGCTTTATTGGCCTACAATAGTAGCTGATGTGGAGAGCTTAGTCCGCACTTGCCAGGGTTGTCAATGGATGGGAAGAAGAAGTCATCGTCCGCCAACAACTCTTCAAGTCATTGCCCCAGTGTGGCCCATGGCCAGATGGGGCATGGACCTTATTGGCCCCTTCCTAGTAGCAAAGGAAAATTTGAAATTCGCAGTGGTAGCAATTGAGTATTTTTCCAAGTGGGTCGAAGCAGAGCCCCTCACAGCTATCACTTCGAATAATGTGCAAATTTTTTTTTGGAAAAGTATTATATGCCGGTTCAGAGTGCCTCGGCAGCTCACAGTTGACAATGGGACACAGTTTGATGCAGAGCCTTTCAGGAAGTTTTGTGAAGATCTCGGCATACAAATATGCTTTGCTGCAGTGCACCATCCTCAGTCTAATGGAGCTGTTGAAAGAGCCAATGGTAATATCTTGTCAGGGTTGAATCGAAGAATAGTAGGATTGGCAAAAGGACTGTGGACTGAAGAGCTCCCAAAGATATTATGGTCCATTCGGACCACTCAAACAAGGTCCACAGGTTTCACTCCTTTCAGACTATTATTCGGAGATGAAGCTATGACACCAACGGAGCTTAAAGGAGGATCCCTTCGCAACACCGAACCGGAAATAGAAGCAGAAAGGCAAACTTCGCTTGATTTAATAGAAGAAACAAGACTTAGAGCTCTCGCCAATTTGTCAAAGTATCAGCAGCAGACAAAGACTTGGTTTGACCCGAAGGTTAAGCTTAATGAACTTAAGCCGGTTCATCTGGTTTTGCGAAGCATTATAGCACCAAGGAAGTTAGGGAATAAGTGGGAAGGTCCATACATAATTCTCCGCTCAAGACGCCCTGGTTCATTTAAGTTAGCTAATTTAGAAGGCGAAGAGTTAACGCATACATGGCATGCGGAGCACTTAAAGCGATATTTCGCATAAGGGCTCCTTGTAATCATTTGTAAATACCTTCTGAATTAATAAAGCTCATGGTTTAGATAATGCCTACCTCTAAAACACTTCCTACTTCTAGTGGATGCACTAGAAGGACGAAGTTGGCTGGGAGGGAAGTGTCATTAATTTGAACCAATTTTTTGGACTTCAAACCACTGGTTCGAAGCTTCCGACGAGGTGGGAAAGTAACTGAAAAACGGATTCCAAGCCACCGGCTTGAAAGCATCCGTAAAAAGAGTCGAAGGAGACCAAATAATGCGGATTCCAAGCTCCGGCTTGAAAGCATCCGTAAAAAGAGTCCAAGGAGACCACTACGAATTCCAAACCACCAGTTTGATAGCATTCGCAAAAAGAGCCGAAGGAGGCCAAAACAAAACAGAGTTTGAGCTGATAAGCTTCGAATGTCTATGAAAAGAGTCCAAAGTGACCAATCGTTTTGGACGCCAAAGTGTCCGAGAAATTAGTCCGAAGTGACTTCTTTCAAACAAAAGGTACTAAGTTACTAGTTTTCAGACTCCAAGTAGTCGAAGATGTTTTGTAAGATTTCAATCAATCTTTAAGTTGCTGAGGGACTCCGAGCCTCCAAAATTGTATTCCTAAATCTTTTTCTTTGCGCCTAACCATCTTCGAGTACACTTCAAAGTTGCTTACGCCCAAAGAGGGGCTGGGATGTAGGGAGACAATTTTAAAAATCAATCTTTATTATTCGAACAGATTACATTACATTATGAAAAAACTATGTCTATTCCAAGAAGGCATCGAAGACCCCTTCGATCTCTAGATCTATCACCAAAGCAGGAACGACTAGTTCCAGAGTCGGGAGTCCTGATAATTTTACGTTTAATTCTTCTCCCTCCCTTCGAAGCTCAAAAATCTTTTTGTTGTTGTTTAAGTTCAGCCCAAGTTCGAAGTCGCTCGGGGCTTCTTTCCTTGTTCTTCATAAATACCCTCGTCTTCGGACCATTCGACGTCTTGAGAAGATGAAGCTTCCAAGTTAACTTCTTTTTCTTCCTCTTTAATATAAGATAATATATCTTTACATATTTCGGGCACAATTGCACCGGAGCTTTCTCGAGGAATCAAAAATCGAGGTCGTTTGTGAAGTTTTAAAAGATCGAAGGTAGCCCATAGTAGGCAGAGTTCTTCGGTAACATTTAATACTTAACATCATCCATACGAGGTTGAGAAGCCTAAAAACATGATAAATAAGTTTTCATTCATAATATATGAAAGCATAATTTTTACATATTCGGACCCCTAAACAAAACTAAACTTGTGGGTCCAGCGGAGGCTGGCTGCTCAAAGCTTGAGACCGAGCTTTTTTTTGGTGATGCCCTTCATCGATCCAAGCCTTGATCGTTGTTCGACCTTCGGCTCTCCATGAAGCTTGGAAGGCTTGCCAAGCTGCGGCCACATCTTCAGAAGGGTTTAGCAGTTGGTAATTGTCGAAGGTAATGGGAGCCACCCCCGAATCTGGTGCTACTGATAGCCCTAGATCTTCATAGTAGCGAAGTACTTCGAGAGCAGCTACTTGGCCGGAGATTTCTCCATACCAAATACCTGCTGTCTTCATCATCTTCGCTGCTCCTTGGATCATCTTTAGCCATCGCAGCAAGGGGACGTTGTCACTCGAAGGTAGTGTCCAAAGAGTACCGAAGTGCTCTAGAACACCTAAAAGATTGTTCATGACCTCCGCTGCTACCTTCTCTGACTTCATTTTATCTTCAATTAAAACATCCCTTGACGAAGTTAGCTCATCTACCACAGCGGATAGTCTAGCTGCCTCCGTAGCCAAAGAACTCTTCTGGCTAAGCAGGTTGCTGGCTTCCTCCGTGGCTTTAGCCTTCTACTCTTGAAGCTTAACCACCTCAGCCCCCGCCGTGGCATGCTCTGCCCGCATTTTCTCTATTTCATCCCGAAGCACGATTTGTTCGGCTTGAAGCTTCTTATTTGCAGCTTCCAGACCAAGTCTGGCCCTCCTCTCCACTGCAACCATTTCGTCTAAGCTGGAGATTCGAACTTTGGAGCCTTCAAGACTCCTCTGGAGGGTAGTAATCCTCTCCTGAAGATGAAGGTTTCCTCGCTCATTCGAGACGGCTGCAGCCCGAGCCAAGACTATTTGCTGCGAAGAGAAAAAGCAAGGTGAGGAATTGTTCATAAGTTGAAATTAATCTTATTTTGCAGATGCTTCATACCTATTATGCTGCCCATTCTAAGGCTGCGTTCAGCTCCGAGCCCTCAGCTTCGCTAAGTATGGCTACTAAGTCCGTCTCCCCAACTTCACGGTTAGCTCGATCCAAAGGCTCGAGTAGGGCCCGAAGTTCGGTCCTTCGCTCTAGAAAAGGAGCTAGGAGGGGGAGCATGGACAGAGCCCTTTGATCGTCTTCGTTCGGTGAAGGGTCGGGGCGCTATGCTGCATCTTCAGAGACCTCAGTGGACTGGCCCCCCTCCGTAGATTGACCTTCGTCTGTTGATTCAGACGGAGTTAATCCTAAGTTCGGAGCAGGAAAGAGGTCCATTTTGCCTTTACCTTTTCCAGGTCCCATCTGTGCAGCTTCTGGAACCGACCCTAGAGATGTCGAGGTCCCAGGAGCCGTATCTTCGGGAGGAGTCACCTCCATGGGAGCGGACCTTGCCGAAACAAATGTATTATATATTGTATAATTTTGTAGGGAGAAGGAACAGACGGTTCAAGCAAAGTTTACCTCCGAAGTCCTATCGGCAGGTGAGTACGGGGCTACTCGGAGGGTCGAAGGCCACTTCGAAGTCATCATCGGACTCAAAGTCTAGAACCAAAGGGTTTACTGTTGGAGCTTCCCTTGGAGCAACAGCTACCACTTCGTCTGGAATCGAAGCTTGTTCAGCAGTAACTTCGACTCCGCCTTCAGTCACAGGGGCTTCTTGATGCGGCAAGTCCGGCTGGACGGTTGAGGTCCCATATTGTCCGGAGCTTCCTGGAGCATCTGGCACGCTTGTTGCGTCGCCAGTGTCTACATCTGCCTAAGCTTCATCTTCGACAATCAGGTCCACGAGGACCCTTCCTTCATCTTCAGAGGAATCGGAGGGCGAAACCACCGGACTTAAAGGAGCCACTTTCTTCGGCTTTCGGGCTAGTTGTTTCACCGGGGTCTTAGCCGGAGCCGAAGGTGAGGAGCCATGCTGAATAGCGTGGGCCTCATGGCTCTAGAAGTGATGAGTCATTGTCAACGATAGTCAAAGAGGACTAAAGAAGAAGAAGAGATCTGCTGTTTCATGGGCCGCGTGTGACTCAGGTACACGGGCAGCGAGCGACTGTCGGGCAGAGGAGGCTGCGAAGTCGGGCTGGCCCAATCCGGGTGCATGGGCCAGAAGCAGTAGAAGACCCACTGGGCTGTTGACCAGGACTGACTCAGGTACACGGGCGGTGAGCGATTGCCGGGCTGAGAGAGCTGCGGAGTCGGGCCGGCCCAATCCGGGTACCTGGTGCAAAGCCGGTGGAGGCTTTGTTAGTTTTGGCGTAAAACTGACAACCATTGATTCTGTATCCGACTGTCCAGAAGAGAAGCCGTAGTCGCTACGAAAACTTAGCTTCCGGATATGTCATCTGTAACTCTAGGCCCACAGTCAGTCAGTTGTGTCTGTAAAAATTCCTAAGGGCAGTAGAGTCTTTTCCTTTATTTTTGAGTCTGTAAAAACCCTAAGGGGCTGGTAGAATATTCCTAGTGTTGGGCTGCCTATAAATAGCACCCCAATCCCTAGGGTTTGGACTACCCTTTTGTGCTGAAATCAAATCCACCCTTTGGGTCATTTTGTCTCTCGTTTTCTCTCTCCTGTGTGCGCCGCCAGGCTCTGCTCCTTCCTGTTTTTCCATGGTATTTGCTCTAATCTCTTGGATGCATTAAAGCCTTGGTCCCTGCTGATTTTATCTGTTCCACTTGTTTGGTTTGGAGAGTTATTGCTTCAGCTACGGGCTGGTGAATTTATTTCTTGAGGAGAAGCTTCTTCTGTTGCTTCTGTTCTTCACAAACTGAGTACTAGTTCTTGTTGTTCCAAGTAGTACTACTTTCCTGTAGCTACAGTAGTCTGTGCAGCTTTTCACCTTCTACTGCACAGCCTTTTGATCGAGGCTGACAGGGTCTGTCACCTTTTTGGCTGTGTTTCGAGCGAAGCTACTCTCTGTTCGAAGCCCCTCAGTTTCGCGAGGTAGGCTTCGATTTATCTCTTTTGAAGGCTTCGTCCGATCTTTGGTATTTGGTTTGCGTTCTGTGTTGCTAAGCTTCGAAGCATTTTTCTGATTGTCAGCATCGCATACTTCGAACAATAGTGCGAAGGGGCTTCGGCCCTATCTGTTCGAAGTCCATACTTCGACAAGTTTTGAAGTTGGGTTCGAAGCTTGTAGCTCCGCTAGGCCTCGCACTGACTTATGTGTAGCGTGTCACCCTTCGCCTCTCTTTTCGGAGCTTGCTCTTTTCGAAGGTAGAGCATTGGCTTCGGACTTGTTTTTCTGTCGCGTGACAGGCTTCGCTTCTTTGTTCGGAGGTTGTCCGTTTGTGTGTTGTGTTCGAAGCTTTCTGTTCGAAGGTTTTGTTTCGAAGCTTTTGGTTCAAAGTTGTGTTCGAAGTTCTGTCTTCGAAGTGCACACTTCGAAGCAGGCTCCGACTCTGTCACTTTGCTCTGAAGCTCTTGGTTCGAAGCTGTGTTCGAAGCTTTGACTTCAAAGTACATACTTCGAACCAGGCTCCGGCACTGTTTTACTTCGCTCCGAAGTACACTTCGCTTCTTACCACTTCGAACTAGGCTAGACAGTGACACCTTCGGCATTTCGGACAGACTCCATCACCAACCTCCGAAGCAGACCTCGACGTGCGAAGGGGGCTTCGCCAAGTTCCGAACAGGAGACAAATTTGGACAGTGACTTCTCTTTTCATCTTACACATACTTAGATCATTTCATTGAGAAGTTTAGGCCTGTTACAACTTGTTCATCTGCCTAGTTGCACCACTTTAGTTTTACACTGTTTATCATCAGTTGCTTCTAGGTTAGATACCTTTAGACTTAGGCCTTCTGTTTATTTTCTGCTGCGTAGTATTTTTGAGGTGCGTTGGGTATTGGGAACAGGCCATTGATTCGAAAGAATTTTTAAGGCGCCCATTCACCCCCCCTCTGGTCGCTACTTTCGGTCCTACAAGTGGTATCAGAGCAAGGTTAGGGTTTTTCCATACCTTAACCGGTTCTAAACCCCAGTAGTGACTATGACGTCTCCTGGCAAGGTCCCATCCTTGGAAGCCTATGGCTATAACTATTGGAAGACTCGCATGCGAGCCTATCTCATGAGCCAGGGTTCGGACATATGGGACATTTGCGTTCACAGCACGTTTGTCATTTTGCCAGTCGCTGAGCATGGTACTGCAGGTATCATTGCTCAGCATCTGAGCAACAGTAAGGCTGTGAACATTTTATTTTCTGGTTTAGGTCCCACTGAGTTTGAGCGTGTGAGTCATCTCTCCACTGCGAGAGAGATCTGGGCTACCCTCAAGGCACACCATGAGGGAACAGCACAGGTCAAGGCTCGGCTCTATCAGACCTACCGGCGTGAATATGAAAACTTCACACAGAAGCCGGGTGAATCTGTTGAAGCTTTGTTTGGTCGCTTTCAGTCGATCATTAACAAGCTTCGGGACAACAAGGCTGAGGGTGCTCAGTTAGTCTCAGATCACGAGCAGGCGCTCAAGGTTCTTCATACCTTGGACCCAAAGATCTGGGAGATCAAGGTATCATCTATCGTTGAGAGTACTTCTTACGATACCTTGACCATTTCTGAGTTGTTTAGCAAGCTGAAGGCCACTGAGGTAGATATCCAGTTGAGATCAAATCTCACTGGCTCTGGATCAAAATCCCTGGCCCTTGCTACACCTTCTGTTGATCCCTCTGCTGTGAGCTGTGCTGGGTTCTCCTTGATGTCTATCACTGAGGACCAGCTTGAGTTGTTGGGAGATGATGATTTGTGTCTCTTTAACAACCGGGTGCGTCGTGTCTATGATAAAAGAATGTTCAAAAGACACGGCACAAAATCCGGATGCTTTGAATGTGGTGATCCAGGACACTTCATCGCCGACTGCCCCAAGCACAGTGGATACAAGAAGGGCACCGGCAGCAGCTTCCACGACTCCGGCAAGCATGAGAGCCCCTCCTTCAACAAGGGCAAGCCGAAGACCCGGTTCTTCAAGAAGGCCCTGAACGACTACCGGCGAGGAGAACAAGAAGCGCGACAAGGCCTTCTTCGCCGAGATGGAGAAGAGCTACTCCAAGCAGTCCACGACTTCTTCCTCTTCATCGAGCTCAAGCGATGAGGAGATTGCCATCAGGAACGGGAAGGACAAGGACGATCCGGCGGGCCTCTGCTTCATGGCCTTCGGAGACAAGCCGAAGAGCCGCTCTCACCAGCGCCGAAGATCCCGCAAGAGCTTCTGTTCGATGGCTCTTGGGGATAGAGAAGGAAAGAGCTCCTCCGACGACTCCGACGACGACGATAGCAAGGTATCATCTTATGAGCACGAAATTGTTGATTTACTTGAGAGCAATCGTCAGGAGTTGAAGTATCGGGAGAAACTGCTTAGGGGGGCTAAGAAAAGGATAGACGAGTTAGAAAGTGAGCTTGCCGTAGCCAACGGTAGAATAGAAAGTCTATCTTCTTCCCCTTGCTTGGGTGTTAGCAGTGAGTGCCCGAAGTGTGAGGTGCTTCTGTGTGACCTGTCGACTCTGAAGTCCAGGTACACAGAAAGGGTTGATGAGAGGGACGCTTTGGCCACTGAGCTTGAAAGCGCTCAGCAGGAGCTGAAAGATGCTCAAGCCACTGTCGTCGCACCCTGTGTTGATTGCCCATCGCATCTAGCTGTCTTAGCTGAGCTGAAATCCAAGGGCGATGAGCATTTGGGTGATTTAGAGAGGTTGAGAGCTGAGCTTGCCCAGACTAGGCTAGAGCTTGAGACACTGTCAGTTCCACCCACTGTTTGTGAGAACTGCCTGTCTCTTAGAATGGAGTTGATTAAGCTAAAAGCCGGAAAGTCTGTCCAAGTAGAGAGTGAGTGTGAGACCTGCTTGTCTCAGGTGGAGGTTCTAGCTTCTTTGAGAGAGGAGCTAGCAGATTCTCAGAATGAGAACTTTTACCTCCGTTCTATCCTGAGTTGGATCAGTGCCAGAGAGCCACAGCTTGGCATGATGATCCAGCAGTTCAAAAGGCAGGATGGGTTTGGGGTAGGTTACACCTACACCAAGGCTGACTTTGAGAGCGCCATCAGCCGGGCAGTGGAGTGGAGTAAAATGACTCCAGAGCAGAGGTATCCCAAGACTCACTCCACTGAGTCTTCCCAGGCTTGTCAGCCCAAGGATGGAGTGATTCATGAGCCACCTAATAAAGCTCCACCCAAGAAACCTATCTGGGTTCCAAAGCCCAAAAATCTCGACACTACTCTTGACTCTCTTCCTGGACCCTCTCAGCCCAAGAAGACCACACCAAACACTACCAAGCCCAAGAATCCCAAGCCTCAACCACATCCCAAGAAGCCTACCTATCATTGTGAGTATTGTCAGAGAGACGGGCATCTTGTGGAGTTTTGCTTCAGGAGGAAGCGGGTTGAGAGAGCAGAGAAGGCTCGTAGTGATCAGGAGCAGTTCTACCAGCAGGGTGGTAGACTGCGTGTTCCTCGGCGCGAGGAGAGGCTGGAGGCTAGGCCGCGTCGTGTAGGTGGTGGTAGAGGAGACGGTTTTCGTGCCCGTGCTCCAGGTGGTGGTGTTCGTTCCGGCAGAGTTCCAGACCGAGTTGGCTACGGTTCTGGACCTCGTGGCCATAGGGTTAGGCAAAACCGAGGACCGCGCTTTGAGCCGCGTTTTGGTCCAAACTCTTTTGATGGTTTTCGCTTTCCATCTTTTGAGAAGATGGCTCGACACTGGTTTAGCTCTTTTGCTAAACCTGGTGCCGGACCATTTGCTCCCACTTACAGACACTGATTGTGCAGGACGGGGG